>QLOD02000017.1:11927313-11945144 GCA_003260245.2 Sideroxylon spinosum | reverse complement strand
AAATCCGAACATGTTATTGGTTATATACTGGTAGATTTATTAATTTAAAGCATTGAAATACAAGTTACTGCTAGCTAGGAAAGAATATTATCCAACTTTTGAAGCATTTATGAAATATTTGCAGAACATGGAAATCTTACCAAAGGTTTTTGTTCATGTACTATCTGAAACAACTTTGATCCTTGCCTTTTACATGGTATTTGGGAAGGGGAAATGTGAAATAAATGTTTGATTTTGATAATCTTTCTACGTTACCTTGTTACCTTGTTTCGACGTTTAAGTGTCATTGTGGATGGCATGGATATTATTGAGGTAAATGACAACTTGAACTCTTCTTGGTAACATAATTGGGTCATTTTGTGTCAGACCTTGGTTATGAGTGATATTTTGCTTCCTGTAGTCATTATTTATTATCACATTGTTGTAAGAAGGGTAAATACTGTGAAAAGAACTCATATATGTATGTTTGTGTAAAAATGCTTGTTTATTTTTTATCTTAAATTAAATGATGTTTTATGTTTTTCTATTGCCATTTTTTTAGCCACCATTGATAAATTTGAGGATATTTTCATCAATATTTGTTTTGCACCTTTTCTTTCCAGGTGCAAATCATGCAATCATGTTTTGACCACGGAGGACGTTGAAGACTGGATGTATCACCAGTTAGAGGATACAACTCATCTTCTGCATGCTGTGGTGCATTCAAATGGTTTTGGGCACCTTCTTAGAGTGAATGGCAGAGAAGGTGGCTCAAGGCTACTTTCTGGACGTCACATTATGGATTTTTGGGATCGGCTGTGTAAACTACTAGGTGTCAGGTTAGAATGTACATAGAGCAGTGTTAGATATAAATAAAAGTGATTCTGTTATCTTTGAGGGCCTTTTTATCTCATTTCCTTTGAGCTAGACTTTTAGTGCCTTTTTCATGTGCTTATTGGTCTGGTTGAGGATTCAGAGTTGTTTCTTTTAAATTGGTTTATTTTTCCTTTCATTTTTACACACTGGTTGAATTATATGGCATGGGTAACACCAGCAAAAAGTTGATTTACCTGAACTAGTACCAACTATAATGTCACAAAAAGGAGAGAGATATCAAAAAGCCCGTGCAAGCTGTTATAATCATTAATTTAGTTTATAATATCCTCTTATAAAAACTCATGTTAATGAGGGATTTTAATTCTATAAGATTTGTTTACAATTCTGTCGCGTGCTATCCATCCGTATTTAAAAATAAAATTTGACCACAACTATTCTTTTTCTTTATTTTGAGTGGAGCTGTGAATGTTTTTTCTGATATTTGAAGGCAGTTTTTGTCTTTTTCCAATGTGATTTAATTTGTATTCATCGGAATTGTATGTAGATTTTAATAATATATCTTAGGTTGAACTCCTTATCCGTCACTTGGATTCTAGAGGAACATAGATCATCTGAATTAACATTAATTAGATTCTTTCGAAATATGACAGAAAAGTCAGTGTGATGGATGTGTCAAAGAAGTATGGGTTGGAGTACCGGCTGCTCAATGCCATCACCAAGGGCCATCCATGGTATGGTGACTGGGGTTATGAGTTTGGTGCTGGTAGTTTTGCTCTTACTCTTGATGCCTATAAAATGGCTGTGGAAACCCTCTCCAAACAACCATTGTCACCCTTTCTCTCTCAAGGAAGGAAACCCCGGACCCGCTTACAGGATGTGATCTCATTTTATCAGTCCTTATCCGAGAGTGAGCTTGTAAATATTAGAGACCTCTTCTGTTACCTGATGAGTTTGATTCATGATTCACGCAAGGTTTCGTTGAGGGTTGATGATGTCACCTGCAAGAAGCGTCGGTTTTGTACCTCAAGTGCGTTGTGTGCATGGACTGCCAATGACATTGAACGGGTGGAAGAAGCAATGTTTAGAGTATTACGGGCGGTGACAGGTTTTAACTGGGTGACTTGGCGTGCTCTTAGGGGTGCCGTTTGCAAGGTGGCTTCTCCGGAGCTCCTGGATTATTGCCTCAAGGAACTCAAAGGGAAGCAGACTGCTGATGGGATGGTTGTACACGCGAGGTGTAATCCTGATTCAGGAGCTTTTGAGTACAGGTCAGCAATTCCATTCGGTCTACATAATTTGTGCTTTTACATTTTATGTATATATTTTTCTTTTTTCTTTTTTTTTTTAATAATTTTTTGTTGTTGCATACAGTTAGCCATCTGGTTTAAAATAATTTATATACTAATAAATAGTATTTTCAGGAACACACATTATTGTGTCTTGGAAAATTAATATATATTGTTCTATAATTGGTGAAAATTTAATAACAACACTACTTTATTATTGATTTTTTGAATTGAAAAATTAATGTAAATTTGTATGAGGTTCAAATTTCTAGCTGCACAACTTATTATTTCAGAGAATGAAATTCCCAGTTCGCTCAAAATTTGTAACATAGTTTGTATTTTTACTTGTTAGTGAGTGAATATGTACCTTGACAGGTTGTATTCATTCCCCATTATTGATTTTGAAGTTACCTGATTGTAAGCAATAATTTTGATGCTTAAAAATTGAGTTGCCACCTATTGGTTTTATTTATTAATAAAATTTGAATCTCCTAGTAGTGCTAATTATTTGAGTGCCAACTATAATTTATTTATTTATTTTATTCGTTACAGATTTGAGCGAGGAAGTCCACCGTGGGGAAATGCAACTGGTTCTAATTCTGGAGCCACAAACTGTCCTTCCGAAGAACATTTACTGCGCGACCTGAGTTACTTGTACGAGTCACTGCTGCACCCTCAAACCATGCTGAATAATGGACCTCAGGCAAACAGAGAGGTTGCAATAAGCTCAGCCCAAAAGCTCCTTGACTGCAAGCAGTTTGTCAAGGAATACAATCCCGAATATGAGTTGAGATTGGAGAACCCATATGCAATACACATTCTTTGCGAAGTGGAGCTCATGGAACAGTCCGAAGAGCCCGCAACGAACCCACCTCCTGAACTACTTGTGCTAACCCCGAAGGCTACTATTTCTGACCTCAAGCTTGAAGCGTCAAGGGCTTTCCAAGAAGTTTACTTGATGTTCAAGAGATTTGCAGCCGAAGAGCTACTTGGCTATGGAGGTGTTGATGAATCCACCCAGGTCAAGCTCTTGTTGGGGTCAACTGAATCGGTTCAAGTAGGGGGGAGATGCGCTGGGAAGAATGGGCTGATGAGTAGATTTAGGATGGAGAGAGGAGTTGAGCGGTGGACTGTGGATTGCTGTTGCGGGGCTAAGGATGATGATGGGGAGAGGATGTTGGCTTGTGATGTCTGCGGGGTGTGGCAGCACACTAGGTGTGCCGGAATTTCAGACTTGGATGCGGTTCCTGCTAGGTTTGTTTGCTACCGTTGCAGGGGAACAGCGGAAAAGTGTTGTCTCTGCAGAGATGACACCTTGGGGTTGGTCGGCCGTAGCATCAGCAGCGGCACCACCACTGCAAAGAGCGTATCTAACAGTAACACTGCTTGAAGAGAATGAAAAATGATCTGTAAATGTTTTTTGTTTCAATCACTTTTTCCTTTGATCTTTAATTTTCTCCTTGTAGGCGAGGTTTCCCCAGGTTTAAGTAGTCGTGTACATGTGAATTGGGGCCTCAACTTGAGAATTCACTAGTGCAGCTGTAGTTGCATTTCCTTGGATCCTTTAATTAGATTTGTTTCTTTTTGTATATAATGCGCTGGTGGTTGAAAACTAGAGGAGAGACAAAAAAAAAAAAAAAAAAAGGCAGAAAATGCAAAAATGCAAATGAGCAACAAGGAAATTGTAGTATAAGCCTCTCTCTCTCTCTCTTCCCCTCTTTTGGGCTGTCTGAAGATGTGTCTTTTGTTTGGATTATACAGAAATATGTATGCATAACGTGTTAGGAGTAATTTTATTCTAGTTATACTGCGTTGTCGGGAATGAGAGGGAAAAAAAAAAGTCAGTTTTTCTTTGTTTGGTAGGTAGTTATTAAAATGTTCATTGATTTTTTTTTTGGGGGGGGGGGAACTGAAGATGCTTAGTTTTTCACTATTATTATTATTATTTTAATTTGACATTTTTACTTATTATAGTTTAAAAGAAATTTAAAAATGATAAATTTGATTATTTAGAAGAATTAAAAAAATTAGGTAGTCAGAAAACCGAAGTTTCCCAAACTAGGCCTGAAACTCCACTTCCTGTAGTGATCTCTCGGACGAATCAAATCAACCATTCGTTCAACGGGGTTAGGATTTGTGTAATCTTTTACTCACGAAATATTTTTCGCTTGTTATATATTACGTATTCTTACTTAGAAAATATTTTTACTACGATAGAGATGTTAATTTAATTGGAGAATTTAATTATCAGCTTCAACTCGAGTCTTTTCGGATGGGTTAGCTATTTAATGATTGAAAAATAAGAACATCGCTAGTAGCATGCGGTGGGTTAGAGCTTTGATTATTCCAATCTAAACTAGAGCTTTGATTTTACGATTTTAGTGGGTTCAATTGACCTAATAACAAAAAAGGGTGTTTTAACTTGTTAAACCTGTCTATCCTAACACATTAAGTGGGGGCAAGTATGGGTATGGCATAGAATTCAACTTGTTACTACATTAACAAATTTGGAGTTTGAAAGTTGTTCGGAATAGTTAAAAATTCGTACTTCAAAAACTATTTATCACAATTAGGGAAGAACATGAAAAAATTACGGTCTAATACTTTGTGTTCATTAAAAATTTTGAGAATAATTCAAAAATTAATTGACAATTAATTGATAATAAAAAGTATTAAATTAATACGTTAAAATCATAAAATAATTCAACTAAAGCTAGTTAAAGTATTGAATTGGAAAAAATGAAAGATTCAAAAGCTATTTACTTCTTTCAGATGAGATGGGTACAAGAAGGTATTTGATCTAACCAAATCTATGAAAAACCCATAGGCAAATACTCCAATACAATTGGGATACGTTTTTGGAATTGAAATTTAATACCCATGTAGGTATGGGATAAGTTTGAAATTTGTTTCTAGGGTATTCACTATTCGGTACCCGCTTGTTATGCTTATAGAGTAATAGATACTCATTTAACATATTATAGTATATTAAATATATGTAAGCAATTACAATTTTGTTTTAAAATAAAAGTAGTTAAATTCATGGACATTGTGGATTATTGTCAAGTAAGTGATTTGATTTACATTTTGAAGTGGTAGTTAACTAATTAGTTTTGTAAAGTTATTTGAATATGCAAGTAGTAATTGAACTTATACCTAATAAATTTTTTATAATTTATTTGAATGAGATTTCTTTTCTAATTTTTGCTAATATGGAGAGTAACAAAGATTTTGATAGAGGAGAATTTACGTATTTGTTGGGCATTATAGTAAATATATTAATTGTTTTAAAAAATTCAATTTCTATAAGGGTATTTAATAGGTGGGATCGGACCGGACTGGACGTGTTTAGGAAGGGATAGGTTTGGAATTTATAGCTAATAAAATAAAAGAGTATAGGATAGTAATGGGTAGAAAAAACAGAAAAAACAGATTTGATAATGGTAACAACTAATTAGGTGAATACCTAAACTGTTTATATCCCTAATATACCAAGAGAAGTTAATTTATCATGCAATTTTTTTATATTCCACTTTATTCTTGACAAGTACGTACACAGGTATGAAAAATCTAAAATAGACTTTAAACTATAATATGAATTTTCAAAAATATTTTTTTAATTATAAGATAAAAAAATATATTGCATTTACTTAAAAATTCATGCTTCATTTTATAGGAGATAGTTTTTCTTAGCAAGTTTGGAGTAAGGTTTATCTAGCTATAGCCTTGCATATAACTAACATGAAAGTTGGCTAAATTCAAATTTTTTAGTTTTGAAGTAATTAAAATTGACTTTGAATAATTACAACTAGCAAGGATAACACTTTTTTTTAAGTAATAAAATAGACAAAAAATATTCAAAATTTTTGCCATGGGGTTCATGCTTTGTTCATAACTAGTGAGAGCATCGTGTGCTTTGTATGCGAGCAGATGCCTTGAATTGGAAGCAGATGATGGAATATTTATTGAAACATATGTCAGCATAGTCGGTTTACAGTAAAGTGTATTTAAAATCATTCACAAGAAAATCATTAATTGTAAATAAAGTTAGAACATATGAAAAACTTTATAGATTAATTAGGAACTAAGTTCACATAAATAAAAATTCTACAACTTTATTAAAAAGTTAAAAATTACATTAGTAGATTAGTAAAGATAGAATGTGTGTATATATATATATTTTAAATAAATGAGTTGGACATAAGGAAAGAAAAAAGAAGGCAAATCATCCACGCTTTAATATGAATTTAAAAATTTGGAATTAGATACTAAAAACAATAAACTCTATACACATATACCTTGACATGCAATATATTTTTATTTAAAAGAAAAACAAAATAGTTTTGAAGATTTGATTTGAAATTAGGGGAAAAATGTTTAACACCTATTTAGTTTGAAGCTTTTATGTTACGATAGAAGAAATTAGAAAAAAATTACAAGAACATGAGCAAATTTAATTTCAGAGTAAAATGTTATAAAGCACATAAGTAGGAAGAGATTAAAAAAATAAAATCCAAACCACAAGAAGCAATAAATGTGGTTACAAATTTTTATGTTGTTAAATTACATGAACATGAGTAAATTCAATTCCAGAGTAGAATATTATAAATGAAAATTTAGGGAAGAAGATGATAATCTTGGAGAAGTAATTTTCATAATCCTCAGTAATCAGGTGTCCTATTTATACAGTTTAAATGCCGAGCTATATATGGATACAATATGTTGACATTTATAGTTCATATATGGATACTATATATACATATTTATAGCTCATATATGCATACTTTATATATACATATTTACAACTCTTATATTTTGGAGATAATTTCTCTTAATAACAATGCCATATTGCTTGAGAGTCTAACAAGCATAGGCTGAAACCATTTTTTTGACAATCTCAATTATATGTAAGATCTTATCCTTCTATCATTCCCTCTCAATTTGATGGTTGTGATTCATAAGCATCAATTTGGTAACAAGGAAGTCATGACGAGCAAATGACATTGTTTTTATAAACAAATCTGCAACTTGATCATGAGAAGAAACATGGACCAAATGAAGATTTTTATCATGAACCAACTCACGAATATAATGTCAATCAATATCGATGTGTTTAGTCCTCTTATGATGCACTGGATTAGTTGCAATCCTAATAGCACAAGTATTATCAGCATGAAGAGCAGTTGCTTCAAAAGAAATGATATATATGTCCTTAAAAAGCTGACAAAGCAATTCAATTTTAGAGCTAATAGAAGACATTGAGCGACATTCTGCCTCAGTGGAAGATTTGGGCACTTGCTTCTATTTCTTACACTTCCAAGAGATGGGAGAAGCATAAGCTCTTATTGTTAACCTGGATTTTTAATTATTTATGGATTTTATTTTTATTATGTAATTAGTTGATTTTATTTAAATAATATTTAAATTATTAATTTATTTATTTTTTGAATAAGTATGTACCATTGAATATTTTAAGGAATTATTTTTATTATGAATATATGATTGGAGGTCCACCATAATTTAAATAGCTGTGATGGTATTTGATTAAAGAAGTTGTATATATATATGTGTCTCGACTAGATCCGTGTGCCAGGATCAACGAGCGTGAGTCATAAGCCTTTATTACGATGTGGTGAGTCCAAAATCACCCAACTAATAACAAGTATGTTTTATTTTAAAATAATGCCTTAATTACAGAGACTAAGAGTCGCCACCCGACATTTTCAAAATGGGTATGTCGAGAAACTCAAGTTTTAGTTAAAGTTAAGAAATATTTTGGCTTTTGTTTTGAAATCATGATAAAAGGCCCACTTTTAGTGACTCTCGACTAGTCTATGCAATCATAGATACTGGGTTCGGGGGTTCGGTTATGCAAGGAAACCGTTATGCTTGGATACCTAGGGATATCTAAAATCCTTTTCCACTATTTATAGTTATAATCTCACAAGATAATTCTTTGGTTTATAATAATCATAGCATGCAAACAAATAATGTATGAGATGCCAAATGGCCTAACTTAGCTTTTGTATGCAAGTATAATGAGATATTTAATTAGGCTTGAATGTGTATTGATTATACTTGAAAAGTGTAATTATAAATCTCATAAGTTAATTTAAAAAGCATGCATTATCTAATAAATTTCCAAGTTTTGTTAATTTGTATCACTTATTTAGTTTGTTCTCTTTAATTCAGGAAAGACAAGCAAATAATTGTGATTAATAGCGGTGATGATGAGAAAAATAACAAAAAGGAGCCTTCAATACCCACATAAAGAGCTCTGATTCAGACTAGAGCAAGAACACGAAAAGAAAAGTAAAGCAAGAAGTCAGAGTAGCACACTGTGGTCTGGACCATCTCCCAAAAGGTCCGGACCATTGCAACATAAACCAAAAGAGACCGAGCTACTGTGGTCCAGACCGTAGCTACGGGTGGTCTAGACCACTTGGGAATTTTAAGAGTCGTTTTGTATTTTTTTAGGGCTCTATAAATAGAACCTTTAAAAGGATGTTTTGGGACATTCATTGAGCTATCTTATTGAGTTTTTATAGAGCTTTTACTTTATTATTTTGAGTGTTTTTGAAAAATGTTCTTAAACATCTTTGAAGTTTTTATTGGCGTCGTGTCTACAATTGTCGTTTTTCGCTTCGCTTCAAAGTATAGTGTTTAATTTTAGATTTAATTTAATGAAGACTATTATTTATTTTGTTTTTATTCTTGTTTCTTGCATTCTTGTTATATCGATGTTTGGCTAAATCGCTCGTTCTTGATTCAACGAATCAAGGAAGGGTGGATTGTTGTGAACATGGTGATGTGCGTATATCTATGTGTATTGTATAAAAACGTGTATAGAGATCTATAGTTTTTAGGTTTAATTTTATTTGTTCCAAAATCATTCGAAAACGAAAACCCTTGATCACATTCCCTATAATCACTGATAAGGATTTCCGAATCTCAAATTTTCTTCTATATTTTTGAGATTCATATGTTAAATCTGAACACTAATATGTTTTAAAAGAAAATCATTTGGTTTTATAATCCTAAACGTGAATAGAAAACTGAGTTTGGGAAATTTTATAAGCTTTCATGAAAATATCATTCCGATCTATTTTTCCTTTATGTAAAACTTAGATTAAGATTTAAAACAAAACACATTACTTTGTGAGTTTTAGTTGAGAAATTTACATGTATTTGCAAACAAAAATCAATTAAACCGCCAACCACTAGAAACCATCATTTTTGAACTAGGTAGTAAATTACTTTCATCTTTGGAAACTTAGATATTAAAACAGTAGGTTCCTTGTGGATTCAACCTCGTTTTCATCGAGTTAAAACTACACTGCACACCCTTCTACTTGGGGTGTTTTTAGATACAATTTCTAGGAGCAGTCATGTATGTACTGAGAATGAAATGTATATTGAAAGATGGCCTATAAAGATCGAAATGATCAAACTCAAGCTATATGCTTAACCTACCTACATACCATGTAGGGGGATCAGGTCAAATGTAGCTTAGACTTAAAGTGGTTTGAACTATATGACGATGAAATGTAAATAGGTTTAATGATTTGAAAGTTTAACTGTAAGTCTATGTTGGTGATTCATGTAAATGATGGTTTATGAAGACCTATCTACTTAAGCTGCCTATGTACCCTGTTATAGGATTAGGTCATCGTAGCTCGGCATAGTGCCTAGTGCAGATGTGATGCTCAAATATATAAGATGATGACCAATGAGGTCAGTGCTGTATGTAGGGTTAATATCAAAAGGGGCTATGTTCCTGATATAGGATGAGGAATAGTCAAAACTCTAGGTACGTATTGGGAGTAATCGTCTTTGTTTTGTAAGAGATTTACTCTGCTTAGGAAAATACAGTTAGCGCTTGGCACATAATTGGGAAATGTTTAACTAGAGAAAGGGGCACTGCTTCACTAGGGATGAGCTAGGGATCTATAAAGACTAGGATGACTGGACTCAAATTATCTGCTTAAGTTGCCTATGTACCTGTAATGGGATCAGATCTACGTAACTCTAAAGGGTAAACTATGTGAAGGTGCCTAATGATGTAGGACTTAGATGCTCTATAGAGACCGGGGTGACTGGACTTAAGCTATCTACTTAAGCTACCTACATACCTGTGATGGGATCATCTCTGCATAATTCTGGTAGATAAATAAATGCTTAAAATATGGGTGAGTAGAAACTTATAAGCTTTATAAAAAATAAATACCAGGAGTATAAAATCGCCAATAGTGTAGGGATTTAGACTCCAGTAGTATAGACCCATATAGGTGAAAAGAATATAGTCACCATGAGTATAGACTCCATGTGGGTGAATAGAATAACAGAAGTATGGATCTATATGAATAGAGAAATGACATCGGGAGTATAGACTCTGCATGGGTGAAGTAGGGTAATGACACCAAAAGTATTATTTTATATGGCCAAGAGAGTAAGAACACTGGGAGTATAGACTCCACATGGGTGAAAAGAAAACAAACACCAAGAGTATAAACTCCATATAGGTGTATGGAAAATAAATACCATGATTATTAACTCAACATAAGTGTAAAGAGTAGGTAGCTTTTGGGGCTAAACAAGGGGAATGGGCTCTACTATGTTGAGGAGCTCAACTTCCAAGGATGCGCTTGACGCAGGTGAGTGAATATCTATCATTTTGGAAAAGAAGCTTAGCTCAAGTAGAGAACTTAGCTCCTGGTGGTAATGGTTAAATTTATGTGAGGAGCTTAAGGGCCAAATGTGATGAGAGTGAATGTCTACCATTTAGGAAACGAACTTAGCTCAGATCAAGAGCTTAATTCTTGATGATGGTGAAGGGCCTAGGGACCTAAGGTGATGAGAGTGAATGTCTACCATTTGGGAAAGGAACTCAACTCAACTTAAGAGCTTAGTTCTTGGTGATCGTAAATTAATCTATGTGAAGGGCCAAGGGGCTTATAGTAGTGGGAGTGATGCAGTTTGATATGTATACAGGTATATTGAATGCATTGACAATTTAAATTCTATTATAGATGACAATTCAAAGATGCATGTCAGGTATGTCTAAGAGAAGTCATGACTTAGATACCAATGGTGTAGCCCATCCTTAGATATTCCCAGTCTTAAGTGAATGCTCTGGATTGATAGGCTTTTGATTTCTAAGTTTATGTCAACCTTGATGGGTGTTCGAATGTGTTCTAGCATGTGAAGGCATGTGCAGGTATGCTAAAATATGACGCATGGCATTCTAGCATGGTTAATGATGTCCCAATATGTTATACTATGATGTAAGATGATGAATGAGCATGGTAAGGAGTCATATCACATGGATAGCTATCCTTGGGTAAGACCTCCCACGATTCCTTCTTATGCTTTTATTTCATGGCATAACATAGCAACATGATATGTGGGCATGGTATATGATGATATCGACATGATATAACATAGTGAAGATGAATGGCATGGATAGTATGATATCTAACATAGCCTAGCATGGTAATGTAATGTTATGAGATAGCATTGACATGGTGAACATGGTATTATGACATGGTATTATTCTTGTGAAGAGACTTCTAAGATTATCATGAGTTTATCTAGACAAAAGCATGGCTTAGGCAAAGCCAAGACTATAAACATGAACTTGACACTTTTTATTGATAAAATGAAGACTTCTATTCTATAGAAAACATTTTTATATCAAAACAATTAACATGCTAATTATAACACTTAAACAAAGTGTAGGATAAGAAACTTTATACCAAAACTTTAAAGCATTAGAAAGGAAGAAACTTGAAAAGACTCCAAACACCTTTGGAAGAGCACCTTACGGCCGACTATAGAAGAGGAGAAGTAGGCTGTTTTGGGAGAGGAGAAAGAAAGCTCAGTTGGGAGTGGAAGAGGAGCCAAGTGAAGTATGAGAAAAAATGGTAAGGGGAGGCCCTATTTATAAAGTTTTTTGGTGCCAAAAACTTTGTATATTAGGTTAATCAAACAAGTTTGCATAACCTAATAATCAAACAAAGTTGTGAAACTTAATGGGCAAACATGTTCGCATAACAAAGGATTCAAAAATCTTTACAAAGCTTGTTTACAAATCTTTTTACTAAATGAGATAGGTAACAAGTTTGAATAATTAGTTAGGCGAACAAATTTGCAAAACAAGTTGGGCAAACTAGTTTGCAAAACTTAATGGGAAAATAAGTTTTCATAATAAAGTATTCAAAAATATTTGCAAAGCTAGTTTTATAAACCTCTTTCCTAAATAAGATAGGCAAACAAGTTTGAATAACCTTAAACGCAAAAAAAATTTGTAAAACAAGTTAGACAAACGATTTTGCAAACCAAAATAGGTAAAAAAATCTTTCCAAACACCTATTTAGCAAGGTGTTTGGCGGTTAGGCAAAAATGGGGGCTGATTTGGCCTTAGCCTTTGGCTCAGGCCATGTTTTGCGATGTTTGGGTCACGTCCCAACAAGTTCGAGCCATTCTAGGACCTCTAGCCTAGCTTTTGGGAGATTTCAAGACCTCCTAGAACTTTTTAGAGTGATTTAGACTAATTGGGTCAAGATTTGACTCAATTTGAATTCCTAAGGTCTAGTTATGGCCGTTTGAAAATTGTTGCTCTGAAATGGGTTAAAATGGAAAGAGGGTAGCCAAACCTTTAACCTAACCCCTGGAGGTACTACCATGATGAATCTTCCCACCATTTTTGGGTATGAGGAATCGAAAAATACCATCAACAGGTCTCTGAGACATTTCTAAGGGTGTATAAAATGCTAAATAAAAATTGAATTAGGGGTTTGGAGAGATCTCCTATTCGAGTTAGCTAGATCAAACTATGCCGTTACCTCGAGGGATGACCCCTCAACTTTTGTATGTAATTGGAGGGTATTCTGACTTCGTCTGTATACTTAAATTATGTTTGGGATGCTAGGAGCCAAGTAGAGTTGGTGGAGCCCAAATGACCTTTGGAGCAATATTTTGGCTTTAGAGCCTAATTCTATGTTCTTTGGAATGTCTTGGGACATTATGTATCTTCTTGAAGGTTTCTAAGTTGATCTGGGCATTCCCGTTGAAATCATCCTTCGAGTGCGCCGGTAGAGACCGTTCTGGACTTTTAGACAAAATTGACCCTTGACTCTAGACTCTGGCTCTCCTATTGATGTTGGAGTTGTTTGTTTGATGTCTTGGACATGGTTGTGCAATTTGGTGGCCTTCTTCCTTGATCTAGTCCTTCAGCTTGGCTTCTCTCTAGCTCGAGGGGTACAATCGGTATTTTACTGATTGTTTGCTTTTTGTCGACGTCTGACATTTTTGACATATCCTACGATTAAAAAAAAGAACTTAATTAGTAGAGCACATTCGATTAAAACATTCGATAATGTAAATATTAAAGCAGGGGGCAAAAAATGGTGTTAATAATAGGGTTTGTTAACCAGGGTTTTATTTTATTCTACCTTAAAAGAGAGGAAAAGGAAAGAAAGATGAAGGCTTTGCGTGTTGGTGAAGTGTGAAGAAGAATCCCAAAGGTTAGCAATTATTAATTTTCTCTCTAGATTATTGATGGAAAATATTGGAGATTAGTGTGTATACACATATTGTGTATATATATTAGATTTGGGTTTAAAAAAAAAAAAAAAAAAGAGGCTGCCACTGCAGCACATCGGTAAGAGCATATGCTCATATATATAAATATATAATATGAGGATTATTTGACATAAATTGTTGGTAGAGAGGGAAAAAAGCAAAAAGAAAGTAATTCATTAATTTGGAGTGCGTAAAGTTGGAAGGGAAAGCTTGCCTACGTAGATAATCGAATACGTGTGTATATATATACATATACGATGAAGCGTTGAGTAAAAAACAAAAGTGTTACTGCAGAAGGTTTGATGGGTGTTTATTAAAATTATTCGATGAGAGATTTATAATTATAGAGGGAGTTCGGAGTTAATAGCTTAATTTTATGATTGGTTTTTAAAATAATAGATATTTATATTCATGTATTCAGGATTGTGCGGATTATCCTGGTAATTTTACTGTACATCTTTGGATTTTAGGTGAGTGGTTACCTTACTAGTATTAAAATTTATAAATTGATTCATGCATAAATGTTTTAAAGGTTAGATTTTGTGAACTAGTATTTGTGAAAATCTATTTATTTTGGATAAGAAATTCTATGTTTTTTTTTTTTTTATATTGAGCATAGGAAAAGTTATTTGAATACTTGTGTTCAGTTTTGTAATTTATAGGATTATGATGAAAAATTATTTTATGGTTATTAAAATTAAAATAAAAGTTTAGGGGACAGGCTCCTTAAGTGGTGTGACTCTGGCAACTAGGGAACAAGCTTGTGAAAACTGTGGTGATCCTAATTCTCAACGATTGTAGGAATAGGCCCGTGGAAATCATGATGACCTCAATCGGGTCAGCTTAGGGAAGAACTCAGGAGTTAGATTAGGTGATTTTAAGTACGATATTCGATCAAATGGGTACTGCCCATAAGAAATTGTTTGGCATTCATTATATTTAATTCCCATGTGATAATCACGAATTAATGAATTATCATCACCATTATGGTTAATGTGTTGATTATAGATTTTTACACTGATGTGCAGGTTTTGAAATTACTGCTATTTTGCATGTGTATTATTTACCTGAAAATTTTATTGGTTAAATTATTTATCTAAAAATTTATTATTTTCAAATTGCTATTATTATTTTTGGCATGACAATCCATTCAATGGGCTTTTAGCTCATTCCTCTTTTAATATTTTTCAGGTGAGATGAAAGGATCATAGCTAAGAATTTTGGATTGGGATTAGAATCCTGACATCATGAGTCTGTGACCTCGTATAAGAATATTTAATGATTTATTTTGGCTTGAGAGTTTAGGTGTTATTGAATTAATTAAATTTTGGGACTTCATATCATTGTGGATTAGTTGGTTGATTTTGTTTGGAGAATTATCTTTGACATTAAGGATTTTATTATATTACTACTATAAATGTTATTAGTTTGGATTTGTGAAGACTTGTGTGTGCCATTAGCCAAGGCACTATGGTTCACACTGGTCTTATTCTTAATTTGGGGTGTTACAAAAACACACTAACCAATAGTGAACTAGTATGTATCAACACAACCTGTATAGTCAGCATTAGCAAAAGCATGCAAAGTAAAAGAGGTGGTAGATTGGAAATGAAGACCATGAGCACAAATAGTGAAGAATCTGACGAAGTGAAACAAGATGAGGTCATCGAGGTTTTGAAATATCCTAACTCACAACCTGAATGACAAATGAGATATTCAGCCGATTGGTAGTGAGACAAATAAGAATACCAACTAAATGTTGATACATAGTAGGATCGGATAACAGTTGCCTGTTATCCATCATTTCATGTTAACTTGATATTTTTTTCCATTGGTGTAGCATATGTTTTGGAATTTGTAAGGTTGGCTAGTGAAAGAAGGTCTTCAATATATTTGTGTTGACAAAGACGTAAACCATCATTAAGATAAGAGACTTCCAACCCAAGAAAATAAGTGAGGATACCAAGGTCTTTCATGCAAAAAGAACTATTGAGAAACTTCTGAAATTCCACAATCCAGCGATGATCACTCCCTATAGTAACTATATCATCCACATAAAGAAGTAAACTAATAATATTGTTACTAGTGTGACAAATGAAAACAGAATAATCATTAGAATTTTATATAAAACCAGTAGAACAAATAGTAGAGTGAAAATTTTCAAACTCTGCCTAAGGTGCTTGTTTAAGTTCGTAGAGAGATTTTTGAAGATTACAAACCATCGTTGAATTAACAATAGAATAACCAAATGGGCACTCTATATGGACAGTTTCCTTCAAATTCGACAGTTTCCTTCAAATTCGATTGACGAAATGCATTTTTCATATTTAACTGATATAAAGGCCACTCCTTATGAGATGCAACAGCAAGTAAAGTGCATACTATGGTCAATTTTATCAATAAGAGTACCATCTGATTTAACCTTAACAATATGGACCCGTTTACTCCCAATTATTGTAATATGTTATGGCTGAATAACTAATTTGCAAGTGTAGTTGGCTTTAAGTGCCCCAAGTTCATCGATCAAGGCTCACAAGTTTTGGTAACCAAACTTGCTAGAGCCTGGCAGTCTTTGGTTTCTATCTTGAATATTAAGTTCTGCATTATTGATGACTATTTCCAAGACTTTGGTATTTTAAAGTATTATGAGCAACTGTAAGGGTGTTTAATCTATGTGATGGCTATTTCTAATCGGAGAATGATGCAAAATTGAGAATTATCCATTTCTATGCTTATCTATGCTAAGTTTTACGAATGCACCACCCTTTAAATTCATTTCCATTTTACCTTTTTTTGTTACAAGAATCTTGGCCTCAAGACGTTCCCTCGTCTTGATAAACATGTCCAATAGTTGATGAATATGATTTCGAAGTGGAGATGGATTTCGACATTATGAAGATCAACATTGAGAATGATCCTCAAGTTGTTGAAGTTGCTATAGAAGAATTTCAGAAGGAGGTGGAGAAGCAAGAGAATAGACCATTGCCTAACATAAAAGATACTGAAACCATTAATTTGGGGATGAAGAGAAGCAAAAGAATGTGAAGATTGGAGTTGTCTTGGACAAGTTTAAGAAAAAGGAAATGATCAAGATGCTAAAAGCCTATCAGTATGTATTTGCCTAGTCTTATAAAGATATGCTAGGATTGGATGCCAGATCGTGGAACATCAATTGCCCATGTTTCCAAATTCAAGATTGGTCAAGCAAAAGCTTCGAAGGCTGAAACCAGAATGGAGTTCAAAGTCAAGGAGGAGGTTGTTAAGTGATTCAATTTTGGGTTTCTCAAAGTAGTCGCTTATCCGGCTTGGCTTGCCAACATTGTCTCACTAACAAAGAAGGATGATCGTGTCAAAATGTTTGTGGATTATTAAGATCTTAATGCTACCAGCCCCAAAGATTATTTCCCTCTTCCATATTTGGATATTCTCATTGATAACACAGTATGACATGAGATGTTCTCATTTATGGATGGTTTTTCACGATATAATCGGATCAAGATGGCTTAATAAGATCAAGGAAAGATTTATTTTATCACACTATGGGAGTATACTGCTATATAGTCATGCCTTTTGGGTTAAGAAATGCTAGGGCAACTTACCAGAAGGCTATGGTTACGTTATTTCATGACATGGTGCATAGAGAGATGGAAGTATATGTGGATGACATGATAATGAAGTCAAGGACTGAAGAATATCATTTGGTTAACTTGAGGAAGGTGGTTGATTGATTGTGCACATACAAGTTAAGATTGAACCCAATAAAATGCAATTTCGGAGTTACATCCGGTAAATTGTTGGTGTTTTATTGCCTCGTGGTATGTTCATATAGGCATTATTTGATTCAAAGTAGGGTACTAAATAAGTTCTAGTGTTGGGATAATTCTATATAATAGATAAAGATGATATCTCAATATGAGTAGTTAAGATAACATCTAACTTTATTCCCTTAGTGGTTAAGATGAGTTAGGCCTCTCACTCTAATATATATGACACAAACTAATACTGACGTTATGTACAATCAATATTTCTTTCTTTCTCTCTCCATATACTCTTTCTTGGTTCCCTCTAGGGTTCCATCTTAGTCCCAAGGGCTTCGAGTGCTATATAGATAATCTTGTAGTATTCTATTAAAGTAAGAGGCAGATC
>QLOD02000017.1:11738913-11751842 GCA_003260245.2 Sideroxylon spinosum | reverse complement strand
TACGAATCTCTATCTCATATTCCTAGGGGTGGCAGAAGCCATTGAAGGCCTTAGGAAAGTTAATTTCAGATTCCTATAGTTGTGGGATGGCAATGAAGGCCTAGGGAATCTCCATCTCGGATTCCTAGGGATGCGTATGGCATTGAAGGCCTTAGGAGTCTCCATTTCAGATTCCTAAGGTTTGCGGATGGAATTGATGGCCTTAGGAATCTCCATCTCAGATTCCTGGGGTTGGGGGATTACATTGAAGGCCTTAGGAAGTCAATTTCAAACTCCTAAGGTTATGGATAGCAATGAAGCGCTTGGAATCTTCATCTCATATTCCTAGGATTAGAGGATGGCATTGAAGGCCTTAGGAATCTTCATTTCAGATTCTTAGGGGTGGTGGACGGAATTGAAGGCTTTAGGAATCTCCATTTGAGATTCCTTGGGTTTACGGATGGCATTGAAGGGCCTAAAAATCTCCGATTCAAATTCCTAGGGTTGGCCAACGGGATTGAAGGCCTTAGGAATCTCCGTCTCTGATTCCTAGGGTGGGGGGATGACATTGAAGACCTTAAGAAAGTCAATTTTAGAACCCCAGGGTTGAGGAATGGCAATGAAGGCCTTGGGAATCTCTATCTCAGATTCGTAGGGTTAGGGGATAGCATCGAAGGCCATAGGAATCACCATTTCAGATTTCTGGGGTTGGCGGATGGTATTGAAGGCTTTAGGAATCTCCATCTCCGATTCATGGGGTTGGGGGATGACATTAAAGGTGTTAGGAAAGTCAATTTTAGAATCCTAGGGTTGTGGGATGGCAATGAAGGCCTTAGGAATCTCCATCTCAGATTTCCAGGGTTGGTGTATGGCATTGAAGGCCTTACAAATCTCCATTTCAAATCCTAACATTGGGGCATGGAATTGAAGGCCTTAGGAATCGCCATCTCAGATTCCTAGGCCTGGGGTTGGCATTGAAAACCTTAAGAATGTCAGACTCCTTGGATTGTGGGATGGAAACAAAGGGCATAGGAATTTGCATCTCAGATTCCTCTGGTTTGCAGATGGCATTGAAGGCCTTACAAATTTTTGTCACAAATTCCTGGGGTTAGGGGATGGCAATGAAGGCCTTAGGAAAGTCAATATCAGATTCCTAGGGTTGTGAGTTGGCAATGAAGGCCTTCAGAATCTCCATCTCAGATTCCTAGGGTTAGGGGATGGCATTGAAGGCCTTACGAATCTCCATTTCAGATTCCTAGGATTGGCGGATAACGTTGAAGGCCTAGGAATCTCTATCTCAGATTTCTGAGTTTGGGTGATGATATTGATGGCCTTTGGAATGTCAATTTCAGATTCCTAGGATTGTGAGATGGCGATGAAGGCCTAGGGAATCTCCATCTCAGATTCCTAGGGTTGGGATATGGCATTGAAGGCCATAGGAATCTCCATTTCAGATTCCCAAGGTTTGGGGAAGAAATTGAAGGCCTTAGGAATTTCAATCTAAAATTCCTGGGTTTGGGGATGGCTCTGAAAGCCTTAGGAAAGTCAATTTCAGATTCCTACGGTTGTGGGATGGTAATGAAGGCATTGGAAATCTCCATCTCAGATTCCTAAGGTTAAGGGATGTCATTGAAGGCCTTAGGAATCTCCATTTCAGATTCCTGCGGTTGGCGGATGGGATCGAAGGCTTTGGGAATCTGTATTTTAGATTCCTAGGGCTCGGGGATGGCATTGACGGCCTTAGGAATCTCCATCTTAGATTCTTGGGTTTTGGGGATGATATTAAAGGCCTTAGGAAAGTCAATTTCAGATTCCTAGGGTTGTGGGATGGCAATGAAGGCCTTACGAATCTGCATCTCAGATTCATAGAGTTGGCAGATGGCATTGATGGCCTTCGGAATCTCTATCACTGATTCCTGGGGCTGGGGTATTAGAATGAAGAAGTTCAGAAAGTAAATTTCAAATTCCTAGGGATGTGGGTTAGCAATGTAGGCCTTGGGTATCACCATCTCAAATTCCTAGGGTTAGGGGATGGCATTGAAGCCTTAGGACTCTCCATTTCAAATTCCTAGGGTTGGCGGATGGGGTTGAAGGTCTTAGGAATCTCCATCACTGATTCCTAGGTGGGGGGATGACTTTGAAGGCTTTAGGAAAATCAATTTTAGAACCCTAGGGTTACGAAATCTCAACCTCAGATTCTTAGCGTTGTGGTTCGCTTTTAAGGCTTTACGATTCTCCATTTCCGATTCCTAAGGTTGGGGGATGGAATTGAAGGCCCTAGAAATCTCCATTTCAGATTCCTGAAGTTGAGGGATGCCAATGAAGCCCTTAGGAAAGTCAATTTCTGATTCCTAGGATTATGGGATGGCAATAAAGGGCTTTAGAATATGCATCGTAGATTCCTAGGGTTGGCGGATGGCATTGAAGGCCTTATGAATCTTTGTCTCATATTTTTGAGGTTGGGGGATGGCATTGAAGGCCTTAAGAAACTCAAGTTAGGATTCCTAGGTAGTGGGTTGGTAATGAAGGCCTCGGGAATCTCGATCTCAGATTCCTAGGGTTGGCGGATGGCATTGAAGGCCTTATGAATCTCTGTCTCATATTTTTGAGGTTGGGGGATGGCATTGAAGGCCTTAGGAAACTCAAGTTAGGATTCGTAGGTAGTGGGTTGGTAATGAAGGCCTCGGGAATCTCGATCTCAGATTCCTAGGGTTAGGGGATGCCATTGATGGCCGTACGAATCTCCATTTCAAATTACTCGGGATGGCGGATGGTATTGAAGGCCTTAGGAATCTCTATCTCAAATTCCTACGATTGGCGGATGCCATTGAAGGCCTTAGGAAAGTCAATTTGAGATTCTAGGGTTGTGGGATGGCAATGAAGACCTAGGGAATCTCCATATCAGATTCCTAGTGGTGCGTATGGCATTGAAGGACTTAGGAATTTCCATTTCAGATTCCTAATGTTTGGGGATGGAATTGAAGGTCTTAGGAATCTCCATCTCAGATTCCTGGGGTTAGGGATCGCATTGAAGGCCCTAGGAAAGTTAATTTCAGATTCCTAAGGTTGATGGATGCTCATGAAGGGCGTGGGAATCTCCATTTCAGATTCCTAGGGTTGGGAATGGAATTGAACGCCTTAGGAATCTCCATCAGAGCTTCCTGGGGTTGGGGGTGGCATTGAAGGCCTTAGGAAAGTCAATTTCAGATTCCTAGGGTTGATGGACGCTAATGAAGGGCTTGGGAATCTCCATCTCAGATTCTTAGGGTTGGGGGATGCTAACGAAGGGCTTGGGATACTCCATTTTAGATTCTTAGGATTAGGGGATGGCGTTGATGGCCTTAGGATTCACCATTTCAGATTCCTTTGGTTGTGGGTTGGCAATGAAGGCATTAGGAGTCTCCATATTAGATTCCTAGGGTTAGGGGATGGCATTGTTGGCTTAGGAATTTCCATTTCAGATTCCTAGGATTTGCGGATGGCATTGAAGGCCTTAGGAATCTCCATATCAGATTCATGGAGCTGGGGGATGACATTGAAGGCCTTAGGAAGTCAATTTCATATTCCTAGGGTTGTGGATGGCAATGAATCCCTTAGAATCTCCATCTCATAGTCCTGGGGCTAGGGGCTGACATTGAAGGCCTTTGGAAGGACAATTTCAGATTCCTAAGGTTGTGGGGTGGCATCGAAGGCCTTGGGAATCTCCACCCTAGAATCCTAGGGTCAAGGTATGGCATTGAAGGCCTTAGGAATCTCCATTTCAGATTCCTAGCGTTGGGGTTGGCTTTTAAGGCTTTACGATTCTCCATTTCCGATTCCTAAGGTTGGGGGATCGAATTGAAGGCCTTAGAAATCTCCATCTCTAATTCCTGGGGTTGAGGGATGCTAATAAAGCTCTTAGGAAAGTCAATTTTTGATTCCTAGGATTGTGGGATGGCAATGAAGGGCTTGGGAATATGCGTCGCAGATTCCTAGGGTTGGCGAATGGCATTGAAGGCCTTAAGAATCTCCATTTCAGATTCCTAGGGTTGGCGGATTGAATTGAAGGGCGTAAGAAAGTCCACCTCAGATTCTTAGGGATGGGGAATGGCATTCATGGCCTTAGGAAAGTCAAGTTAAGATTCTTTAGGTTGTGGGATGGTAATGAAGGCCTTGGCAATCTCGATCACAGATTCTTAGGGTTAGGGGATGCCATTGATGGTTGTATGAATCCCAATTAAAATTCCTAGGGATGGCGGATGGCGTTGAAGGCCTTAGGAATCCCTATCTGAGATTCCTACGATTGGCAGATGCCATTGAAGGTCTTAGGAAAGTCAATTTTAGATTCTAGGTTGTGGGATGGCAATGAAGGCCCAGGGAATCTCCATCTCAGATTCCTAGTGGTGCGTACAGTATTGAAGGCCTTAGGAACTCCATTTCAGATTCCTAAGGTTTGGGGATGGAATTGAAGGCCTTAGGAATCTCCATCTCAGATTCCTTAGGTTGGGGATGGCATTGAAGGCCTTAGGAAAGTCAATTTTAGATTCCTAGGGTTGATGGACACTAATGAAGGCATTAGGAATCTTCATTTCAGATTCCTAGGGTTAGGGGTTGGCGTTGATGGCCTTAGGAATCACCATTTCAGATTCCTAGGGTAGCGGTATGGCATTGAAGGCCTTAGGAATCTCCATCTCAGATTCCTGGGGTTGGGTATGGCATTGAAGGCCTTAGGAAAGTCAATTTCAGATTCCTAGAGTTGTGGGATGCTAATGAAGTTCTTAGGAATCTGCATTTCAGATTCCTCAGGTTAAGGGATGGCGTTGATGGCCTTAGGATTCACCATTTCAGATTCCTTTGGTTGTGGGTTGGTAATGAAGGCATTAGGAACCTCCATATTAGATTCCTAGGGTTAGGGGATGGCATTGATGGCTTAGGAATCTCCATTTCATATTCCTAGGGTTTGCAGATGGCGTTGAAGGCCTTAGGAATCTCCCTCTCAGATTCATGGGGTTGGGGGATGACATTAAAGGCCTTAGGATGTCAATTTCATATTCCTAGGGTTTTGGATGGCAATGATGCCCTTGGAATCTCCATCTCATATTCCTGGGGCTAGGGGATGACTTGGAAGGCCTTAGGAAAGATAATTTCGGATTCCTAGGGTTGTGGATGGCATCGAAGGCCTTAGGAATCTCCATCCCAGATTCCTAGGGTCAGGGTATGGCATTGAAGGCATTAGGAATCTCCATTTCAGATGCCTGGGGTTGGGGGATGGCATTGAAGGCAAAGGAATCTCCAGTTCAGATTCTTGGGCTTGGGGGATCTCAGTGAAAGCCTTAGGAAAGTCAATTTGAGATTCCTCCGGTTGTGGGTTCGCAATGAAGGCATTGGGACTCTCCATATTAGATTCCTAGGGTTAGGGGATGGCATTTATTGCCTTAGGAATCTCCGTTTCAGATTCCTGGGGTTTGCGGATGGCATTGACGGCCTTCGGAATCTCCATCTCAGATTCCTGGTTTGGGGGATGACATTGAAGGCCTTCGAAAGTCAATTTCAAATTCCTAGGGTTGTGGATGGCAATAAAACGCTTGGAATCTCCATCTCATATTCTTAGGGTTAGGGGATGCCTTTTAAGGCCTTAGGAATCTCCATTTCAGATTCCTAGGGTTGGTGGATGGAATTGAAGGATTTAGGAATCTTTATTTCAGATTCCTAAGGTTTGCGGATGGCATTGACGGCCTTAGAAATCTCCATTTCAAATTCCTAGGGTTGGTGGATGGGATTGAAAGCCTTAGGAATCTCCATCTCTGATTCCTGGGGTGAGCGGATGACATTGAAGGCCTTGAGAAAGTCAATTTTAGAACCCTAGGGTTGTGGAATGGCAATGATGGCTTTGGGAATCTCCATCTCAGATTCCTAGGGTTTGGGGATGGCGTCGAAGGCCTTAGGAATCACCATTTCAGATTCCTAGGGTTGGCAGATGGGATTGAAAGCCTTAGGAATCTCCATCTCTGATTCATGGGGTTGGGGGATGACAATCAAGGCGTTAGGAAAGTCAATTTTAGAATCCTAGGATTGTGGGATGGCAATGAAGGCCTTGGGAATCTCCATCTGAGATTCCTAGGGTTGGTGTACGGCGTTGAAGGCCTTAGGAATCTCCATTTCAAATTCCTAATGTTAGAGGATGGAATTTGAGGCCTTAGGAATTGCCATTTCAGATTCCTGGGATTGGGGGCTGGCATTAACGGCCCTAAAAATGTCCATGTCAGTTTCCTCGGAATGTGGGATTGCAACGAAGGGCTTAGCAATCTGCATATCAGATTCTTCTGGTTAGCGGATGGCATTGAAAGCCTTAGAAATTTCTATCACAGATTCTCGGGGTTAGGGGATGGCATTGACGGCCATAGGAAAGCCATTATCAGATTCCTAGGGTTGTGGGTTGGTAATGAAGGCCTTCAGAATCTCCATCTCCGATTCCTATGGTTAGGGGATGGCATTGATGACTTGGGAATCTCGATTTCAAATTCTTAGGGTTTACGGATGGCATTGAAGGCCTTAGGAATCTCCATCTCAGATTCGTGGGGTAGGGGGATGACATTGAAGGCCTTAGGAAGTCAATTTCATATTCCTAGGGTTGTGAATGGCAATGAAGCCCTTGGAATCTCCAGCTTATATTCCTGGGGCTAAGGGATGACATTAAAGGCCTTAGGAAAGAGACTTTCAGATTCCTAGGGTCGCGGGATGGCATCGAAGGCCTTGGGAATCTCCATCCGAGATTCCTAGGGTCAGGGTAAGGCATTGAAGGCATTAGGAATCTCCATTTCAGCTTCCAAGGGTTGGGGGATGGCATTGAAGGGTTAGGAATCTCCATCTCAGATTCTGGGGTTGGGGGATCTCATTGAAGACCTTAGGAAAGTCAATTTGAGATTCCTACGGTTGTGGATTGGCAATGAAGGCATTGGGACTCTCCATATTAGATTCCTAGGGTTAGGGGATGGCATTGATTGCCTTAGGAATCTCCATTTCAGATTCCTAGGGTTTACGGATGGCATTGACGGCCTTTGGAATCTCCATCTCAGATTCCTGGGTTTGGCGGATGACATTGAAGGCCTTAGGAAGTCAATTTTAAATTCCTAGGGTTGTGGATGGCAATAAAATGCTTGGAATCTCTATTTCATATTCCTAGGGTTAGGGGATGCCATTAAAGGCCTTAGGAATCTCCATTTCAGATTCTTAGGGTTGATGGATGGAATTGAAGGCTTTTGGAATCTCCATTTCAGATTCCTGGAGTTTGCAGATGGCATTGAAGGCCTTAGGAATCTCCATTTCAAATTCCTAGGGTTGGCGAATGGGATTGAAAGGCTTAGGAATCACCATCTCTAATTCCTGGGGTGAGCGGATGACATTGAAGGCCTTAGGAAAGTCAATTTTAGAACCCTAGGGTTCTGGAATGGCAATGATGGCCTTGGGAATCTCCATCTCAGATTCCTAGGGTTTAGGGATGGCGTCGAATGCCTTAGAAATCACCATTTCAAATTCCTAGGGTTGGCGGATGGGATTGAAAGCCTTACGAATCTCCATCTCTAATTCGTGGCGTTGGGGGATGACATTAAAGGCGTTCGGAAAGTCAATTTTAGAATCCTAGAGTTGTGGGATGGCAATGAAGGCCTTGGGAATCTCTATCTGAGATCCCTAGGGTTGGTGTATGGCATTAAAGGCCTTATGAATCTCCATTTCAAATTCCTCAAGTTGGGGGATGGAATTGGAGGCCTTAGGAATCGCCATCTCAGATTCTTAGGGTTGGGGGCTGGCATTGGCGGCCCTAAGAATGTCAATGTCAGATTCCTAGGAATGTGGGATTGCAACGAAGGGCTTGGCAACCTGCATCTCAGATTCCTCTGGTTCGCGGATGGCCTTGAAGGCCCTTGAAATTTCTATCATGGATTATCGGGGTTAGGTGATGGCATTGAAGGCCTTAGGAATCTCCATCTCAGATTCGAAAGGTTTGGGAATGACATTGAAGGCCTTAAGAAAGACAATTTCGGATTCCTGGGGTTGGGTTATGGTATTGAAGGCCTTACGATTCTCCGTTTGAAATTCTTAGGGTTGGGGTATGGCATTGAAGGCCTTACAATCTCCATCTCAGATTCTTGGGATTGGGGTATGGCATTGAAGGCCATAGGAATCTCCATCTCAGATTCCTGGGATTGGGGGATGACATTGAAGGGCTTGGGAAAGACAATTTCAGATTCCTAGGGTTGTGGAATGGCAATGAAGGCCTTGGGAATCTCCATATCAGAATCCTAGGGTTGGGATACGGCATTAAAGGCCCTAGGAATCTCCATTTCAAATTCCTAAGGTTGTGGGATGGAAATGAAGGCCTTGGGAATCTGCATCTCAGATTCCTAGGGTTAGGGGATGGAATCCAAGGCCTTAGGAATCTCCATCTCAAATTCTTACGGTTGGGGGTTGCATTAAAGGCCTTGGGAATCTCCATTTCAGATTCCAAGGGTTGGGGGATGTAATTGAATACCTTTGGAATATCCATCTCAGAAGCCTGGGGTTGGGGAATGACATTAAAGGCCTTGCCAAAGTCAAATTTTCATTCCTAGGGTCGTGGGTTGGCAATGAAAGCCTTGGGAATCTCCATCTCATGTTCCTAGGATTAGGGGATGGCATTAAAGGCCTTAGGAATCACCATTTCAGATTCTTCGAGCTGGCGGATGGCATTTAAGGCCCGAGGAATCTCCATTTTAGATTCCTAGGGTTAGGGGATGGCATTGAAGTCCTTAGGAATCTACATTTCAGATTACTAGGTTTGTGCATGGCACCTAAGGCCTTAGAAATCTCCTTTTTCAATTCCTATGGTTGGCGGATGGTATTGAAGGCCTTAGGAATCTTCATTTTAGAAATCTCCATTTCAAATTCCTATGGTTGGCGGATGAGATTAAAGGCCTTAGGAATCTCCATCTCTAATTCTTAGGGTGGAGTATGACATTGAAGGCCTTACGAAAGTCAATTTTAGAACCCTAGGGTTGTGGAATGGCAATGAAGGTCTTGGAAATCTCCATTTCAGATTCCTACTGTTAAGGTATGGTGTTAAAGGCTTTAGGAATGACCATTTCAGATTCTTAGGATTGGCGGGTGGAGTTGAAGGCCTTAGGAATCTCCGTCACTGATTCCTTAGGTTGGGGGATGACATTGAAGGCCTTAGGAAAGTCGATTTTAGTATCCTAAGGTTGTGGGATGGCAATGAAGGCCTTAGGAATCTCAATCTTCGAATCCTAAGGTTAGGATATGGTAATGAAGGCATTACAAATCTCCATTTCAGATTACTAGGGTTGGAGGATAGAATTGAAGGCCTTAGTCAACCACCATCTCAGATTCCTGGGGTCGGGGGATGGCAATGAAGGCCTTAAGAATGTCCATGTCAGATTACTAGAATTGCAGGATGGCATTGAGGGCCTTAAGAATCTCTGTCACAAATTCCTGGCATTGGGGGATGGCATTAAAGGCCTTAGGAAAGTCAATATTAGATTCCTAGGGATGTGGGTTGGCAATGAAGGCCTTCGGAATCTCCATCTTAGATTCCTAGTGTTAGAGGATGGCGTTGAAGGCCTTAGGAATCTCCATTTCAGATTGCAAGGGTTGGCGGATGCATTGAAGGCCTTAGGAATCTTTATCTTAGATTTCTAGGGTTGGGGGATGACACTGAGGGCCTTTGGAAAGTCAATTTTAGATTCCTGGGGTTGTGGGATCGCAGTGAAAGCCTTGGGATCTCCATCTCAGATTCTTAGGGTTGGGGCATGTCATTGAAGGCCTTAGGATTCCCCATTTTAGATTCCTAAGGTTTGGGGACTGAATTGAAGGCCTTAGGAATCTCCATCTCAAATTCCTAGGGTTACGGATGCTACTAAAAGCTTAGGAAAGTCAATTTCAAATTCCTAGGGTTGTGGGATGTAATGATGGCGTTGGGAATCCCCATCTTTGATTCCTAGGGTTAGGGGATGTCATTGAAGGCCTTAGGAATATCCATTTCAGATTCCTAGGGTTGGTGGATGGCATTGAAGGCCTTAGGAATCTCCATTTCCGATTCCTAGGGTTTGCGGTTCGCATTTAAGGCCTTAGTAACCTCCATCTCAGATTCCTAGGGTTAGGCAATGAAATTAAAGGCCTTAGGAAAGTCAATTTCAGATTCTTAGAGCTGTGGGATGGCAATGAAGGCCTTGGCAATCTATTTCTCATATTCCTAACGTTAGAGGATGGCGTTGAAGGCCTTAGGAATCTCCATCTCAGAGTCCAAGAGTTTACGATTGGCAGTGAAGGCCTTAGGAAGCTCTATCTCATATTCCTGGGGTTGGGGGATGACATCGAAGGCCCTAGGAAGTCAATTTTAGATTTCTAGGGCTATGGATGGCAGTGAAGCCCTTGGAATCTCCATCTTATATTTCTAGGGTTAGGGGATGGCATTGATGGCTTAGGAATCTCCATATCAGATTCCTTGGGTTTGCGGTTGGCATTGACGGTCTTAGGAATCTCCATCTCAGATTCCTGGGATTGAAGGACGACATTAAAGGCCTTAGGAAAGACAATTTCAGATTCCTAGGGTTGTGGGATGGCAGTGAAGGCCTTAGAAAAATCTCCATCTCAGATTCTTAGGGTTGGGGTACGACATTAAAGGCCTTAGGAATCTTCATCTCAGATTCCTAGGGTTGTGGGACGACTATGAAGGCCTTGGGAATCTGCCTCTCACATTCCTAGGGTTGGGGGATGGAATTAAAAGCCTTAAGTATCTCTATCTCAAATTCCTTGGGTTGGGGGTTGCATTGATGGCCTTGGGACTCTCCGTTTTAGATTCCAAGGGTTGGGGGACGCAATTGAACGCCTTAGGAATATCCATCTAAGATTCCTGGGGTTGGCGGATGACATTAAAGGCCTTAGTAAAGTCAATTTTAGAATCCTATGGTCGTAGGGTGGCAATAAAGGCCTTGGGAATCTCCATTGCAGATTCTGAGGACTAAGGGATGGCAATGAAGGCCTTAGGAATCATAATTTCAGATTCTGAGTGTTGGCGGATAGCACTGAAGGCCTTGGGATTTCCATTTTAGTTTCCTAGGCTTAGGGGATGGCATTGAAGGCCTTGGAATATCCAATTCATATTCCTAGGGTTTGCGAATGGCAATGAAGGCCTTAAAAATATCCATTTCAAATTCCTAGGGTCGGCGGATGAGATTGACGGCCCTAGGAATCTGAATTTCTGATTCCTGGGGTGGATGACGACATTGAAGGCCTTAGGAAAGTCAATTTTAGAACCCTAGGGTCATGGAATGACAACGAAGGCCTTAGGAATCTCCATCTCAGATTCCTAAGGTAGGGGTTGGCTTTTAAGACTTTAGAAATCTCCATTTCCGATTCTTAGGGTTGTGGGATGGAATTGAAAGCTTAGGAATCTGCATCTTCGATTCTTCAGGTTGGGGGATGGCATTAAAGGCCTTAGGAATCTCCATTTCAGATTCTTAAGGTTTGCGAATGGAATTGAAGGCCCTGGAATCACCATCTCAGATTCCTGGGGTTGGGCTTGGCATTGAAGGCCTTAGGAAAGTCAATTTCAAAATCCTAAGGTTGTAGGTTGCTAATGCAGGCCTTGGGAATCCTCATCTCAGATTCCTAAGGTTAGGGGATGGCGTTGAAGGCCTTAGGAATTGCCATTTCAGATTCCTCTGGTTGGCGGTTGGCATTGAAGGTCTTAGGATTCTCTACCTCAGATTCCTGGGGTTATGGATGGCAATGAAGCCCTTGGAATCTCCATCTCATATTCTTAGGGTTAGGGGATGGCATTGAAGGCCTTAGAAATCTCTATTTCAGATTCCTTAGGCTTGCGGATGGCATTGAAGGCCTTAGGAATCTCCATCTCAGATTCCTAAGGTTGGGGGATGGCATTGAAGGCCTGAGCAAGGATAATTTCAGATTGCTTTGGTTGTGGGATGGCAATGATGGCCTTGCTAATCTCCATCTCAAATTCCTAGGGTTGGGGTATGGCATGGAAGGCCTTAAGAACCTCCATCTCAGATTCCTGGGGTTGAGGGATGACATCGAAGGCCTTAGGAAGTCAATTTTAGATTTCTAAGGCTATGGATGGCAGTGAAGCCCTTGGAATCTCCATCTTATATTTCTAGGGTAAGGGGATGGCATTGAAGGCTTAGGAATCTCCATATCAGATTCCTTGGGTTTGCGGTTGGCATTGACGGTCTTAGGAATCTCCATCTCAGATTCCTGGGATTGAAGGATGACATTAAAGGCCTTAGGAAAGACAATTTAAGATTCCTAGGGTTGTGGGATGGCAGTGAAGGCCTTAGAAAAATCTCCATCTTAGATTCTTAGGGTTAGGGTACGACATTAAAGGCCTTAGGAATCTCCATCTCAGATTCCTAGGGTTTTGGGACGACAATGAAGGCCTTGGGAATCTGCATCTCACATTCCTAGGGTTGGGGGATGGAATTGAAAGCCTTAAGTATCTCTATCTCAAATTCCTTGGGTTGGGGGTTGCATTGATGGCCTTCGGAATCTCTGTTTTACATTCCAAGGGTTGGGGGACGCAATTGAACGCCTTAGGAAAATCCATCTCAGATTCCTGGGGTTGGGGGATAGCATTGAAGGCCTTAAGAATGTTAATGTCAGATTCCTAGGATTGTGGGACGGCAATGAAGGCCTTGGGAATCTCTATCTCAGATTCCTAGGGTTGGGGGATGGCATTGAAGGCCTTAGGAGTCTCCATCTCAGATTCTTGGGGATGGGGGTTCTCATTGGAGGTGTTAGGAAAGTCAGTTTCAAATTCCTATGGTTGTGGGTTGGCAATGAAGGCCTTGGGAATCCCCATATTATATTCCTAGGGTTAGAGGATGGCATTGATGGCCTTAGGAATCTCCATTTCAGATTCCTATGGTTTGCGGATGGCATTGAAGGCCTTAGGAATC
>QLOD02000017.1:11608636-11635184 GCA_003260245.2 Sideroxylon spinosum | reverse complement strand
AAATAATTTTTTTATTTATATTTTTAAAAATAATATAAAATAAATATTAATAAGAAAATTACTTATTTTCTTATCTCTTATTCTTCCATCCTCGGTAGGTTCTCAATAAAATTTTAACCCAAACGAATTAACGTCACTTACATGAATAATTTTTTTTTTATTAAAAAGTAATAATATTATAAGTTGACCAACAATTTCTTATAATTTTTTTTTTTTTTTTTTACTTGAGCTTGAGATTGGCTAGTGTGATAATAAATATTAAACATGACCATAAGAAATTATGGGGCTATTTCGCACCACCGAAAAAAAAAATGTTTAAAAAAATGAATCCTTACACTAATGCATGACACTTCACTTCACTGGTTAGTCAAAGTTCTTTTGTGAAAATTTATAAGAGTTCAAAAAAGATGTAAGATTTAAAAATTAGTAAAAACATTGAAAAAAATGATAAAATTAATATTCTATTGATAGAGAAAATTGAAGACAATTTATAAAAGTTAATTTTTTTTCTTTTTTTATTAAAAATTTGTGAGCTAAATGATTGGTATATATTTGATTCACTTAATATAATAAAATATAAAACAATAACATAAAAATTAATAATATTATGACTAACAATTTTAAAACATCCAATCATTTTTTCGACAATCCATCCACGTCAACAACTAAAGAATAGACAAACAAAAAGAACACGCAATTTTTTTTCTTTTTTTAAGTAAGACAATTTAGATTAATTAATAAAAAAGGAAGAACACGCAAGATTATAAAAGGACGTTTCTTAATCTTACTCCTCCGCGGCCTCCAGCTGAACTGAATAGGACAGCTTTCAAATCGACAATTAATTTAAGGGCCCAACCCAACAAACACCCTGTTTCCTCCACCTCATTGCAAATTAATGTGATCAAAACCACCCAATTAAGGCCTGTGTGGCCATGCCCATTAAAGCAGCAATTAAGGCCCGCGTGGTGATGCCCATTAAAGCGGGGGCCTACAAGATTGAATACGAATCGAATAGGTTGTCCATTGATTGGTTCTATTTTAATTACTTTTTTAAAGTTAAAATTGTATTTCAATTCGGCTTCGGCTCTTTTATTTGCACAATCGAAAATTAAATTATATATTTATATACACATATACAATAATAATACAATCTTACAAAAAAAATTAAAAATAGATATATTTACATACATATATGATCTTAATTAATATAATAACAATACTAACTTTATAAAAAATAAAATTAAGAATTAGATGTTTATATATAACTATGATTTCAATTAATTCGGTTCAAACCAAAATAGAATAAAATTATTTCAGTTAATTTGATTTGATTCCCTATCTTCTATATAAACAATCCAGTTCCTTTCGTTAAATAAACCAAAATAACTAAGATAAATAACCCAATTAAAATTTGAATAATCACTCTTACCTAAATTTTGAAATTTCACATTAATAATGAGAGTATGTTAACACACACTAAATAATTTTAATAAAAATATTTATCTATCTTATCAAAAAGAGTTGTAAAAAAAAAAGGCATAAGTTAAACAAATAAAGTTATTATTATTCTCCTTTATCACTCTACAAGGTATTTTATTATAATAATAAAAGAGAAATATTTTATAATTATTCATATCATCAAACCTAATGAATGAATCATTAGGCTAGCTTAGCAAGCCAAGTTCATTCCTACTAGCCTCTAGTGCTTAGTAGGTGGTGCATGTCAAGTTTCATAGACAACCAAGCTTGTCTGGGATTGGATGATTGACTCAAATTTAAAATATTTTATATTTCAAGTTAAACTAAACAAGCTACATTTGTAGACCACATGTATCCCGAATCTTAAAAATTTACGTCATTTGTTTTTACATGTCTTTATTATTTAGAATATGTTGCGTTCTAAGTATTATAGACAACCAATCCCATTTTCTTGATTATACTATTGAATCCAACTTAAAACATTTTAAGTTTCAAGTTCAAACTAAAAAAGAAAAAAAAAATATTTGCAGACTATAGGCATTTCAAGTCATGAAAAATTACATTGTTTGTTTCCATGAGTCTTTAGTGCCTAAGATATAATACATGTCAAGGTTTGTGAATAAGACATAACGAAAAAGATGAAGTCGATTGGAGATGGGGTTCCAACAACGATATCGCTTATATTTAATCCTATAACCCAAGAAACAACATAGATGAGCACGAGCCTCTAATTTGGTGCACTCATGAGACTAGAAAATAACAAAGTAGACGCAACCAAAGATATAAAGAAGCTCATAGGAAAAAAAAAGTGTCGTACAATTGGTCATAAGATATTTAATGTTAAAAAAGAGGAATGAGAACACAATTAATGGTATAAACAACAGTAAGAGCAGATTCACTGTAGGGCAAGAAGAAGAGACAAAAAGAGCACAAACTGTATAAAAAATATATCTATGCTTACATTTAGCATGACCATTTTGCTGGAAAGTACCAGGACACGAACCATGCGGAAGCAAAATCATAATATTACATGGCATTATCAGATTGAAAAATTTTGATAGTTTTAGAGAATTGGGTTTTAACCATGGCAATAAAATCACAATCGATTTTAGGCAATTAAGACTGATAATGAATAAAAAATAGCCAAGTAAAGTAAGTACAATCATCCACAAATATAACAAAGTATTGTGCCCCTATCTTCCCCCTCTACTATAGTACAAGTAGGAGAAAACCCCTAAACATTAAAATGTACATGACTAAAAGAGTAAGAGAAAACATTATCACTTTTATTAAAGAATAGAGCAGATTTCTTAGCACGTTTATAGGAGACACAATCAATGTGTTCTTGACAAATAGGACCTAGATGACCACTAAAAATTAAAAATTATGATCACTTGGATGATGGGTAACTGAAACAAGAGTACTATAGGTTAATAGGAGAAACTCCAAAGATGGTAGCAGTAGATTTGGAAGCAGAAGTAGTATCAAAGGATGGTAAATGAAGGTAAACTAACTGAAACAGGCAACCCTGCTTACAACCAATCCTAAGGGTCTGTCTCCAATTGTGGAACCTACTCAAGACAACTAGAGGAAAGAAGGTGACAATGAGTCTAAGATTACATAACTAATCAACAAAAATACGGTTAAGGGAGATACAGAGCAAGTATATAATATGTTTGGGGAAGAGATAGCTGAGAAGTAAAAACATAACCAATTTTCTACGCATGCATATGAAATCAATCAGGATTATGAACAATAAGAATATTGGAAGCAGATGAGATAGTAGAAAAGATACTAGAGTAAGGGGTCATCTAATTTGAATAAGTAGACTCAAATAACCAAGTTCAATTATCTGTGGCAACAAACAAAATAGTGGAAGGATTAATAGAGATAGAACTCAACTAGCGAATAAGATCAAGTATAGTAAGACTAAAAGAAGAACATGGCTCAACAAATATGGTGGCATCAATTAGAGTAAAAGTAGCAAAATGGGCGGCTTTTGTAGACCGAGAGAAATTAAAGTTGTGACCATAATTGTTACGAGATGTTTGTGATTTTTTAGGACATATATGCTAAAGATGACCAAGACTACGATTGGAAAAATGGGTGCATATATAGGTAGGAAAAAATAGCAAAGAATAATCAGGTTGCCTACAATATTTGTAGGAGGTTGATCAGGAGGATGGCCATAAAATGATCTTGTTGTAATTGAGCAAGATTAATGAGACGCATACGTAGTGTCTATAGCTCACGTCTTAAGAAAGCTAAGGCGAGTTTCTTCAAGAATTTTCTCAGACTTGGCCAATAGTTGAGAAAGGGCTATGATGTAAAAGATGTGCACGTATTGCTCAAAAGTGTCCTAGCAAGGAACTTTAGTACAACAGGATTTGTGTTTGACACAAATCAGCTGATCTACCAAGACCTATTTTGGAGCTCTTATTATCGAAACCAGGACCTGATGACTCCAAACTTCTCGAATCAGGTTACTATCAAATTTTGGGATTCATAAAATAAAGAAGACAAGCATAACACTAAATTTAAGTAGTTTGGTCAACTAGGTATATCCGCGGAAGAAATAAGGAGGGCTTAACTATTAAGAATAAATTACAAAGAAGGAGATACACACTTCTCTCAACTCAACTCTCATATGCATAACTATCTCTTTTCACATTTTCTTTGCTCGTAGCCTCCATTACAAGCCTTGAGAGCTCAGATTTGGGGAAGATAAGAAAGTAACTTATGTCAACTTTGTGACATGTGGTTAGTAATTGTTGAATAAAAATCAAACGATTTAGATGCATTTATGTTTTATTTTAGATTAAAAAATGTGAATGCATCTGAATCATTAGAATTTTAACTAATAGTCCCTGATTATAATGTCACCAAGCTGATGTACTCTTCCTATTTTTCTGCGAGCTCACCCCCAATATAAGTTTTTTTTCTCTTTTGCCAACCAAGGGTGGTGGTTCATCATACCACACCACACCGAGCTCTCTCTCACCCTCTAGTTACACATATATTAGGTGAAAAAAACAACAAAACTAATGGGTTAAGGGTACGAAAAATCTAGCACCAACTTTGGCGCTATACTCATCGATTTTCATTTTTAATTTCCTATAACTGGCCCTTTGCATGGAAATTGGTTATTTCATCTACCTACTACTGCATGGGTGTATTTCTTAGCACCTTTTGCAAGATTGGTGCATTTGGAAGGTTCTTGGGGAGTGCTTCGTGTCTTGAAAGATTTGAGTTGATTTTACATAAACACAATGTGGGAACTCAAGATTTCAAATTAGTAGACATTGAAGTTAACCTACATTCCAACTTATTGGAAGAAGAAATATTGGTGTAAAAGGGTGGGGTTAACTCGAAGCCCGATCCACCCCTGTCCCACCTCCCATACAAACCTTACCCACCCAACCCCTATGCCCCCGAGTCATGGCTTGGGTCGAGGGTGGCCTGACCTGAGCCGACCTGCCCTTAGCCCACGACACCTAGAAACGCCCCCGACCTGCCTCTCTCTCTAACACTTGCCAATTTTTTTTATTATTATTTTTTTTTACCGTTAGACTACTGTTGGTTTTTTTAATTTATTTTTTTAACCGTTGGGTGCTTGCTGCTATGCTAGCTGCTGCTCCCCAACGACTAGTTTAATTTTTTTAATTACTAATTAACTCCAAAAAATTAAAGGCCCTACACCCACTCATCCACTATAAATACCTCATACATCTTCAATCTAAAAATCATTAAAAAAAAAAAAAAAATAACTCTCAATCTCTCTCAAGTAATTTACTCTCTCAAGTGTCAAAGCTCAAGCTAATATTCTTTAGTTGTACTAAAATGCTACAAATTTGAAGTCAAGATTTAAAAATCAAGTGCTTTAAGACTAGAAGTTAGTAATTTAATTTTGCATACTTTATTTTTTTATTAATTTGTACAAAGACAATTTTTTTTTTAATTTGCTACTTTAATTTTTTCCATCAAATTAATTTTTCTATAAAATTAATTTTCTTAAATAGATCCTAGAGACTCCTATTTTGGGTGGAGACTCTTTCACTTCTCCCACCTATGAGCACTTTGAATCACCAACACCCTCTAGCACAACTAATGTTGCTAACAATGTTCGAGTTTAAAAGTGTGGGATTTTCTTACTAGAAATACACACAATAATGGAGTGCTTAAAGTAAAATATAATATTTGGGGGGATTTATTAGATTGTGGGATAACTTGTAAGACTACTCACTTAAAAAGATACCTAAATAAAAGGCACTCATAAGATTCCCGTCTTAATTCTGTAATTAATCAATTCTTTCCATGTGTTTTGCAATCTCAATTAAGTAGTGAAGGGGGTAGTTTAAGTATTTTTTTACAATTCCACAAGAACATAAAATAATTTAATTAGATTTATTATAAAAGATGAACAACCTTTTACAATAAGTGAAATTCAAATTTAAAAGAATTTATTCACGATAGTTTTACACAACAATTTCATGATTTTCAAAAACAATTCAAGAAATCATGTTTTAGGAGATTTTGAAACCAAAAAAAGAAGAGATTAATCAAAACAATTTTTGAAAATTTAGAAGAAAATGTTTGTTTAACTTCTGATATGTGGAGTTTTTGTCAAATTTTTGAATATATTTGTATATTGCACATTACACTAATGAAAATTAGAATTTAAATAGACGCGTTATTTCTTTTTATGTTAGTTGAACAGTTTCTACACCGGAGCAAGTGTCATCCTCAGGATTAACTAGAAAAATATGTTCTATTACTCTAAATAATGCTGCATATAATAATGTTTACTTTAATTACTTAAGTAATATTTTGTCTTCAAGGGGTGTTTCATTTCAAGAGCGTTGTTGTGCCCATATACTTAATTCAATTATACAAAAAGGATTGAATATTGTAGAGTCCTCTATTTATAAAATAAAACAAAGTATATTTTCTATTATGAGTTCTCTAAAAAGCTTTCATATGTTTAAGAGTATATGCAGCCAATTAGGTTTAAAACCTAGGAAATTACCTATTGAAATTAATATAAGATTGAATTCAACTTATATTATGTTCAAATCGGCTATTGAATATCAAAGAACAATTGATTTATTTATTTTAAATAATCAAGCTATTAGTTTAAAACTATTTTGGAAATTGATTAAGCCAATACAGTTTTTTGCATTTTTTTATGTTGCAACTAAAATATTTTGTAGGGTTTATTCTCCTACCTCTTCTACAGTTCTTTATCAATTGGCTATGTTATTAAAATAATGGAAAATTTTGATAAGTAATTTAAATCACTTCCTATATATTTTGGTTATACAACTATTTTATATAAAAACGATAATCTTCTTGTATTTTTAGAACTACTATATGGTCGTACAAGTGCCAACGGGAAATTAAATAATATTAAAGAGTAATTGAAAGTTATAATGAGTCGTTATGATACTAATCGTACACATACCCAATCGATAACTACCACGATGTAATCTTCTCATCCTACTTTTAGGGACCTTTTTTTTTTTGGAATCGAGTGAAATATCACTGGACAGATGCATCAACAGGTGGCGGCTCATTTTCATTCGATCTGCAACGTTCTTTGGGTGCATCTTCAGTACAAAATGAAAATGACTTTAATTTTTTAGACTTGTGAAAGGAACAACAGTCTAAGTTTCCAGTTTTTTCAACTTTTGCCCCCGATATCCTTGCATTTCTAGTTTCTACCGTGGCATCCAAACAAGCATTCAGCGTAAGTGAGTGCATTATTAGTAAGCGAAGGAGTCGACTGGTCCCAAACATAGTAGAAGTTTTAATGTATTTGCGAGATTGGTATTTTACAGAAAAAAGAAATCAGCATGTGACATCTTGAACTTTCATTAATTTTTAAAATGCATTATAGATTTAATTTTATGCTTAGAAAATTTAGTTATGTTGAGTTGATATTATTTTAAAACTTATTTATTCTTAATTTAAATTAATTAGAGAATTAATTAGTCTATTAATAGACTAGCTAGTTCAAGTTAATTAATTAACATATTAATTAAGATATTAATTAACTAAGTCAACTGGGGGGTTTAAGAAAGTGGCTAGCTATAAAGTAATGCACATATGTGTATACAATCCTATTGATAGCCAAGCCATGTGTAGGCTAAGCGGAGAAAAATGAAAATGAAAAGTAAAGGAAAGTTTAATGGGACGGTTGTATGGCCAGTGGACTTAACTCGTGTATGTATATATATATGACTCTCTTGTGTGAAAAAAGTTAAAGGAAAACAGTAAGGAAGAACGGAGGAAAAAATAACAAGAAGAAAAGAACGGGGAAAATTTGTGGGAAAGAGGAAAATTATAGATTTTGACCCAAATGTTAAGGTAAGTTATTTTATTTTATTTTGTTAGTTTAAAATTAATTATAGGGAAGTGTAAATAAATTTAAGTATGTTAAAAATAAAATGATTGTGTTTTATTTATTAGGTTTATGTTATTACTTGATTTGGATTACATTTTAACCGTTCAATATCTGATCTATATACTTTGTTTGAGTTAAAATTAGTACCTGGGCATAATCAACAGCAACCATCCTAGTAATTTTATTTTCTCAGAATATCAACTGTTTTGATGGGTGTATTAGACATAAAGCTAAAAGTGGTAAATATAGATTGCTAAATTATATATATTTATTCATTAAGTGTGTTAAAAAAGAACACTGATGAATTATTTGTGTTAATAATGAATTGGGATTATTTGTGAAATGATAGATTTAAGAAGTAATATTTTGTATTTGAGGAAAATAAATATTATTGCATATTATCATGAATTGTATGCATTACACTTGCGCTATGATCGGATGGGACCAGACCAGACCAGAATGGACCAAGAAATAAAAATATTAGGCCAAATGAGGCCAGAGAAAAAAAAAATATGATAAAGCCAAATGGGGCTAATGAGACATGCTAAATTAAAGCCACTATCCATAGTTGAGTGCTCAACTCATAAGCCAGATGGGACCAAACGTGTGCTGCATTCTTATTTAAATCATTTATCATGCAAATATGCCATGAGTTAGTCAGCTGGGGCTTACTGATGAGAATGTTAATTAATCAGTTGGGGCCTACTGATGAGGATGTTAATTAATAAATGAAAAATGATGATGAGTTGTGTGTTGAGAAATTTTTATCACTATCAGTTAAGATACATTTAAATTAATAATTATTTAATTGTGGGGCAGTTGTCTATATAATTACTATGGATTATTTTTGGTGTATATTTATTATCTTTTATCGTAAGTATAATACCTCCACTGAGTGTGTGACACTCACACTTAAATTTTAAATAATTCAAGTGAAGTTTAACAGTGGTCGCAAGTGTTTTGGGAAAAGCCTGAGTTATCTATTTCTCTATCTTAATCCTATGTTAATAGTTGGGGGTCGTGTAAATAGACCTAGACGTTGACAATATCAGACTGATGTTGTCTCATGGTTTTTTTTTTAAAGTTATAAGTTTATATATATTTAAATACTTGTGAGATTTCCTATTTATTTTACCCCCGAAAATAATATAAACTTGGCAGGTTGTGTTTTCTTTTAATTTGGGTATCTAAATAAATTGTGATACATGGCAAAGGAGTTAGAAGTGTTCCCTATATTTAAAGAATTAACTATGAATCCTAAAATATGGGTGCGACAATTTGGTATCAGAACATAGGTTAGAAGGTTTTGTGTACTTGTTAGTGTCTAGTACTTACAACCAATTATAGGAGAAATGTTATAGAATTTGGTGACTACAGTGTGGTATTTATTTGCATGGATATTAAGGGGTCATGGAATTATAAATTTGATTTACATCTCACCTTGAGTTTAATGATGTAAAGGGATAGGGTACCCGCCTAATTAGCCAATCCCGTTACCAAACGTGTCTATTTTTTGCTTACCATTACCATCTCAAATCCATTTATTTTTTGAGTTAGAATACAAAACCTGTCCCATTCCAAACCCGTGAAACTCGTTTATGTTCAATAGTCAAATTACCTGTCAAATACCCGTTAAAACCCAATTTGAGATAAAAAAATAAAAAAAAAAGAAAGTGACAAAAACGTTAGATTTATTAAATTAAACAACTTCATTGGTCAACGAACCTCCAAGTGTTTTTTTTTTTTTAAGGTAAAACAAATATATTCTAAATAGTAGAAATAAATGTACAAATTACATAGGAGCATAACCCTTGGAATAGTATGATAGGAATCACAATTCATAAAGAACTTTCAAACCTAATATGGAACAATCCATGATATGTGAAAATAACACAAAAAACTATAAATTAAACAAGTCCAAAGAAAATATCCCAACAAATCTAAGAGCAACTGCCAACAAAGTGTAAAAGATCCAAACCATCGACCCAAGGAAGATACCAACAACTCAAATTGTTTCATAAAATTTTTGGAAAATTCTAATAACTGAAAGATAATTGAGTACTTGAAGAAAGCCGACCCCCGGTTACAGAGTTGGAAAATGAACAATGGCTGTCAACGTCAGTAGTTGCACGATTGCAAAGAACAAAAAAAATACTGAAGGGGGTTTAATTCTCAGATTTTGGGGCTATAGCTACTAATATATCACATTATATACTAAGGTAAAAATGAGTGAAATTCCATTAATGACCTTAGCTTAACAATTTCAAAAATTTTATTTTAGGGATAAAATTGTAAATATATAAATATATATTATATTTTATTTTACTTTATTAAATGGCTACTTAACGGGTACCCTACAAGCAAATCCTAAACCCGTCCTGAACCCGTACGAGTATAAATTTCAATCCCAAAACTTTCTTAATCCCATTAGGATATTTTCCAATGAATTTTTTTCAGGTTAGATCAGGTCGGGTATCCTCGTGTAACTATTCCATTAACATCTCTACTTGAGTTTGATGTCAGATAAAAATATGAATTTGAACACATTTCTAAAGCAATGGAAGAAAAAAGCTCAGTGGTTCAGATTCCACTAACGTACAGCCTTCAAGTTAGCAGAAGGGTCAGGGGGATTAGCCTCTAGTTCATAACCAACTAGACCTAGTGGGAAAGATAATTGGGGCTGTAGTCAGATTAGTTGAGTTACAAACTGAGCAGAGAATTAGGCCAGAAACTTGTGGTAAGCAATTTCTTAAGTTAAGACCCACATCATTCTTTGGTATTATTAACTCTTTGGAATCTGAAGATTACTTGAAGGGTACAGAGGTAATATTTGAGATAATGAAGATTTCTAAGAGGACAAAATCATTCTGGCAACATTTATGTTAAAAAATCAAGCCAGACTTTGATGGGAGGCTACTAAAAGGTTGTCACTCATAAGAATGACTTAGGAGCAATTCACTAATGCCTTCAATAAGTATTTTCCCTAGTCTTATAGATATGATAAAGAACGGGAGTTTATAACTTTGAAACAAGAGAGAATGTCTGTAACAGAGTATGAAACCCAATTTACTGCATTATCTAGATTTTGCTTCAGAATTGGAGCAAATAGATGATGCCAAATGCTAGAGATTTCAATCGAGATTAAAGCTTTCTATCAGATCTCAAATTTCTATTTTTGAAATGAGGAGTTATGAGGAATTGGTGAATAAAGCAAAGATAGTAGAAAAAGATGTTTGGGAAGCAATTAGAAGGTGGAAACAATCTAAGAAGGCTAGACTTGATTTCCCAGGTTCTCGGATGATGGAAGGTGAATTTTCTAGACAAAGAAGTCAAGACTTCTAGAGTCACAGAGGCACAGGCCAATCAAGGGGAAGTAGAAGTCTCAATTATAGTAAGAATCGGGGACAAAGTTCGAGTTAGAACCCATCTAGTTCACGAGGAGTTGATGTTAGGGAAAGAGTAAGAAATGTGGTATGTTTTAGGTACGAGGTTATAGGACATTATGTTAGTGATTGTCCAGTTCAACAGCCTTTTACTTGTTTTTTATGCGGTCAGGAGGGGCATATTTCAAGAAATTATCTACTTTACTTGCTCCAGCAACGTTTGTGGGTGGTGCAATTAGTGATAATAGGGCTCCTTCAGTGACTACACAGAGAGGTAGATAAGCAGCTCATGGATCTCACTCATAGGCTTAGTTCTATGTTATGACTCGTTACGATGCCCAAGCATCTCTTAATGTTGTTATAGGTATGCTTTCTATTACTGGTAGACTTGCTCATGTATTAATAGATTATGGTTCTACCCATTCTTTTATATTTCGAGCATTCTGCATGCATTTAGACCGACCACTTTCCTAGTTAGATTCTGTGTTGGCTATGGCTACTCCTACTGATGATGTAATAGTAGTAAAAGATGCATACAGAGATTGTGTAGTATAGATAGTTAGCAGAGGCTTGGTTATTGATTTGATACATTTGGACATATATGATTTTGATATTATTTTGAGTATGAACTGGTTGTCGACATATCATTATTCTATTGATTATTTTACCAAAGAAGTGATGTTTCAAGTACTAAGAAAGCCAAACTTAGTATTCAGTGGTGATTGTAAGGCTGTGCCTAATTGCTTGATACCTGTATTAAAAGCTAGGAAGTTGTTGAGTAAGAGATGTCAAGGATTTATTGCATATGTGGTTAATGCTAAAAAATCCAGAGAATAAGTATGACCTTCCTATTGTGTGTGAATATCCAGATGTGTTTCCAGATCAGTTGTCAGGGATGATTCTAGATAGAGATGTAGAATTTACTCTTGAATTGTTGCCAAGGACTACACCAATTTTAATTACACCTTACTGTATGATACTTACAGAATTGAAGGAATTAAAAGTTCAGTTACAAGATTTACTGAACAAAGGTTTTATACAATCTAGTGTATCATCATGGGGAGCGCCAGTATTGTTTGTGAAGAAGAAATATGGTATTATAAGATATGTATTGATTATCATCAACTGAATCGGGTAACATTAAAGAATAGGTATCCATTACCAAGAATTGATGGTTTATTTCATCAATTACAAGGCGCTACTGTGTTCTCAGAAATTGATTTGAAGTTTAGTACTATCAAATTAAAGTACGGGATAATGATATGCCTAAGATATTCTTCAAAACCAAATATGGGCACTATGAGTTTCTCGTTTTGCCTTTTAGATTAACCAATGCATCAACTATTTTCATGGATTCGATTGTTGGATTACCACATACCCAAAAAAACTTTGACTCTGTATGGGTGATTGTTGATAGGTTAACCAAGTCAGCTCATTTTCGACCTGTGAAATCCAACTATATAACTAATAAGTATGCTGCATTGTATGTCAAGGAGACTGTGAGATTACATGAAGCACCTGTGTCTATTATAACGACTAGAGATCCAAAGTTTACATCTAGATTTTAGCCTAGTCTACAACAAGTTATGAGAACGACTTTAAAGTTTAGTATTGCATTTCATCCTCAAACAGATGGACAATCTAAAAGGACAATTCAAACATTAGAAGATATGTTAGACTTGTGTGTTGGACTTTAAAGGAAATTGGGATGATTTGTTTCCACTGATGGAATTTGGTTACAATAACAGTTTTCATTCTAGTATTGGCTTGGCATAATTTGAAACTCTTTATGGTCGCAAATGTAGAACTCCAACTTGTTAGGATGAAGTGGAGGAAAGAAAATTACTTAGACTAGAGTTAGTGCAGGACATGGTGAATAAAGTGAATGTGATACAAGATAGATTAAAGATAAGCCCGAGTCACCAAAAAATTATGCTAATAATTGCATATGAGAATTAGAATTTTCTATGGGTAATAAAGTGTTCTTAAAAGTTTCTCCTTGGAAAGGTATACTAAGATTTGGTAAAAAGGGAAATTTAAGCTCTCGTTACATCGGATCGTATGAGATTATACAGAGAATTAGGAAAATTGCATACAAGTTAGCTTTACCTCCAGAATTATCTAGACGTCATGATATGTTTCACGTGTCAATATTACATAATTGTATTCCAGATCCATCTCATGTGTTGACTTCCCAGCCGATTGAATTAAAAGAAGATTTGTCTTACATGGAAGAACCAGTGCAAATTTTGGACAGAAGAGATCAAGTTTTGCGAAATAAAAGGATACCATTACTAAAAGTACTATGGAAAAGCGACACTGAAGAGGAAACCACCACGGAGAGTGAGGAAAAATACAAAAACAATACCGATATCTATTTTCGTTAGGTAAGAATTTCGAGAATGAAATGCCTTAACGGGAGGAGAGTTGTAAGATCCTGAATTTTTATTAATTTTTTTAAAGTGCATTATAGATTTAATTTTATGCTTAGAAAATTTAATTATGTTGAGTTAATATTATTCTAACTCATTTATTCTTAATTTAAATTAATTAGTGGATATATTAATCCATTAATATACTAGCTAGTTCAAGTTAATTAATTGACATATTAATTAAGATATTAATTAAGTCAATTGATGGGTCAAAGAAAGTGGCTAGCTATAAAGTAATGCACATATGTGTGTACAATCGTATTGAGAGCCAGGCCATGTGTAAGCTAATGGGAAAAAAAAAATGGAAATGAAAGTAAAGGAAAATGTGGCGGTTGGATGGCCAATGAACTTGACTCCTATATATATATATATGACTCTCTTGTGAGAAAAAGCTAAAGAAAAATAATAAGGAAGAACTAAGGAAAAAAAAATAGCGAGAAAAAGAGAATAAAGAGCGAAGAAAATTTGTGGAAAAGAGGAAAATTAGAGATTTTGACCCAAACGTTAAGGTAAGCTAATTTATTTTATTTTGTTAGTTTAAAATTAATTGTAGGGAAGTTTCAATAAATTAAGTATATTAAACATGGAATGATTGTGTTCTACTTATTAGGTTTATGCTATTACTTGATTTGGTTTACATTTTAACCGTTCAATGTCTGATTTACATACTTTGTTTGGGTTTAAATCAGGACCTAGGAATAATCAGCAGCAACCACCCAATAATTTGATTTTCTTAGAATATCTACTATTCAGGTGGGTTTATTGGACATAAGTAAAAGGTGGTGAATATAAATTACTAAATTTTATTTATTTTATTTACTTTTTGCAAATTAATTGTGTGGAGAAGGAAACTAATTATTTGTGAATTATTTGTGTTGATGGTGAATTGGGATTATTTATGGAATGGTAGAGTTAAAGAGTAATATTTGTATTTGAGGAAAATAAATATTATTACATATCAATATGAACTGTGTGTATTACACTTAGATTATGGTCAGATAGGACCAGACCATATGGGGCCAAGAAATAAAAAAGATGAGGTCAACTAGGGCCAAAGAAAAAAAAATATGAGAAAGTCAGATGGGGGTTAATGGGACATGCTAAATTAAAGCCATTGTCCACAATTGAGCACTCAACTCATAAGTTGGATGAGGCCAAACGTGTGTTACATTCTTATCTAAATCATTTATCATGCAAATATGCCATGAGTTGGCCAGTTAGGGTAGGATGTTGATTGATAAATGAAAAGTGACGATAAGTTGTGTGTTGAGATATTTTTATCACTATCAATTAAAATACGTTTAAATTAATAGTTATTTGATTAAGGGATAGTTGTCTATATAAATACTATGGATTATCTTTGGTGTATATTTATTATCTTTTATCTTAAATATAATGTGACACTCACACCTAAATTTTATATATTTTATGTTAAGTTTAGGAGTGGCTGCAAGTATCTTGGGAAGAGCCGAAATTGTCAATTTTCTTGTCTTAACCTTGTGTTAATAGCTGAGGGTTGTGTAAATAGACCTAGAGATTAACAATATCAAACTATTGTTTTGTTTAATGGTTTTTTTAAAAAGTTATAAGTTTGTATATATTTAAATAATTGTGGGATTTCTATTTATTTTATCCTTGAAATTAACATAAACTTAACAGGTTGTGTTTTCTTTTAATTTGGTTATATATATAAATTGTGATGCGTGGCAAAAGAGTTAGAGATGTCCCTTATATTTAAAGAATTAGATATGAATCCTAAAATAGGAGCGCAACACAACAAGTCAACGAAAAATATGACTCACTCTTGACATTGAAGCAATATATTTGGGTGAAATAGAAGCAATGTATTTGTTGATGTAGAAGAACATAATAGTGATGAGTAAGAATAATGTATAAATAGAGTAATATTTATAAATAATAATAAGACTTATGAGACCAATTTAGTTAGAATGTATAAGACCTAAAATGATGCACCTATTTATTTACTCCATTTTTTTTATTTACAAGTCTACAGTTGTAAATTTGTAGTGTAAATTTAATTGTTTGTTTTTTAATAAATTTTAATTTTTACCAATGAATGTTTTAATGTGTTTGTATGAATTTTATTTGTATTTTATTTAATTTATAAAAAAATAATAAAAATATTAAAAAAACCTTTTAAGTCAACTAGAACAGATCAATGATACGAATTGATAACGCTAGCTCGATTCAAAAAGAAGAAGAAGCAACAAGGGCAAGCCAACAACAAGTTGGGTCGACTGCAGGTCAAACCCAACCCAACTATTTTACACCATTCAAAGCGAATATTTTTTTCAAAGATAATTATAGTAATATAATAAAATTTATGATAACAACTCTAAAAAAAAATTAAAATTATTTTCAACGGAGGAAATTTAATATTCTTCGTATTTGAGTTGTGTCAAAGGAGAGGATAACAACAAAGGATCAGCGGACGCAATGCACTAATAGGATTTGCCTTCAATTTAAAAACAATCAAAATTTTAGTGTAATTTTAAGTTGAGTGAAAAAAATTTGACTCCTCAAGCCAAAGATAGATCCTAATATAGGAAAATCCAATAAAAATGAATGGTTAAACCAATAGACTGTGAAGTCTTATTTAGTCTAATAATACCCAAAAAATATATATATATATATAAATTTTCCAAAAATAACAATCACAAATAATATAATTTTATTAATCAAAATCAACCAAAGTGCTTTGCAAGTTTACAAAATTTAAATAGAAAAAAACTCTAACAAAACATAACCAAAATAAAAGAAACAAAATAATATAAAATAAGAAAACAAAATAACAACTAGTTCTAAAACGTTGTTAAGTACCAAGTTAAATAAAATACTCTAAAATAAAATTTAGAAACATGAATAAATATTTCTAAATAAAATAAAACTGATAGCTAATGACTGTTCAAATTTTGGAGAACACTAGTGAAATGTCAAAACAAATTTCAATTTACATTCAAATTGCTCCATTTGAGAATCATGGCCAAAAGCCAGCTTTCAGAGGCAAAAATAATAATAATAAATAACAATTGATTCTTTTTTATGTAAAATACCTATTTTAATCCTCTTATACAAAATACTCTATTATGAGTATAAGTATTTGAACAATTAAATTTTAATTCAATAATCCAATATACATTATCCCTCACTTGACATCGTTTTCGATATCAACCTACTCCTTTTCAATAATATTAATGAACAAAATTACCAAAAAAAAAGTGTACACAAAAAAAGTCATACTTTTTGCTTCCAAACCAACCCTAAGCAAACTTCAGATTAACTAAAGACTCTACAAAATCGGTTGAAGCACCTGCATTGAAATTTTTGCTGTTAGTAAATTTCAGAACCTAGAACAACCCACAGGTGAATTTCAGTTTTTTCAAATAACAAAAAACAAAACTTATTATGACAATGCTTGAAAAATCAAGCAAAGTCAAATCCACATAAATTTCTATGTATTTCTATTGCTGCTAAAATAAAACGTCAAAGATAATAATATATAATACATATTTCTTACTTTAGTTTTGGAGATTAATTACTCAATGGAGACCTGTGAACTACAGATTTCCAAAAATAATCATCTTCTTGTTGATACGAGGAAGAAGCTGGAGAGAATCAACTTGCTAATTACAACTCTTACTCTGCTGCACTGCTTCCTTGAGTTTTCTCCCAAGTGCAAATGCCAGTGGAGGAGGAACAGCATTCCCAATCTGCCTGTGCTTGTGTAAAATGTTCCCAGCAAATTGATAGCTGTCTGGGAAACCCTGCATTTGCCAAAAAGTGAAATCATCAAAACAAGTCCAAAGGAGTTTATACAGATGTCATAAATTTCAGATAATTACACAAATATTATAATTTACAAACGTTGTAGATTGGATTTAATCAATCTAAATACACGATTATTAGCGAGACCAGGACATAGATAGAGGAACTTTGTACTTGATAGATTTAGGTCTACAATTTCAATAATGAATCCACGTAGAATCCTATCCAATCTAACAATGACCATGTAAAGGCCTATGTAAAGCGCTATGCACCATGGCCTCATGTAGCATTGGTCTTCATCTTTCCTTAATTTCAACAAGGTAAAATGCTTTCTAAGTATATTGTTTTGAAGCGATAAACTCACAAGTGTTACAATCATTCTGATTATTTCTTCTGGGAATTGTATTTGAATATGTAGCATTACTCTTAATATTCTGTTGAATAAACCCCACATTTCAAATTTTAAAGCATGTCTTTCTATGTGTTCATATTATACCAAAGGTAATCCTTAAAACAAGTGAAAGAGATTGGCCTTACTTGAGAACGGGCACACTCACGGACAGTAACAATCCGATCCTGGTCAGGATGAAAGCACATTCCCACCTTACCCATCGGTTGGGGGTCTGTGATGGAAGTTGGAAAGTTTCCCTCCCAATCCAAACGTCCAAACAATCCCTTCCACTGGTTGTGCCTCATAGCTGTATTTGGCAGGCACCATGGTATCAAATCAACCACTTGCCCCGTTGACAGTTTAACCTGCATTGCAATAAATAATGGATCAGTAATTAGATACAAAAGAAATCAATAATTACATTTCTGCAGTGAAACAGAATCCACAATGGATTCCTTTGGAAAAATTGATACCTTTTCATCAGGAAGGTCATGCCAATCACAACCTGGACGTTTTGGAATTCTCTGACACCGAATGAGATTGAGCTCATTCATTTCTTTTGAGATATGATCAGACAAGACCACCACGTTTCCTCTAATTTTCTTTTGGAACCATGAGATAGGGTCACTTTGATACTGCGTATTGAGATGATAAAACAACAAAATAAATTAATACGAAAGCGTGAACATGCAGACTATATATCAGTCACAGAAGAAGCTACTTGCTGAACGACGATTATTAGTATTGTCTTTTTGGACAAATAATTAGTGGTTAGCACCTCCATATTTGTCTTAGATGCCCCATTGGCAACAGCCGGGAGATCTCCAATTGTATCTCTAACAGTTATTGACCGAAATGGAGCTCCTGTTGCAGTGCTTTGTGCAGCGGCGTAATGAATATTTCCTGCCAATGTTATTTTCAACTGTGGTGCAGCAAAGACATGCATAGGCTCTGGCCAATCTGGGAGAGTTGCTTCTGGGGATGCTGCCCAAATAAATGCTCTCTTCCTGGACTGAGGAACTCCATATGCTCCAGCTTCAAGTATGCCAAACCTCACCTAAATACATGAAAAAAGAGATAAATATAAATATATTTTCATGCATAACATAAGTCTGCTTCTCTCTTGTTGGCAATGCAGCAATGTCCACCTGATAACCCATCTCAAGAAGAGAAGCTAGGGTTAGACGGAACGTCTGTCCCTTGTTAAACGAGACAAAGTTCCTCACGTTCTCAAGGAGGAAGAACTTTGGGCGAAAGTAGTCAGCAAATGATAAGAAAGCTAAAATCATCTCGCACTGAACTCTACTCCAAGTGCTTTGGTTAAACCTGTTCATTCCAGAGAAACCCTGCAAGCAAAACGGACTTGTAAGCATTATAAATCATGAAATTCTGAAGGTATCAAATCTTAGGTGTGCAAAGAATGGAGAACAGAAGCCCAAACAAACCTGGCATGGAGGTCCTCCATTAATAAAATCCACTTGTCCGGGCAGTGGCAAATTATCAAACTCCGTAATTAGTGATGCAGCTAATTCAGCAGCCTCAGGAGTTGAAATACAGTCATCCACATCGCCACACTTCTCCATTACAGCCCTTCATTCATAATAACTTGAATTGTCAAAACGTGGAAGAGGGGGGGGGGAGAGAGAGCATAGAAGGTATATCACCTTAAAATCACATTGCAATTATTGATAAACACCTTCGCCTCGGGGTGATTAAGTTTAAATGCATCTCCTGCTGCCTCTTCATACTCAATTGCCCACTTGGTAGTTGAGACACCTGCAAAGCGAAAACCAGCAGATGCTTAGTCACCAAGTGCTGATAGTGAATATGAAAATGTAATTGTAGGGCTTATTAAATAAAAGGTTACCAGACTGATGCAATCCCTCTGACAAGCCCCCACAACCAGCAAAAATGTCTAGAGTGGCCAAACGATTATCCTGAGACAGTTCCCTCTGCCTTTCAATTTCTAAATCATTTTCCCCTTCCTTACACTTTCCCTTTTTCTTTCTAGAATTAGCACCATCATCCATCTTCATTGTAGAGTACTTTAATTTGATGTCAGATGGCATCTATTCACAAATGAGATCAGAAGAAGATTTAAAATACAACAGAACAAAGCTATTCAGAGAAAATTACTGCAGAATGAAACTTTCCCACAAATAATAGAGGAAGTTAACAGTGCCTTAAATAAATCAATAATGTGCAATTGATGAGCCTTTGTAACATACCTGCTTGAGGGATCCTTTTGCAGGATCATAGAAATATTCACAAAAGAACATGTGTTCGAAGAGTGCAGGGGCATCACAGGATGGAAGATCTTGCCTCTTTCTAACTTCACACCTCCCTTCAATTGCCTCAACAGACACAACATGCATCTCTTCACTATAATAAATCTGGCAATCCCAGGCATAAAAACTCTTAGGATTGACTTGTTGAGTTAAACCATAAAGCAGAGCAATGCAGAATCTGTAATACTCTAAAACAACACAATCATAGATAACTAAAAATCAAACGATTAGTGGGAAAATTGATGAAGTAATACTGAATGCAGGAATGTGATATCCTCATAAAAACAAAACTTCCATAGTGGCTCTGACCTCTCTAATATCAGAATAGTATGCCTTCTCAGCTGAGATATTCTCTGGTCTGAAAAATCTCCTGACTTTAATCTCAGTGGAATTTGCATCTGCTTGCTTGGGTGTTTTGGGAATAAGAATTTCAAGCAACTGACATACAACATAAGCCTTCAACCCCACATTTCTCCCACCCTTAAAAGTTTCATTCTCCACCCTATCGGCAGTGAACTGATGTGGGCTCACATAAACGAAGTCATGAATGGTATATTTAGTTCCCTTGTAGACAAAACCAGTCTTGTTTGTATTGACTTTATAAATTTCCTCGTCACTCTGAGACTTTCTTAATTTGCAAGATTGACAAACACCAGACCCATCACCCATGGTATCACGGGGAAGACTAATGAAAGCACCTCTCTCCGGCCAGTACAAGCTTTTGCAGTAATATTCAATTTGCAACCCTTTCCTCTTTCGCTCTTCGGCTTTTGCTCTATCAATTTTCTCAGCATGAGCATTAGCTTTCCTATGCTGATGTCCCCAAGGCATTGACCGTATATCCACAACTACCTTTTGTTTGACATCCTCTAATTCAAATTCCATGCATTCAATTGTCAGAAATACCTCTCTCTCGTTTGCTGTGTTTCCAAGGACAGTAGAGGATCCTTGTCGCATCAATCTTCCATGAAACATTTTGCTTTCATCCAACGTTTCAAACATGTACTCCACAAAATAGATGGCAGGATGACCATCTGATTCTTCAGCGTCTACAAAGACAGCATCCCCCACAGCAACCACATCTCCACGAACAATGGCTTGTTTAAAAAGAGCTTCACCCGAAGATGTCTTCCCCACAGAGTCCCCATCCCATCTAATTTCCTTGCTTTTGGAACTTGATTTAACTCGTCTAGATATTGAACAAGGAGAGAGAGTTTTATTTGAATCCAGTGGGATCTCCTCTGCATCATCCTCTTCATTTTCCTCTTGCTCTTCAACTTCCTCTCCATCTTTATCCTGACAGCTGATTTCCTCTTTGGAATCCTCTGGTGAATAATTTGAATAATAATCACCCCATATTCTGTTTATTAATTTTGTAGTTGTTGCCTGCATTACCTTCCTCTTAGAAATGGTTGGTGGCATTGCAGCTCTGGGATTTAAGTTATGTTCATTCCTCTCCACAACCTTCTTCTTCTTAACCATCCATTTGGTGTGGTGTCTTTCTTCCATTTTTTTGGTTAGACCAATCACAAATGCACACTTTCTAATCTTTCCATCCGGAAATTCTGAAAACTGTTGCAGTATTATCTGGCCGTGAACAACCACATATCTCTCTACCACCATGGGATTGGACGATATGTAAGCAGGATGATGCTTTTCAAACTCAGACACTTTTTTAATGACGTCTGCAAAAGAGAGCCGCGACACTCGGCTCTGCTCCTTCAACAAAGTAATGATGCTTATTGCCAGCCTTGCTGTTTTCAGAACTGGTTCATACCAGGGAGCATATTGCTTTGATGGCTTCCCCAGCCTATACCTGTAGAAATGGACAAAAAAACAACATGATTGATCCATGCTGTAAAAATTGTAACCAAATTCGCCATAAACAAACTTTCAATCAGAGAATTTATAGCTAATGGCTATGAGCAAAATAATCACTGCAAAATACTCTTGAATTATTAAATTTACGTCAGAAAATCTTTTCCCAACACACATTCCTGTAGTGAAAATCATCTTGGAAGGGTGTCTTAGAGTCTACTGCCAGTGCCAGAGAAGCCACTGATTTAAGATGTTGCACATGAAACACTACTTTGTTTGTTTGATAAGTTACACTATCAAGCATGACTGAAGTTTCCACAACAATGGAAGACAGAAATCAAACAGAAAACTAACACTTTTATTTCTCCTGAACTTGAAAATAAGAAAGCAAAGATCAACAAGAAGCTATATGGCATTTATGTCACTTGTAGAAGATGCAAGTACCAGGCCATATCAGTCCGGATTGATATGAAAACCATCGAGGATCCAAATTCAATCATCCATTCTTTTATTGCACTCAAGTATATCGGCATGCCATCCACATCAGAAGCCCCTGAGCTGCTTGAAGAATGGTTATAGTCATTCTCAAGGCAAAATCCAGTTCCATCATCAGCTGTCATCACCCCTGACCCAAATATCGTTACATCAATATCAGCACATGGTTTCATTGGAAGAAGCTCCAAAGAAATCAGTCTGGAATCCGAGTTATAGAGGGACCAGTTGTGCAGCATGCTTCGAGGCAGTTCATCAGGATCAAAGATATCAGCACCACTGTCAAAGACTATATACTCATCAGTCTCTTCATTTGAAGTTTTGTAATACGCAGGCAAAGGATAGTCATTGGCAATCTCATCCTCATTGATCTTTATATAAAACTTTCCCAATGAAGTGACGGAACCCTGAATTTTCTTCTGCTTCATTGAATGCCAGTACTCTTCTTCCTGCAGCAATCTTGCCAGTTTTACATCTTCATCTTCCTCCATTGCAGAATTGGACATACCAGATTGATCTTGTGCAATAACTCCATTAATGAATTTTGAACCAATTTTTAAACTCCCACTTGAGGATGTTGCTTTTGCTTGTGCAAAATCTGTGTGCTTCCTACTCTCATCCCTAAGGGCAGCTAGGACAGGAAGCTCAGCAAATGGGTGATCATTCTTGCTGCAAGTCTCATCCAGACCTATAAGTTGGTTATAAATAAACTCACCCTGAGAAATAACAAAATCCTTGATAGATACCCCACTGGAGAAGCACTTACTTCCACTCATCACACGGACAACCCCAGCAAGCAACTCATCAAGGCTTAAGTCAGGGTTCCCTCCAGAGGATTTTGACAGTTTCTTGTAAACCTCAATGCAGGCAGAAGCCTTTGCAAAGAAGTGATCATAGAACTTCTTATAGCCACTTGAAGGCTTGAGACAATCATAGTCAGCAATATCAGTTGACACCCAAATCACAGGAGATCCATCTTCATAACCAGAGATTGCCCAAGATTCTATCCTTCCAAAGCCTTCACATCTAAAACAAGTTTCCTTCTCTTTTTCAAAACATTCATCAAGAGGCAAAATAAGACCAGAAATGAAAACGTCATCAATTTCCAACATCTCAATGGGTTGGTGGCGTCCATCTGAATCATGAAATATAAAATCCGTAAGTCTTCTGCATGGTCGTTCATTATCTTGTCCAGCAGTAATTCTTATAGCTACAGCCTCTTCCTCCACAATGTGGTCGTTTTTTGTCTCAAGTACTGAAGATCTATTGGATACGTGAATAGACTTCTCTTTGAAATCTGAACAAGCAGCAGCCCTCTTTGGCCTTTTTCGTGAACAAGTAGCAGACTCCTCGCTGCACTGAGAGGCATTTCTCTTCTTTTCTTTCTGTTGCGATGCCTTTGCCTTTGTGTTATCGGGAACAGCACAGTTTAGTTTCATTTTTTTCTTCTTTGCTCCTGCAACCAAGGATAAGTAAAATCAGTAGAAAACTCTAAACTACAAAAATTCAGGATATAGAAGTATATCAAAGACATTAAAAGACAAGTTATATAAACATAGGTCGATATACTATCTCAGCAAGGGTAAATGATCAGAAGAAACAGCTAATGAAAAGAAAACAAAAATCAAGAAAGACATGGAACTTTTATATACCCTAGTAGAACTCACCCCTAAAAACTAGCTAAAAGAAAAAGAGAACCAATGTATATAAACACCATATCAGCGTCTCATACTACCAATACGGAACACAAGCATGAGCAGCATAAGAACTAAAGTATATAAACACCACACCAACATCTCATACTAACAATGTGGCACACATGCATCCTATATTGCATTACACATATCTATGGATCGTATCATTCCATCACACTCAGCAGTGCTACATCGACAAAGGTAAGCTTTGCATGCAGGTGTCACCCCCTGTACCGCATAGATAACAGACATGCATATCCTCCAATACCATGTTATATACATCATAAGAACTTACCCCTAAAAGTTAGGTGGTAGGGGGAGAGAATCCAAGATATACAAACACCACACCAACATCCCATCCCATATTACATGTCTATGGATCTAACAGAAACACAACTAAGATGGGTGTTCCTACAGTTTGGTGGTCCATTTCAGCATAAGATAGTGGCAGTGATTAAGATCTTCAAAAGAATGGGAAGAGAAAATTCCAAGACAAGAAAGGAAAAGAATACAAAGAGACCCAGATACCAAGAAAATCAGAAAGGAAAAAAAAAAGAAGAAAAAAGAAAAAATTACAAGGAAATGCAAATTAAAAACAACTAGGACTCAAATCATCTACAGAGAGCAACAGAGATTAAATTGACGATAGATTCACAATTACAACTTGCCAGTCACAGCTAGCTAGGCAGCTTTATCTCATAGCCAAAATAGAGCACAGGGTCTTGTAAATCATTGCAATGATAATTCGGGTCCCTTTGAAATTAAATGAATACAAGTCACCCAATACTAAGATATTGCAGAGGTGAGCTTCAAATAGTCAAATTGCAAAGGCATTAGACTCCAGTCAACTCATACCTATACTTATTTTCCTCTGCCCTCTTGGGAACCGATCAATCGGGCTTTATTTACAAGAATTATGGTGGTGTTTGGATGGTAAAAAAAAGTACAAAAAAAAATTTGTATAAAAGTATTATGTCACAAAATCTGAATTAAAAAAATATAAAAACTGGGTAAGTTTTAGTATATTTTAATAAACCAAACACTCCCGTCCCAAAAGGACACGGGAACTGAATGAAATCACCTGCACCAAAATATATATATATATATATATAAATAAATTAAGGAAGAAAGGGAAAGGAGAAAGAAAAGAACTGAAAATAGATGCATCTATAACATAAATTTGTTTTTCAAAGAGAGCTTCAGGATCTGGTACCGTGACTACTAGTAAGAAAGGATATAACATCCCATTTAGCTGAAACTTTGGTTTTCTGGGAAAACAAACAGACCACCAAACACGGGTATTTTTACAAATTCTTTCTTTTTATTTTTATTTTTTTTTTGCTTGGCAGATAAATCATGTATTCTTGGAGGTCATGATTCTTCTCCAACCCACCTCGAGGCATTACCAAGTGAATTGATGCGAGTCATAGATTTTCTCAGATCAGCAAATAAGAAATACATACATTACATATTATATATATATAGATACACAGAAATCATAAGTAGAAGAAGCGAAATACCAGCATCGGCAGCATCACTGGGAGGAGTGGCTTCCAATACGGATGCAGACCCCATATTTTCTCAGGGCAATGAAAGATTTGAAGAGGACTTATGGGAAATGGTTACTTTTTGAAAATATATATATATACATACATGCATATAAAAGCAGAAATTTCTTGTCCTTTTTTGTATTTTCCTTTTCTTTGCTGAATTTAATTTTCGATAGCGGCGGGAAATTTGTTGTTTTTCTTTTCAAAGGAGAAATTTCCGTCGGAGCTTCCCGCCAAATATTACTTTGCACGGCCGCACGGCAGGCCCTATATTTGGATCCACAATTTGTTGTCTTAAACCTAACTCGTGTCATTCGTGGATGAAAAGGGTTTTTGTTCAACCTTACTCCTATGACAATAAAAAGCAAAAACAAAATTCTATTGGACGGACTTTTATTTATCCGCTATGATTAGAAATTACGGATGTAATCTATTATTTTTTATCAAATTTATTTTAATAGTTTATATTAATTTTAGTTTTTAAACTTCGGATTCAATTTTTTATCCCAAGATGGGGGTAAGTAATATGATTTTTTTTAAAATACTATAACAATAACAAAATAGAGAATCACTAAAAAAAAAACGCTTAATTAAAAAAATAAATAGCAATCTTGTTTTGGATAAGATAAGCATAAAACTGTATAGAAACCCAAAATCAAATGATGATAATGTGAAATAAAATTGGATAATTGCTTATTGGATATCGAATATGTATTTTGCATACATATCTGGATAATGAGTATGTAAATTTGATTCGCATATATATTTATTGAATTTCAGACATATCTATAGAGCATATATTAATATCTATTATATATATATATATATATAT
>QLOD02000017.1:11553862-11564559 GCA_003260245.2 Sideroxylon spinosum | reverse complement strand
AACAAAAACAAGGATCCCTATCTAAGACAATAGACACCGAAACATTGTGAAATCTCACAATTCATCCATCTATAGTCTCACTAAAACATTCATAGGATTACTCATCCATATCAGCAAAAACTAGTCTGATCAACTAGTCCGTAATTACCCAGATAGCATCATGACCTTTCCATGACTGTGGTAAACTTGAAATAAAATCCACTGTGTGTGCTTCAATTTCCATTAAGCCATTGGCAATGGATGTAATAACCCTATTACCTTCGGATGCTTGGCCTTTACTTGCGGACACATGAGACACCTACTCACGAATTCTATAACATATTTCTTAATCCTGGCCCAGTAAAACTAACAATGTAAGTCATGGAATATATTTATACCCCATGGATGCATTGCGAAGATAGAACTGTGGAACTTCTTCAAAACCGTATCTCGAAAAGAGGTGGGTACAAAGAGTGTCCCCACACATCACAGATTGCCATTAACACTAATTGACCAATCCGGAGTCTTTCTAAAATTCACTAGTCTACTTTGAATGGCCTTAGTTTTATAGTCTGATCCTGGAGCCTCAATGACCATTTGGGAAAAAAGCTAGTAGCTTATCTTTTAGCTAATATCTTTTTTACTTTTCTAAAATAACCGAATTTATCTTTTGACATTTTAAACTTCTTTTAAAAAATCGAAAGTAAAAATGTAAAATTAACAAAAAGCTAAAAAATTTGATATTAAAAAGTTATTTTTTCCCTTTCTAAACACAAATAGCTAGTTTTTAGTAGTTAGCTAGTCACTAGCTATAAAAAAGCTAGCTTTTTTCCCCTAAACTCAGCCTCAATCACGCGCCCACCAAGATTGGTTGAAAAACTAAAGCATATCACACTACCTAGTTATGTTACTCTCGAAACTACAAACTCGTCTAAACTACCCAACATCTGTCATTCTTGCATTGGGCACTCACTAAAGAATAGCGAGCCTTGCAACTAAGAGCATTTTTGACAAAATTAACATTTCCTGTACTACAACTCAAAAATATAATCCTCTATGTATCTTATCCATCTCCTTTATCTTCATATTTAGATCTTTCTATTTGAAAATATACTTTAAACTTTTATGATCCGAGAATACCTTGAACCTCTCACCGAACAAGTAATGCCTTAAACTCTTCAAAGCATTGATAACAGCTGTCAACTCTAGATTATTATACCTGATAATTATGCTCATGAGTTTTGAATTGATGAGACCATAAGCCACCACTTTGTCATCCTACGTCAACACACAACCAAACCTTCATGGGAAGCATAACGATACATAGCATAGCCTAAACCTCTCTCTAGAGTCATAAGCACTGGTGCATAAATTAACCTCTTATTCAGCTCTTAAATGCTTTCTCACAAGTCACTTCCCAAGATAAACTTGACACCTTTTTGAGTCAATAACGTCAACGATCTGGCTAATCTCGAGAAGTCAAGTACAAAAGTTTGATAATATCTTGCTAGACCTAAAAAACTCTGAATAATCTTTAACACTGCCTTCAATATTAACCAATTTATAATAGCCTTGACCTTAGATGGGTTAATAGCAATACCTTCACCAAAAATATCATGGCCTTGAACTTTACCTCTATGAGCGAAAACTCACTTTTGTTGAGTTTGGCATATAAGTAGTGATCCTTCAAAGCCTGAAACACAACCCTAAGGTGCTCCTCATGCTTTTCCTCAAATCATGAATAAATTAACGCATCATTGATAAAGCACCACTACAAATTGATCCAAATACTCCCTAAAGACTCTATTGATCAAATCCATAAACATAACATGTGCATTTGTCACCCAAAATAACATCATGAAAAACTTGTAGTGGCCATAATGAGTCCTGAAGGCAGTCATGGGTAAATCCTTCTCTCTTACCCTCACTAGACCTCAAATGTTTCTTCACAAAGACAACAAAACCCCTCAGTTAATCAAACAGATTGTCAATCCTTAGTGAAGGGTATTGATTCTTGATCTTAACCCGTTTTAACCTGCGGTAGTCAATACACATCTTGAGCAATCCATCATTCTTTACCACAAATAGAGTCAACACACTCAATGGAGAAACACTAGGACGGATGAACCCCTTTGACGACAAATCCTCAATCTGAGCCTTCACCTTAGTTAACTCTATTGGTGCCGTAGATATAAGCTCTATTTTAAGAATAGATCAATTCCAACCTTAACCTTCTGCTGAGGCGGTAACCCAAAGAAGTCATCTAAAAGTACATCTAGGAAGTCATAAACTGAACAGGGCAATTCAAAGCTGCCACCCACCACATCATATATTGTTATATAGGTGAATAGAGTATATAGGATAATCTAACCTTGCCCATCAAAAGAAGGCAAAACTCGAGGACTATAACGATCACCATAAAAATAAAACTAATCTCCCACACAAGTGAAAAAAGTCACGTGACTCCTGGCACAAACAACCACGACATAGAAGACCAACAATCAACCTATCTTAAGAATAAGATCAAGCACCCATCTCAAGAATAATCAAATCAAAGATAGATAAATAATCCCAATTTGAAACCCCATCTTTGATAGTGACATCACATCCTTGACAAATCTGAGTCAAACACGAAAGACCCTGTTAGATATCCTAACACGCAATAGCGGAACCAACTATTCCACATCCAAATCCAATGCAAAAATAAAAGATGTAGTAATGAAAATTTTGATGCTATAGTATCTATAAGAATAATAGTACTTAAAGCAAATACTGGTATCTACGAGCGACTGGCTTCCTACCACCCTCTAACTCTGCCCTTAGACCTCTCCTTTCAAAATACTAGCCTCTCACTTTACGGACCCAACGAGCATCCATATTATCATTTCATGAGCAATTGGTTCTTAATCTGGGCCTTTATCTAAAAACCCCTATAGAATTATTCATATTAACATTTCATGAGCAATTAATTCGCCAAAACTATTCATTTTTATTCTAAATAAGAATTTAATGCTTTCCAAAATTTAATAATTCCCAACTTAAGAAAAGATTTAATCACTTTAGAATTTACAATTCATCATATGCTTCACCAAAACACATATATTGGCGGTTGAAAAGTTCATAATTCATACTTTATATCATCATCAATGTCACTGTATGAATCTAAGTAATACAATCACAATCTAAAACCAAAATCCCCTACCTTAAGTTGCCCAGTTGAAGAAGAAAAAGAAATGGATAAAGGCCGGACAATTGGAAATTTGATTTGGTCACCAATCTTGCACCATTAAGTTTTAAGCACCTCATAAACACTATAAACAAGCTCCTCACAGCCTCAATTTCACAACTACGGTAAGAACAAGCTCAATCTTAAGACAATACTCAACTCTCTCAGCTTTCACTTTATTCTGGCACTTGGAAAAATTAACTGAAAACACCAAACCACCTATATATAAACACAAACAATATTTCATTACTAAGAAAAGAAAAAGAAAAATGTGGATGAATAGGTGGCAGGCGACTAATCAAGGTCTAAAGTAAGTTGGGTGGCAAAATTGTCACAAAGCCAAAAAATTAGAAAAACCAACCCTACGAGTATATATTTAGGATTTTTATTTTATTTTTTATATATTTTTCTTTTTATTTTTACTTCATTTTCGTTTTGTTGGCACACTAAATTCTTACTCTAAACATTTTTGAGTTCTAGACTTTTTCTTTTAGAAACTCAAATATTTTTTTATTAATTATTTATTCCTCTTTCTTTTTATCATTTTGTTTCATATTATCTAATCCCCCCCCCAAAAAAAAAGAGAAATGGAAAGGGATATAGATTTAGAATGCATTCCCTTTTTGGATAACGATGAAAAATAAAAGGAAAAATAAATGAAAGTTTAGAAATTAAAAAACTAATATATAGATGAATGCCTTTCATATTGTTATAGTTTTTAATTCATTCAAATAAGGATATTTAATTCATTCAAATAAAGATAAAAATTTTTCTTTGTAATTATTTTCTTTATATCATTTTATTATTTTATTCAATAATTATCAATTTTTCTTCTCTCTCGTTCACTTTGGCTGTATTCTCTCAATAATTTGTAACGGAAAACGAGATATAAATTTAAAATTGCTCTCTTGTATAGATTGTGATAGAAAATGTAGGAAATTAATTAATTAAATTAAAAAACTAATACATTGATGAATATTTTTTATTTCCTTATATTTTTAGAACCATTCAAATAAGATATATATTTGAAATTTTATAATTCCTTCTATTTTCTTACATTTTTTTGTTATTTTTGTTTTCATGTTTCTTGTCTCTCAATAATTGTTTTCTACAAATACAATTTTAACAAAACTACAAATTTTTTTCTTGATATCAGGATGTCCTTTGCACATCCTTTACTTATGTATGTATACATAAAGAACTAGCAGGAGATTTGTAAAAGTCTCCCCGATTAGTGGATTACTCTCCTCTTTTACGCTCACTTTTATTATACTCATTTTCAGGTTGATGATTCATAAATTGAAGGATATCATTGCATAGCCTCACTAATAATAATAATAACAACAACACACAAAAAAAAAAAAAAAAAATGCAAGCAGTAGTCGTAACTTAAATCTCCACTATTCATCTTGTCAAACCCACACATATAAATAGTTGACATGTAAAAACCGCATTAATTGTGATTATTGCTAAAACCTTTTCTGATACTAAGTAAAGAAAGACTCCATTTGAGTGAATAAAAATTTTAAAGATTCAAAATTAAATTAAATTAAATTAAATTAAAATATAAATAATAGTGTTAATTTATTTAATTATATGAAAATATTTCAATCATTATTTTAATAATTATAATAAAAATAGTGGTGTAATTAGTTTCGAAAATGGCAAAGCTACTAATATAAAAAGATTTTAACTAACTATTTTATGTGATATTTTTATATTATCATTACTTATCAGGTTAAACTACTCAAATCCATCCTGAGGTCCTAAGAGTGTGTTCAATAACTAAAAAGCTTGATTTTTTTTACCAAATGATGCTAATTTGGTTTAAAAAAAAAAAAAAAAAAAACTATTTTTATGCATTTCGCAAAACTATAGAACCTTTGATGCAAAAGCTAGTTTTTTTTTATATTTATTTTTTATTTTTTTAACAAAGTGGTAAAAAAACTAACCTTTGAAAGTTGCTGATTTGGTAAGTTAACTTTTTATGCTTTGTAAGCTTAGCAACTTTTGGTACAAAATTATTATTGTTTTTTTAGTTACCAAACAAACCCTAAGAATATTATTACATTTGAACAATTCCCTTTATATAACTAACACCAAATCTCTCAATTTCAAATCTTTTAACTCTCAGTTCGACATCATTCCTCATCCAAGGTTTGTTATTTCCTCTCCCTACTCTCCTCCACAATAATGAAATCAGATCCCAAATGTCTCCAGAATCTCCATTTTTATTTTTTAATTTTACTGAAATTATTGCTCCTCTAGCTGGGATGACAAGTACCTCCCGGGTTAGGAGTACTTATGTTCCATAATTGCATTGTCACGTGTCACCAAAAGTAGGGGTAGCAGCGTTGAACATAACAGATAATATGCCCAGCCTTACAGAGAGACAACGCAATAACACAAATATATCAACTTAACACTGACTCGATTTGATCTAATTTTGAACTAAGTTAAATTTTTAACACATTCATTAAGTTTTAGATGTTTGAATCTAAATATGAATATGAATCCAAACACAACATCGCCACCCTCTAACCAACCATGAATTTATATTAATTGCCGGCTGTGTCAGAAACCATGCAACGCAGATCCAATTCAATTCTCATCAACATGATTATTCCCTAAAAATAGAAAAACCCACATCAGCATGAAGTGGACTGAATTTTAGAACAACAATAGCACCACCATATAAATAAATCTGAGCGTTCTTGATTTACAGACATAAGCAACAAACAATTTTATTCAAATGCCACACTGGAGCTTATTAATCAAACAATACAGAGAGGAAAAAAAAAAAATTCAAATACTCGAAAAACACGGAGAGTATTGCGAATGATGTCATTTCCCCTCCTCATTGTCCAAATGTCTTCACCAATGAAAAAAAAAAAAAAAATTTATCCGTAGCAGCAGGAGTGCTCATCACTTCTGGGAAACTTCTTTATATCATAATTCAACTACTTATCACGGATGCTTCGTCCCTTAAACACTATATAACGATAAGGATTCACCATTCAACATCCAAACATCACCACAATCACCCACAACAAACAAAATTGAACATCGTGACAAAGAACACAACACAGAAAATTATCAAAGATTATGAACCCTCTGCTTGCTCTACTTGTGAGGTTTGATGTGAGGATAGAGTCCCAAGATATGCTCCGGCATAAAGTCATGCCGCGTCAGAATTCCAACAATTGGAGGCCTCTGCAATGAGTAGACATTTGAGTATAATAATTAGCACAATAGTATTTGTGGTAATTTTTAGGTATTGGGAATTGTAGACTTCCCTTGGGGGTTAAATACAAAAATAAAACGATAACAGTCAGATCCAAGGTTATCCATGCAGTTTTGTAAGAGAATGTGAACATGTTTTTTTTCTTTTGGTGGGTAAGTAAACATGTCTTTCTGGGAGAAATAACACAAACAATAAAATATAAGGAACTGACCAAACTAATACCACTGCATCTAGCAACCAAAAAATAGTGAAAATTCCAATCCCAGTTGATTAGAGGCAAAAAGTTGTCCAAGACAGACAAAGCCATATGACTTGGTAGCCAGTTTTTTATCACTATGTGAACCCCAGTCCAGAAGTAAGTTCAACTCCTTCCTCACCAACCTAACCTTACTAAAGAGCCTTCAAAGGGTATTTTACACTATGTCTGTGTGTTTGTGCAAGTGGCCATGCATGTGTTGTGCACAAGACCCTGCATATCTTCTCAAACACATTAATACATAATCGCTTGTGTGCGTGTCTTTTTTTTTGTTTTTTTTTGGGGGGGGGGGTGGTTTGGTGGAGAGAGACAGAGGGGATTACCCCTTGAGTCTTTGGCACAACACACATGTGCCTGAGGCCAAGTTGGCGAAAGAGAATTGCAGCTTTAGCCAGTGACATTGTCTCAACCACTGTGTATGGTGATGCATTAGTAATAGGATGGAGATCGATGTACATATCCATTTCTTCCTCATCAATATCAAGATCCTCCAATTTGACCCCCTTCCCTGATCCAGCCTTGGCAAAATCAAATGCAGCAAATGTCTGCAAGATTTCTTCCCCAGTAAGCACTCTATCCCTCGAGAATTTTTTTCCCTTCAGCAAAACAAGCAAATGAGACCTTAAAACAACCCCACACAGTTCTGGTGCATCCGAGAAAGGTGGCTCATCGATCACAGGGAAACCATTATGCCCTGTTGTTCTGAGAGCATGTATTATTGTTCCCACTTTTTCAATGCCTGAAAAAGTGACCAATGGACCAGAGACAACATCACGAGCAACCAATTGTCTCATGTAAGGTTCTGCATGAGCCTCCATATAAGGCAGACCCTTTAATTTCACAATTTGATCATATACACCCTTGTTGAATATATCAGCAACAGTTTTTGAGACAAGGAGAACCAGCATAACAAGAGGCAACATCAATAGATCATTGGTAAGTTCAAGCAGTATAACACAAAGGGAGACTGTCATTCTCATGGTACCACCAAGGAAGGAGGCAGCTCCCAGAAGCGCATATAGGCCCATGTCTAGTTCAGAACTGGACACAAATAGTCTCCCAACGAGTCGACCATAGCAAGCACCAGCTAGTATGACCGGGATGAATAGTCCAGAAGGGATAGCAATGCCATAAGTGATAATACCAAGACAATAGATAGCGGCAAAGAAGATGAAGAGAGTAGAGATACGAAATTCATTGTCAGTGCTGGTGCTGAATAGATTACGAATTGCATCATCATTGGTGTTTAGGAACAAGGAGGCAAGGTCATTGTAGCCTGACTGGCACTGGAAGCTCTTGAAGTTTCCAGACCCATCAACAGTCGGGCAAGTCGTTGCCAAATTAGGGGGGCATGGCATGCATGTCACAAACCATGGAAGGCCAAAGGAACAACAAGATGTCAAGAGTGAGATGGTTACAACAAGTAAGACCTTGTAAGCGGCACCTTTTCTGAAGCAAATATGAAAACCGGTATCAGCATTTAAGATCACAGTAAATGATAGAAAAATTATGTTTATATTTATTAAAAATATATAAGATATCGAATAATAAGCATTATTGTGTGCTGGAAAACTAGTTATTTAATATGATCATAACATTAATATAGAAAGAAGCTCGCCTTACGGCTTGAATGACAAATGTAGAAATCATGTTTAGTAGAGGCAAAGATGATATTTACATGGGGACCATAATGAAATGCATAAAATTTTGTGGGACAACACTGAATAATATGAGACTACACAAACAAATTTCAACTACACTAGAGTAAATTTTGAAAGTTTAGATGCTTATGACCTCCCCCTCTATGACGTGCGGTAATGATTCATCTGGCATTACGACCTATACCACAATGACACTGTCCATAGATCAAATTATTTTGTGGATTGAGCTTCAACCCATAGGTCCACCCATACTTGTCTAGAAATATGAGTTCAGATCTTACATTTATGAAGATTTAAAGAGGTAGTGTTTTAATCACTTATGAAGTCTCAGAAAAAATGGGATACCAAAAGTTCAAAATGACGTGAGTGAAGAAAACAGATTTTTTTGCATAATGGGTCGCAATGACTTGACCCAAATCCAAGTCCACTTCCATACTTCCTTAATCGAATGAATCACAAGACTCCTTGTAAATCGAACAGATTTGGCTTGAATGACCATAATTCATCACTCCATTCAATTCAGGGGTCAAATTTGCACTGATTAGAAGGTATATTGACTCGAATCTTAATAAATAAATACATTGGTAGACAACCGTATTGGATATCAAGTCATTTAGTTAATTAATCTGCTGATTGTTATCAACGGGCTACTCCACTATTCTCAAGTGATAAATGACAAAAGTCAAAAAATTATGAATACCATACTCATTAATGATGCTATATATGCGAAGGACCTTGTCCACAAGATAGTTGTACAAGCCTCCAAAAACACCTCCAATAATTCCCAGGAGAAGTACTGCTAGTACATCTGCAATGCTATATGATGCCTTTGCCGAACTGACATCATACATAATTAAACCTCCTTGCCCAAAAAGCCCACAATTTCCAGTCCAGCAATACTCAATAAAAGCTCTCAAAATGATAGCAACTATAGCTGTTGTGAAAAAGGTCCTCCAAAGAAGAGCACTGCGCCACCTGTAGGAAGCCCAAGAAGAAAGGTAGACTTGTTCTCAAAAATTGATATGAAATAAATAAACCAACAGAGGTAACATCCATGAACAAAAATGATATTATTTTACTTCAAAGAAATAACAAAAAAAAATGTTTGACTTTTCTTCACATTCGCAGTACGAAAACAGACAGCCATGTCATCATTGTAAACATTAACTCAATCAGATGAAGTTGGGTATTACTCCAGGAACTAACTTCTAACAGTTTTGTGACTGGACATTTCCCACTATCTTCCATAGCATGAAGTGCAACCTTATAACCACCAAAATTGAATAAATGATCCAACTGTGCTACATTCAGAGCATATCTGTTGTTTTTCAGTTTTTTTAGATAGAACATGCAACAGAAATAGGTATCTGGCTGTGGATCCAAATTGTCCGACTTTCAAGAACTAAAAGGCAGTTATCAATTCATGCTTGCACCACCTGAGGCACCAGAAGGTAAAAATGGATGCAAACCTGGCAGCTTGCAGCCTCACATGGAGTCTGGTGTTTGACAGTCCTGATCTTTTATGAATTAACAGGTTGCCAATGTATCAAGCAAATACAGTGCAAAGGAATATTTCCGAGAGAAGGGAGAGATGGAAACATTGAAATTACCAAGAAGCCGCTTCTTCAAGCGCAAAAAGCACACCACCAACTGGTGCACGAAAAGCAGCAGCCACACCAGCGGCAGCACCACAGGTGATCAAGTCTCGTCGGTCCCTATCATTTTTGAAGTATCTTAGCCATTTCCAAGTCAAATGATACTTACGCGAACCCCCCTGCCCAAGTAAAGAGGCGATACATGCACCCGTGTGTACCATTGGCCCTTCTTTACCCACCACAAATCCAGCAGAAACACCAAGGACAGAACCAAAAATCTGCCAATTTCATAAAGGTAAACATTAAGAATTTTAAAACCAGTAGAGAGAGAATACAACTCTGGCAGAGTTTTTCAAAGCTAAACCAGATTTACAGTGTCCATAAGGCAGAACTCTTCACTCTGTTTATAGAGTAACATTTTTTCATTGTGTCCATTTAATAATCATTCAATTAGCATTAACTGAAGGAAGTTTGTGCCAATGAATAAAATACTGAATGCCCATCCAATCAGTTCTCCGGGCCTCCCCAAAGACTACTATGGTTCACATACCTAATAAAATTACTGTCCCAAATCAATTATGGTATGAAAGCATACAAAAAGTAAAATTATGAAAAAAATATTTTAAAGAAATATGGAAAAGAGTTAAAAGCATTTAAACAACACATATTCTTCCACAAAATAAAGCCAAAGAAAAATTATGAAGCCTTTTTCATAACGTGTCAAGAAGCCCAACAA
>QLOD02000017.1:11528978-11539220 GCA_003260245.2 Sideroxylon spinosum | reverse complement strand
ATATTTAAATAAAAAATTTAAAATACTTATATTATGCTAAAAATTTTGAAATATTTTAAAGTATTTCAATTTCGTTTTAAGTTTTAGATAAAATTCACGTTTCCCGAACTACTATTTGAGATGTTCGCACCTTTTTTAGGGATAAGTTTTATTTGGAAAATGGTGGAGTTGTTTTATCTTAATTAAATTGATTAGGTCTACTTTAGTAATAAACATATGGGCTACTCTTTCTATTTGTTTTATATGAATTTTTCATCAAATTTTTATTCTATTTTTTTTCTTCTAACTTTTAAGCACACTTTTCACATTTATAAGAAAATTTTTAGGTCCATAATTTTTAAGCATTTTTCAAGTCCAAAATATCAGTAGATAAAAGTATTTGAAAATATATTAAAAAATTTTCGGCCTAAGCTCCATCTTCCCCCCCCCCCCTCTTAGATTCTTTAGGGCAAGGACAAAGCCATTAAGTGGCTAGGGGTAGCCATGGCTCCCCTTGAGTTTTAGAATATGTCACCTGGAGAAGTAAATTTTTGATGGAAAAAAATTATAGAATAGTTCAGTTTTCTTAAAATTTTAAAAATAATTGACTTTAGTTAAAAAAAACCAATAGTAGCACAAATAAATTTATATAAATTTTTAAGTTAAAAAAATTATGCTATAGATCAGTCTTCCTAAAATTTAATTATTTTTTCTTAATTGTTATATATAATCTAAAATTTAAAACCAAACTGATTATACTATATATACATTTATATTAATTTTTCTTTGCTAAATATAGAGATCGTTTAGTGCTTTAAAAGTTGAGATAAAATATGATTTGACAATTTGTTTGATGGTTGGAGCATAGCTAGCAAACAACAAAAAGATAGCAATGAATAGTGAAAAGTTCATTACTAGTAGAAGATTTTTGTAGTTTTGTGTAGAATTTTTTTCAAGATTTGTAGAGATTTAAGTAGTTTGAGGAGGAAAAAATTTTGTAAAGATTTGTGAAAAATTTTGGTATATTTTAGAGCTCCAAATTATAATTTTTTTGGCCTTTCTACTCAAAATTTTGATTTCATCCCTAGTTTCTGTTTTTTTCCATTTATATTTATTTATTTTTCATTTTCTGTTGCTAATTATTTTCTAAAATGAAAACTAAAATTACGTTTGAAAATGTAATTTGGTTTACAAATATTAATTTTTTATTTTTATAAAATATATAGTTTTATTATTTTTTTTAAAATCTATTTGAATTTCATAAAGCATATTTTGTATTGATTTAAATTAATTATGTTCAATAATAATCTAATAAAATATATTTTATATTAATTCAATTAAATTAGCAATTTGATTAATTAAATTGATTCCATATTATTAATAATTTAATAAAATATATTTCATATTAACTTAATTTGCTAAATTATCTATTTAATTTAATTTAACTTAATTATTTTATTTTGTTTATTGGCAAACAGTAAAATATATTACATATTAATTAATTAAATTAAATTAAATAAATTATATTATTTATGAAAAATAATTTTAGCTTAATAAAATCTTTAAGCAAAATAATTTGTTTTAATATGATGCAATAAAAATGGACAAAGTGTTGAATTTGACAAAATGTTTCTAATAAAAAAAAAAAGCAAAAATTATTTTTTTTCCGCAGTTTTTTGTTTAAGTTTTCATTCAAGTTTAAAAGACACTTTTTTTATTGTTAGTTTTCAAAAGTCTATAAACATAAACATCACTAAACAGGGGTCTAAATAGTTTGATACAGCTCTTATTATTTTTAATGTTAATTATTTTATACATATAATTTTAATTTAATAAATAAAATTTTAATGTTTCAAAAAATATGTGTATAGCACACAAATTTATAAAGCAATGGGAAATTTTTAGTCGTTCTTAGTTGTTTGGATTAGTTTTTCTCACTTCATATGAAAACGTAGTCTTTTAATCTAGTTATATTTTTTTAAATATTTTTTTAAAAAAAATTTTATTAATACTTTTAAAATGTGGTAATATTTATAATAAATAATTAAATTAGTATTTTTAAATTGATATTTTTAAAAATACTCTACGGATACCTATTAGACAAAGTCAACTAAGATTTTTTATTTAAGAAAAATGATATTTAGACTTTAATTTTTTAAAAATTTAAAAATAAAAATTAAATTTTAATGTACATAAAATTTAAAATGCATACATTTTTACTCTCTTTATGACATCCCGATGTAGTATTAAATAGGCAAGAATTCTCACACTTTCTTGGATGAGTGAGAGGGGTAAGGAAGCTAGTCCAAAAATAAAAGACTGAGATTAGGTTCTTGGAGCATTGGGAGCCTAACCGAGTAACTTATGGAAGTGGTGGATATAATAGAAAGGAGATGTATCGTAATTGCTTGCATGCAAGTGACAAGGTGTGTGGAACTGAAAGTTAAAGAGATTGAGAGGACGGGGCATAAGTTATGGTATATGAGAGTTAATAGATCAAGGAATGGGGTCAGTATAGTGATAAGCAATGACCTAAAAGAAGATATAGTTAATGTAAAACGCTATGGAGATAGAATTATTGCAATTAAGTTAGTGTTAGGAGAAGACATGGTGAATGTAATTAGTACTTAAAACCCCCAGGCGGGCTTGGGAGATGGACAAAAGGAGAAGTTTTGGGAAGACTTGGAAGGAGTGCTACTAGAGATACCTCAAGGAGATATGGTTTTCATAGGAGGAGATTTGAACAGTCTTGTAGGACGTGACGTAGATGAATACATAGGAGTACATGAGGGATATAGATACGATAATAGAAATGAAGAAAAGAAGTATATTTTGGAGTTTGCAGTGGCTTATGATTTGATGGTGACAAGCACATTTTTTAGGAAGAGAGAGGAACATTTGATGACTTATAAGAGTGGCTCCTTAAGGATACAGATTGATTTCTTTTTAACTAGGAAAAGAGACCGCTTAACTTGTAAATCTTATAAGATTATACTAAGGAAGAGCTTGACTTCCCAACATAGGTTGTTCATAAATGTGCGGCTCTATAGGTGGATTAGAAGAAAGAAGTTGTATAGATGCTTAAGGACTAAATAGTGGAAATTGAAAGGTGATAAGCACTTAGTATTAAGGGAAAGAGTACTAGAGGAAAGCGTTTGAGAGTGTAAATAATATGTGGGATAAGGTAATATAGTGAATTAGGAGGGTAGGGAGAGAAGAAGCCTTAGGAGAATCCAAAGGAGATGCTCCAGCACAAAAAGAGGCATGGTGGTGGATCGAGGCTATCCAAAAGAGATCATTTTAAATCTTGGAAAATGGATCGAAATGAAGCAAACTTGGAAAGGTATAAGAAGCAAAAAGAAAAATCAAAAAAGCAGTTAGTGAGGTCAAGGTAAAGGCATATGAGGAGCTATATAGGCATCTTGACACTAAGGAAGCTGAAAGAGAGATATTCATGCTTGTTAAAGCCAGAGATAGGCGGACCAAAGACTTAAATCAAGTTAAATACAGTAAGGATGAGGATGAAAAGGTGTTAGTAAAGGAAGAAGAGATAAAAGAGCATTGGAAGAGTTATTTCTACAAGTTATTTAATGAAAGCAGTTGCAGTGACATATAATTGGGTTGCTTACCACTTCTAAGGAAGAATTGAATCTTATGTTCTATAGGAGAATCAATAGGGAGGAAATAAAAGAAGTACTGAAAAGGATGAAGAATGAGAAAGCAGTTGGGCCAAATGGTATCCCTATTAAGGTTTGGAGGTGCGTGGGGGAGAATGGTATAAATTGGTTGACAAAACTTTTGAATGTAGTGCTAAAGAGTAAAAAGATGCCTAATGCATAGAGGAAAAGTATCCTTATACCTATAGACAAGAATAAAGAAAATATCCAGAATTGTACGAACTACCACATGATTAAATTGATGAGTCATACGATGAAATTATGGGAGAGAGATATTGATAGATGACTGAGAAGGAATACAAACATTTCAGAGAATCGATTTGGTTTCTTACTTAAGAGATCAACCATGGAGGCTATCTTTCTCTTGAGGAGGTTAGTAGAACAGTATAGAGAAAGTCAAAAAGATTTACACATAGTGTTCATTAATTTTGAGAAGACCTATGACCAGGATCCTAGGGAGATTTCGTGGAGAGTGTTGGAAAAGAAAGAAGTGTGTCACATATATTGAGGCGATAAAGGATACGTATGATAAAGTCATGACATCTATACGAAAGACTGGCAAAGAGACTAAAAAAATTTTACTATCACAATTGGTTTACACCAAGACTCAGCGTTAAGCCCATATTTGTTTGCCCTAGTTATGGATGAGATTAGAATACATATTCAGGATGAGGTACAATGGTATATGCTATTTGTAGATGAAATTGTTTTAGTAAATAAGATGAGAGAAAGAGTGAATGCTAAGCTAGAATTATGGTGGGAAATGTTAGAGACAAAAGGGTTTGGGCTAAGTTGATGCAAAACAGAATATATAGAATGCAAGTTTAGCCAAAATAGGACAACTGGTGCCATAGGAAGTAAGTTTGGGCACATAAAAGATTATAGAGAAAAAAAACTTTAGGTACCTTGAATCTATGGTGCAACAGGATGGAAGGATTGATCCTGATGTAAGTTATAGGATTTAAGCCGGGTGGATCAAGTGGAGGAGTGCTTCAAGGGTCTTGAGTGATCGAAAAGTCTCCCTCAAGACGAAACGAAGGTATTATAAGGTAGTGGTAAGACTAGCATTGTTATATAGATCACAGTGTTGGACAGTGAAGCATAATCGTGTTCAAAAGATGGCAATTGTAGAGATGAGAATGCTAAGATGGATGTGCGGGATCACAAGAAGAGATAGGATTAGAAACGAGGAGATTAGGGGCAAATTGGAATAGCACTGATTGAAGATAAAATGAAAGAAAATCATTCAAGATAATTTCGTCATGTTAGAAGGCGTCTAATAGAGGCACCAGTAAAAGGTCTAAAAGCATGGAGATTGTTAAGAGTAAGAGAGGAAAAGGAAGACCTAAGAGAAGTTAGCAAGAAACTGTTAAACATGACTTTATCTCCATGGATCTAAAGGAGGACATGCCCTAAATAGATTTGATTGATGTCGTCAAATCCATATCATTGACTTCACCTAGTGGGAAAAGGTTTAGTTTGGTTTTGTTATGACGCTATATAATAAGAAGATCAAGAATTTGAACTTGGAATTTTTTTTATAGTTGTATTTGTTTAATGCCAAAGATTACTTCTTTTCTCTCCACTTAATTTGGTTGACTTTTTGATCACTTTACATTAAAACACACTCACTTTTATCAATTTTTTTGAATACGTTTCTATAGTTAAAATATTTTTCTAAGAGTAAGAGATCATGAAAAATATGAAATAGAGAATTATCCTTAAGAGAGTATTAAATTATAAATAATTTTTAAAAATAATATTATTTGAGGAAAAACTCAGATTTGCAAAATCTAGAAGTGTAAGTGAATATCCAAAAATGAACAGTTAGGTATTCAAATATAACGTAAACAATTGATATGTAATAAATGTAAATTTATTTCAATCAATATATAATAATGGTAGATTCAAATTTAATTAATATTAAAAGTTAAATAATGACAAAATGGCTTTTAGAAGACATTTTAAATCATGAATGCAAAATTGATCATATTAATTCTAAAGGGAAAGGGAAGATAAGAACCAAATCAAGTAAGGATAAGATGTAAATAATACATTTAATTTAGATTAAGAAAATAACTACAAAATCTCTACCAAACACGATTAATATTCAATAATAAATGGAAAATTAATCATAGTAGTGGTAAATGGGAGGAAAGATAAAAACAAAATTATAGAGGGATAATCACTTGATGCAAAAACAAGTAATATAATTACATATAATAAGGAAGTTCAAGAATTTGAATTTGTCTAATGGTCAAAATTACCTTTTTTTTTTGCCCCCTTTTTTTTTGTCTTTTCATTCAATTCATATGATAACACACTTTCTCACTTGTTCCAAATTTTTAACACTTTTCTATAATTTAAATTTCTTTTCTAAAAATAAGAGATGAGGTAGTAAGAAAAATATTAGATAGGGAATTATTTTTAAGATAGTATTAAATTAGAAATATTTTTGAAGAATAATATTATTTGAGCAAAAACTTAGATTTCCAAAAGTGTTTAACTATAATCTAAACAATTATTGTATAATAAATATAGATTTATTTTGTATTAATGTACAATAATCGATTCAACGTAAGGATATAAATTTTTTATTTCTACACTCAAAGTTAATGAACACTAAAAAACTAAATAATAATAAAAATGGGACATTTTAAATATTAATAAATACAAAATTAATCATAGTAATTGTAAGGGGAAGGGAAAGGAAAGGGTAAGATAAGAATGAAATTAAGTAGGCATAAGTTCTTGACACGTAGTAAATAATACAATTAATTTAGAATAAAAGGAAGATAAAAACAAAAATCAAGTAGGGATAAGCTCACACGACAACAAGTAAAATAATTATATATATATATATATCAATTTAATAAGGAAGTTTAAGAATTTGAATTTAGAATATTTTTAACCATTGGATTTGTTTAATGGTAATAATTAAATCTTTTCCTTCCATTTTGATTGCCTTTACGGTTACTTCATATGAAAACACATTATCTCATTTTTTTAAAAACTTTTTTGAATACTTTTCTAAAATTTAAATATCTTTCTAAAAATAAGAGATGATAAAACAGAAAAAATATTAGGTGAAGAATTATTTTTAAGAGAGTATTAAATTAGAAATATTTTTAAAAATAGTACTATTTGAACAAAAACTTGTATTTGAAAAATCTAAAAGTATAAGTGAATCTCTAAAAGTAAATATTTAGGTGTTCAATTATCACATAAATAATTGTTATGTAATAAATGTAGATTTATTTTGTGCAATAATCGTACATTTAGATTTAATGCTAGAATATAATTTTTTATTATTACTCCTAAAGTTGATGAATATTAAAAAATTAAATAATAACAAAATGGCTTTCAAAGCACACTTTAAATCATGACTGCAAAATTAATCATAGTAATTGTAAAGGGAAAAGGAAAATAAGAATGAAATTAAGTAGAGTAAAACTCTTAAAATGTCAATAAATAATATAATTAATTTAAAAAAAATAACCACAAATCTCCACAAAACATAATTAATATTCAATCACGAATGCAAAATTAGTTATAGTAATGATAAGAGGAGGAGGAAGATAAAGAACAGAATTAAATAGGAATAAGTTTCCTATTTGACATGACAACAAATAATACTATTATATATATATATTATTATTATTATAATAAGGAAGATCAAGAATTTCAATTTGAATAATTTTAACCATTAGATTTGTTCAATGGTTAGGATCACTTTTTTTTTTTTAAATTTATTATTTTTTGTCTTAGATCGCTAGATGATTATAACTTCACTTTTTATTATATATATATATGAAATTAATTATGATTTAATAAATGTTAACGAACTCATGGCTTCCTACAAGTGACACACCTGATTATAAATTTAACGTAGTTGTAAAATTTATATATTCTAAACAAATTAGAAATTATAATAAAAATAAAAAACAATTAAGTAATAATTAGGTTATTTCTCTCATAATAACAACTCTTATTATTTTTAAATTTTAAAAAATAATAAAAATACCTAAATATTAATTAGGTTTAACATTAACTATTTTTTCGAAATTCTAATTTTGAATTTAAATTGGTCACATTGATTATATTTATTTTATTTTATAAAAGAAATCATTAGTAATATTTTTAATATAGGTTATTTTTATAGAACGAGTTGAAAAATTATTATCAAATCCTGTATGGGTGCTCTCTATATTCACTATTTTATTTTTTTAATTTTTTCAAATCTTTAAATATAATCAATCCTGAGAGTAAATTTTGTTTTTTAAATTTTAATTTTAGATTTAATTGTTTTCTCTCCACTCTTTTCCTTCATTTCAATCTACATAGCACTCTTCTCCTTCATTATGTCCTAATTTTTTTTTTCTCTCTTTTCGTTCACAAAGTTTATTTATTTATTTTTTGTCTGATGTTGTTAAATAGCTACAATTTCACTTTTTTTTTTTCTGGCACATATAAAACTATTAAAGTTTTGTTGTTAAATAGCTACAATTTCATTTTTTTTTTGCTGGCACATATAAAACTATTAAAGTTTTGGCTTATGGTTTTAATTGACGTAAATAAACTCATGGATTTCTACAAAACTTATAAATTTAATATAATCGTAAAATTTACATATTTCAAATACATTAAGAAATTATATTAGAAAATACAAATAAAAACATTTAAAAATGATTAGGATATTTCTCTCATAATAATAATTTTAAATATCTTTAAAATTTAAAAATTACAAAAAAATTTCAAACTACAAGTTAGGCTTGGGGTAGTCTTTTTTTTTTAAATTCTAATTTTAAATTTAAATTGGTCACGTTGACTAAATTTATTTTCTTTTATGAAGCACAACTTAAGATTATTAATAGTATTTTTAATTTGAGTTAGTTTTATAATTCCAATCAAAAAGTATTATCGAATTCTATGTTGTGCTCTCTATATTTACTATTTTATTTTTTGTTCTATTTTTATAAATATTTGAATAAAATTAGTCTTGGGTGTGATTTTTTATTATAAATTTTAATTTTTTCTATCTACTATTCTCTTTCATTCCAATCTTACTTGGCTCTTTTTCTCTTCATTTCCTTCTTTTCTATTTTCTCTTTTCATTTGTAAATTTTATTTTTATTTTTTTGTCCCATAATTCTATGACTATAATTTCACTTTTTCTTTTACATATATAAAACTACTATAGTTGTGCCACAACTTTGATAGATGTGTGAATGAACTCATAAATTCTTACAAGGAACCCACTTTCTTAAAAATTAAATATAGTTATAAATGTTTCATAAATATGTGTCTTTAGGCATGGGTAATTCCTAAAATATACATAGGGAGATCAAGAATTTAAATTTGCAATATTTTCTCAATGACTAGAATTATTATTTTTCTCTCTACTTTGGTTGTCTTTTCAGTCATTTCACGTGAAATATACTTTCTCATTTTTCCCAAATTTTTGAATACTTTTTAAAATTTAAATAATTTTCTAAAAATATGAAATGATGTTGTAGGAAAATTATTGGATGGGAAGTTATTTTTAGGAGAGTATTAAACTAGAAATATTTTTGAAAAATAACATTAGCGATTTCAAAATTTTAAAAAAACAAGCGAATATCTAAAAATAAATAGTTAGGTATTCAATATCCTATTAAATTGTACAATTGTGTTGTATTTATATTTAAATTTAAGGGCAATTTGAAAATTCAATTTTCAATAACTTTTAGTCGTTAAAATTTTTAATGTGTGGTAAAATAGGTTTAGTAATTTTTAGTAACTTTTAGTAATTTTGATAACTTTTGACCATTTTTGACAACTTTTAAAAGTTTTTGGTAATTTTTTATTTGTTTTATAAAAATTTTGGTAATATTTAAGTTAGGCAACTTACTGTTACAAAGTAGTAAAAAGATTAAATCCAATATTTTTTCAAACTCCCAAATCTCAAAGATTGATAAATTTATGTCAAAAATAGCTCCTCTATGCAATACCTTAATCAAGGTATTGACTAATTAATTTATTTTAAAATTTAATTCAAATGGCATCAATTTCAAATTAATTTTTTTGGTAAGTAATAATCAAACAATTTCAAATCTGATTCCTTTAATTTATCGCACGTGTCACGTTGAATATTACCACTCAATTTCATCTATTAAAATTTAAAAATCACCTATGAGGCGACTTGTGGTTGATTTTATACATATATATTTAGCTGTGGTTCGCTTATTAAAAAAAAAAAAATTAGTTTGCTATTTTTTAAAGTTTCTCCATCAAATACAAAATAAACTTTTACTATTTTCTCTTATTTTTATCAATTTTTTTTTTTGATTTTTTCTAACTTTTTCCAATACGTTCCTTTTTTCTTTAAAACAGTCTTTGCTGCGGGGTTTGAGTAATGCATGCATGAGTGCTGCAAACATTGATGCCGAACGATAATTATTTGGAGTGAAAAGTTATACCTTAACCGTCAGGGTGAATGGAAAAATAGTCACTCGAAGGAATATTATATCTACAGTAAAACTTCTATAAATTAATATTGTTGGGATCATGATATTTTATTATTTTATAGAGATATTAATTAACTGAT
>QLOD02000017.1:11486978-11497801 GCA_003260245.2 Sideroxylon spinosum | reverse complement strand
TATTTTATTTTTATTCTTATTATTTTAGGTGGTTTATTTTGAGTAGGATTGCTGAAAGATTATAATCTAAGATGGCATTTGGTTTGCTTTTTTGGCTTTTGTTTTTAGTTTTCATTTTATGTATTAAAAGTCCCAAAATAAGGAAACAGAAAATGCTCTGTTTTCCTTATTTTGAGATTTTTTTTGTTTTGGATTGAAAACACTCAAATCGAATTTTTGTCATTTTTTATTTCATGTGTAACTCATTTTCTGTTTTTTAAAACAAATTTTGAAAACGCAGGTGACCAAATGCGTTTGATCTGTTTTCCTTGTTTCCAAAATTATAAAATGGAAAATGAACTCAAAACAGAAAATAGAAAACAAAACGGAAAACAAAAAACACAAAAACAAACCAATTGAGGCCTAAAAAGTATGGATACGTATACATGTACGTGTATGGATACGAGAATTTAAAAAAAATGAGGATACGAATACAGCAGGGATACGACAAAAAAACATAAATTTTATATGTTTTTATTAGTTATTTATATGAATATACCATTTACATTAAAATTAATTTAACATATAATTCAATATACAAAATATAACAAAATATAAGGTATAAGATTTTATAATTTTAGGAGTTTCAACTATTCAAATCTAGATTTGTCTTAATCATATATTTAAAGAAAAATGATAAAATAAGAGGATACGTCATGTGGCATATTGGATATGTATCTTGAAGTATCTGAATAGTATGAGTATTTGATACATATCGGATACGGATACTGCACCCATTTTGGATAATCCATGCTTCCTAGATTGTAATTTTGATTCGATTTAATTTTTAGTCATCTTGAGGAATTATTAGCTTCTTTAAAGGCTTGAGATTGTTAGGGTTTGAAAGACATGAATTGAATATTATTGAATTAAATAGCGGTGTTTGCTTGAGTTTCTCTCTTTTGTTCTCTTGCTTCCTCTTCTTTTTTTGTTTACTTATTCTCTCTTTGCTAATTCTTCTCTTTCTTTGCTATCAATTGCTTTTAATTTCTTATACCACATGGTAATCTCCATTATTTTATGGGAAAAACGGTTTTAATAAATTGGCTGATTGCTTAATGCTAGCCAATTTTATAGCATTTTAAAGGCATTTATGTTAAAATTTTGCAAGCTTTGGTTGCATTTGTATTGAATTGGGTGACATTCGTCAAAATCTCTTAGATTTTACTAGATGTTTGTAGTTAATTCACCAATGTCAATAATCTGTACTTGTTTTCCTTTATTTGTTCGTTTGCAATTGATAGATGAAATCTGGGAGCCTATTAAGAGATATTGAGTAGATTCTGGATAAAGGAGGATATAAGCCAATAGTTTGGTTTAAAATATTATTCTAGGCCAAGCCTTTAATTTTGTTTGTATTTTAGGAAAATATTCTCGAAAGTTTTGCCAAACTCTGGATGTCAAAAGAAGAATCTAAGTTTGATTGGAGTAGAAAACAAGAAATATATTTTCTAGAGTATAATGTTCTACCAAAACTTAACTCAACTCAACTTAAAACACAACAAAGCCTTAGTTCCAACTAGTTGGGTGGGCTACATGAATCCTATTTGTCTATTCGTTTATTTCATGTGCCATGTTTTTTTGTGAGGTTATATGAATTAGTTCCTTTTTTTACAATTTTAGTCCATATAAGTTTAGGTCTTTGTTTTGTTCTCTTTACTCTTTCTACTTAAATCAACTCACTCTTTCATATTGGGGCCTCCCTCGTTATACGTTGGACACGATGGAACTATCTTAAACGATTCTCTCTCAACTTCTCTTTTGTTGGTGTCATCTTAACTTTCTTTTGGATATATTCATTTCTTATCTTATGTTTTCTTATATTACCTTACATTTATATTGGCATCATCATTTCCGTTACGCTTATCTTATGAGAATATTACCTCTTAATGACCCAATATTCTATTCCATAAAGCATATTTGGCTTTATAAATGTCCTATAAAATTTTCTTTTTAGTTTAATAGGTATTCTTAAGTCAAGTAAGACAGGTGTAGCACTTCTCCATTTTAACCACTCAGCTCAAATCTTGTGGATAACATCATCTTTAATGCCTTCGTTTGCATGAATAATTGTTCTAAAATATCGAAAATGATCACTTTTATGACTTCTTGATCCTCAAATTTCACTACATCTTCATTCGTAGTTTTAGTTTTATTAAACTTATATCGCGAATATTCTGTTTTTGTCTTTTTTACTCTAAAACCTCTTGATTCAAAAGTGTCTTCAAAGTTATGATTACCCCAAACTAATTTTATCTATCAATAAACTATCATATGAGAACCTAAGTTGCTCGAACACTGGACGGGAATCGGATATGGGTGTGAATGTAGGTGTCCGACAATGTAAGTTTAAAGAGTAGAAGATACGTGGATAAGGATCCGAATTTGGATACGGATACGGAGATATGCCATGTAATTTTTAATTATTTTATAAATTAATATTATAAGTATATATTTTTAATTATTTGTCGTTTGCCCTTCGTATCCCCATATAATTTTTAATTATTATATAAATTAATATTATAAATATATATTTTTAATTATTTGTCGTTTGCCCTTTCATCTACTAACTCTCTATCTCTCTATACATCATACGCAAAAGAGAAGAGAAAAAGTCTATGTACGCAAACGAAAGAGCAAAAGTCTTGTATGGGGGAATGTTTCTATCAGTGTAATTAATGTTAGCATAGTTAATAGCTTGTTTGGATATGTAACTTCTATGTAATACACGTAAAGGTTGTACAACTTAATTATGTTTGTATAATCAACACAAAGAAGACAAAAGGTTGAAGCCATCCAAAGAATCTTTTGGACATAGAACACCATTGCCGGAGAATGCCATCGCCAAAGAAGTCTAAAATGGATGATTTTTCATCCAAACATCACAGTCATATCCGGATTGAAAATGCCACATCCGACTCCATACCCACACTCATAGCCACACCCCACTCACACTCGAGTGGGTACTCCGTAGTTTTGGGTGAGTCCGCGCAACTTAGATGAGAACAACAGATACCAAGATACATCGTCTTGAATGTGTTTAGTGAATTATTCATAGCCAAAGTGAAAAGATAAGGGATTGGAAAATCATCTGTATCACCTCCAACACTTCTAACGTCATTAACTACTCTGTCGTGCATGTCATTAATCACTTTAATATATTTCATAGTAACTATTTTCATTTTCAATATCCACCATAAAATTTCTTTTGGAACTCTATCATATGCCTTCCCGAATTGGATAAAAAAATCATGTAAAAATCTTTCCTCTTGTCTTCATATTTTTCCATCAACGTTCTTATATGGCACAATAGCTTCCATAGTTGATCTACTAGGTATGAAACTTAATTGATGCTCTGATATTTTTGTCACATTTATTAGCCTAGATTTAATCACTTTCTCTCAAAGTTTATTAGTGTGACTCATAAGCTTAAGCCTCGAAAGTTGTTACACTTTTAGATATCTCCTTTATTCTTATAGATAGGCACTAAAATACAATTTTCTCTATTCGTTAGGCATCTTATAGGGATGCAAGATCATGTTAAATAATATAGTTAACTAAATTATCCCATCATACCCCAAGTACTTCTAAACCTTAATAGGAATACCATATGGATCTAGAACAACAGTGTGTAAATTCAGTTCATTCTTCTCCTTCTTTGCGAGTGTTGTGCTTTGTTTGCTCAATGAGAAAATGAAAGGAAAAATATAATTGGGAGCTAAACTTTGAAGCCTATGTTCCTATAAATTTATGTAATATGGATGGGATTTCTTTGTGAAAATCTAGGTGACCAAACATGGAAAAAATTTTGCCAACAGAAATTTTTTTGTTTCCTTGGTATCTGATAGCATGTTTCCAAGAGGAAACCAGAAAAAAAGAAAAAAATGATGGCCCATAATCTAGTCATTTGGTTGGCTAAAGTGTTGAAGTGACCTTGACTTGGTGAAATTTCTGTTCCTCTCTCGCTCTTTTGGGCTTGCTCACTCTAAACTTAGTCTCCCGACTTAACATGGATTTGTTAAACCACGAGTTCTAAGTTGTTTCTTGTACATTTAAGTTAGAATAGGACTTCTGCTTTTTTAAAAATATTTTCCTCATTCAGTTTGATATATATATATATTTTAATCTAAGTTCAAATTAAATGCTTACTAAGTATCAAATAGTCATTCAATCTATTTAATTTACTTTGATCTCTTGCCCTATAACAGGAAACTCTCGCTCAAAATGTTGATCACTTACACTTGTTCCATTTAATACTATATTTCTTTGTTTTTGTTCAGAAAATTGGTGAAGAAGTTTTTTATTTTATAAGAAGGCTAACAAGCCAATTCTAAAAAGAACCTCTAATCTGTAGATTCTATGATCCCAACTTGTATTTATTTATGCTTTGCCGGCCTTAGTTATTTCTAATGACTGCAATGGTCTGTAGTTACATTACATTTGGCTAGACTAATTGGGATACTTTAAATCACTGAAGTGCTGCAATGACTTGAGAAATGCTGTTATGTCCTGTATGTCAACATCTGTTGTATTTTCCTTTCCCATCTAGAGAGCTGTGGCTTCTGTTCTTCGTTAGTGTCTTGTCTGGCTGTTTTTTGTTGGCCGTCTGTGTCTTGATGATGAGTGCAGCAGGAGGCATATCTTGTCTATTAATTATTAGAAGTAGATCCGTATTAGGGTTTCTAACTGGAGCTAAATTGGGAAGCTTCTGGCTGATGTCATCAGAATACTCTTGATATTTATTTTCAAAATATTACCTTTTCTGCCTGCCGTTTAGGGTCATTCAAAGGGTTCAATGCGAAGGTAGAGGGGCTAAAATTGCATCATGGTGGATTAGCACAAAGAATTTCTGCTTTAATCATTGGTTCTGATTTGGTTGGGTGTCCAGAGAAAAAAAGAAAGAGGGGGGCTGGCAGTTGTCAGCTTGCATACGAGCTCCGTGGTTGTCACAGTTTGTTCCTACATTACTCTGTACAGGTAAATTGTCATTTAAAGCTTGAGTTTGTCTTCAAGGAGATTGGGGCGCTTGTACTATATTTTTGTGAATGCCCATGTGACGAAGTGCAGGCACAAGAGGAGCATTGTGATTCATATTAATTCAGTAAAGTTGTAGAATATCAAGGTTAGTATCTGATAGCGACGCTATGGACGGGAGAGTGGATGACGAGCCAGATTTTTGGATGGAGGAACCAGAGGAGCTGCCGTCGTTTCCTATGAAGAAGAGAAAGGTCAGAACAAAGAAAATGGAGTTTGTTGGGTGGGGATCTAAGCCTCTTATCGAATTTCTTGAATCAATTGGTAAAGATACCAGCAAACAGATCTCTCAATATGAGGTGGCTGCTATCATCAATGAATATGTTAAGACAAATAACCTTACTCATCCACAGAAAAAGAAGAGAATTCTGTGTGACGGGAGGCTTCATTCTCTCTTCGGAAGGAAATCGGTGGGACGAATTAAAATCTATGATCTGCTGGAAACACATTTTGCTGAAAACCAAGATGAATCAGAGGATGATTTTTTGTACAGTTCAGAGGAATATGATGAGAAAACTATTAGTAAGCAGAAGAAAGCCTCGAGTTCAGACAAAAAAAATCTTCAACAAAGGAAAACGGTTCTGGAAAGTCCGAAAAGCTGTTTTGCTGCTATAACTTCTGCAAATCTAAAGCTTGTGTATTTGAAAAGGAGTTTAGTTCAGGATCTTCTGAAGGACCCTGAAACTTTTGAAGGTAAAGTTGTGGGAAGCTTTGTGAGGGTCAAATCTGATCCAAATGACTACTTCCAAAAAAATTCGCACAAGCTTCTGCAAGTTACAGGTATTCTGTTGTTACATGTAATTGCATTTGGTATCACTTCTGTATAAAATTTCCATTTTTTATTTTTTATTTTCCCCTGGAGAACTACTAGCTGAGATACCAAGTTTTTATGTGCTCTCTGTCAGTGGGAAATAAAGCCAGTAAGTCTTTTTTACATTACATGTGCAACCGATTTACATTTTTTTTAAGAACTTTCTTGGTCATTGATGGCGTGTGTATGTTAGGGAAGAAAATTTATTCAATGATAGGATTAATAATTTTTTCATGTGGTACAGTGCATGTTTAGAAAAATATGATTGAAAGAAAATAATAAATGGAATACAATCTGGATGATGATTAATGTTGAAAGTGATTTTAGCAATTCGCAGAAGACTGACCAGTAGTTTATGTCTCAGATTCTCAAGCAATCTGGAATAATTAATCTGAAGGCACATATGTTACTACAATCATAAACTTTTGGTAGGAATAGGACTTATGGACAGCAACATAGCTCATGATTCATATTACAATCATAAACTTTTGTCCAAATACTGGGTATTAACTTCCACGACTTAATCTGACTCAATTAAAATGTCGGACAAATAAACTTTCTATTTTTTTTTTTTATTGGGCTAATTAATCACATGGGAAAGACAAACAGAAACAATGGTGGAATACTATGGATGCAGAGGGCAAGTGATAAATACTGAAAAAAATTAAGGGAAAGCTTTGTATTTGCTTAAGAAGTGCTTGTTGTTCTATCTTCTTTTGGTTTCTTTTGTCTCCTTGAATATGTAAGCAATTTAGTTCCATTGTTTGGTTGACTTGTGTCAAGATGTTGAGAAGAATTGGAAGTATTTGGCTGATCGGTGGGTTGATTACTTTTGGAAATAGATGAGTTAGGAAGAGAATTAGGAGTAGGATCAGATTCTGAGTTAGGAAGAGGAATAGGTGATCTTTGAGGATCAGAGACATGTGACTCAGGAGTAGGAGCCGAAGACATGTGAGATGACTCTATAGTACCCCAAAGCTGGTATTCCTGTGTATTATCTCCTTCTGAATATCAGATTTGGAGTAGAAGAGCTGTTGTTCAAAGAAAGTAACATCCATAGAGTGATAATATCTAATTGTGACTGGTGAATAGCATTTATACCCTTTTTGGTTTGGAGAGTACCTAAGAAAAATGCATTTAAGTGCTCTAGGATCAAGCTTACTCCGACGTTGGTAATGAATGTGAACACAAGCGGAGCACCCGAACACTTTAGGAGGAATAGTAGTGAGAAGTCGTGTCTGGGGAAAAAATTGATATAGATTTTGACGTAGAGTGTGGTACTTTAAGACTTTTGAGGGCATTCTATTGATTAGATAGGCTGCAGTGAGAATGGCTTCATTCTAAAAGTGTTTTGGTACATTTTCAGAGAACATGAGGGATCGGCCAACATCTAGGGGGTGTTGGTTTTTTCTTTCAGTGACTCCATTTTGTTGAGATATATCAACATACGAACTTTGGTTGTACTATAGCTTGGCTCAAGATATAATCAGCAAGGATGGATTTGAAGTACTCCTTGCATTGTCAGTTTTTAGAATTTGTACTTTTGCTTGGAATTGAGTTTGAATCATGGTGTTAAAGTTCCTAAAAATTTGGCCCGTCTCTGATTTTTTTTCATTAGAAACACCCATGTAAGCCTTTTGTGATCATCTATAAATGACATAAACCAGCTAGATCCAGTAATGTTTTTTATTCTAGATGGGCCCCACACATCACTATGGATCATTGAAAAGGTTTGAGATGCTTTGTATGGTTGGCTAGGATAAGAGCATCGAAAATGCTTTGAGAATTGACAGATTACATATTGAAAATCGTTTAGATTTTTGTTATTAAATAATAAAGGAAAAAGTTTTGAAAGATATGAGAAATTTGGATGTCCTAACCTATAAACTGGAGAGGATTTATTGAAAGACTTGACACACCCAAATGGGTTGTCACTACGTGGTATTCATACACATTTTACACAATAAATACTGTATAAGGAACCTAAACTAGGTATATATTCTCTAGATATATAAACACTAGATATATTAGATACATGAATGTATATTAACATACATTAAAACTTCCCCTCAAACTGAAGCATATATTTCATATGTTCCAAGCTTGTTACAAATAAACTTTACTCTAAATCCCTAAGAGCTTCGGTAAACATATTAGTGAGTTGATTTTTAGATTTAATATGACTAGTTTTGATCACATTCTGTTGAATCTTTTCTCCGACAAACTGACAGTTGACCTCAATATGTTTAGTTCTTTTATGGAATGCGGGATTAGAGGTAATATGAATTGTAGCTTGATTATCATATATTAACTCCACAGGAGGTGAGTGACAAACTCTCAATTTTTTTAGCATGTTTTGTATCCAAATCAACTCACAAGATATGTGTGTCATGGCTTTATATTTTAACTCAGCATTTGACCGTGTTATTACTGTTTGCTTTTTACTTTTCTAGAATACCAGATTTTCTCCAATAAAGATACAATATCCAATCGTAGATCGTCTATTTAATGGTGACCCAGCCCAGTCTGTATCGGTGTACCCATGAACTAAAGTGTGTTCATTATCTTTGTATAATAAGCTTTTACGTAGTGCACCTTTTAGGTATCTTAAAATCTGGACAACAACATCCTAATGACTATTACGAGGTGATTCTAGGAACTGACTGATCACACTTGTGGCAAAAGATATATCAAGTTTGGTGACTGTCAAGTAGTTTAGTTTCCCAACTAACCTTTGATGCTGACTAGGATCATGTAACAACTCTCCTTAATCAGCGCCCAACTTGGTATTTGGATCCATTGGAATGTTCACAGGTTTAGAACCTAACATATCTGTCTTGTTCAATAAATCAAGAATATACTTTTTTTGAGAGAGAGAGGGACCCGTTTGTGACCACCGAGCAATCTTAATTCCCAAGAAGTATTTCAATAGTCCTAAATCCTTGGTGCTAAACTTATTTTGAAGGAACAACTTTAGATCATCAATACATTATGAATCATCATCTGTGATAACAATGTTATCTACATTTACAAGGAGACAAATCCGTGTTTCAAAAGAATGATGATAACAGACTGAATGATCAACTCTACACCAAAATAGGCCAAATTCAGTGACAACTGTGTTGAATTGGCCAAACCATGCCCGGGAAGATGTTGTTCCAAATTAGGTGAAAGTAAAAATTACTAGTTCCATATAAGAGATGGACTTCTCTCACCTTAATACTTAGATTTTGAGGTTGAGGCTCCTACTCTTATGTGTTAGTGGGCTTATTTAATATGATATCAGAGTGCGTTTTTAACTGAGCCTCATCATAGTCCACGTGATGCATATGTCCATGCAGGTCAGCGCGAGGGTAGTTGTTAGATATTGTCCCACATCGCTCAAAGTAAAAATTAGTAGTCCCATATAAGAGATTGACTTCTTTCACCTTAACACCTAGGTTTTAAGGTTGAGATCCCTACTCTTATGTGTTGTTGGGCTTGTTTAATACAAACCAACCTAGACCCACTCTAAGCAACAAGCCCAAGAGTTTGTTTCATATATATCTCCTCAGTAAGATCACTATGCAGAAATGTAATTTTCACATTGGTGTACAGATCAATAATAGACTGCAGCTAGAGAGATAGTAAGACAAATAGAGGGAATCTTTGCAACAGGAGAAAAAGTCTTAGAAAAGTGCAAACTATAGACTTGAGTATACCCCTTTACGACCAAGTGCGCCTTTAACCTATCAACATTACCATCAGGATTGTTAATGTAGGTATTAATGTAAGGTGTTAATGTAGGAAATGTATTTAGTCACTGGATAACCTAATGGTCACCCAGAAGCAGATGTACAGTCACTCTTTCATGTATATATAATTCACACACATCATTCAGTGAGTGTGTACAATTTTCCAATTATCTTGTTTCGTGACTTGGTATCAGAGCGGGAACGTTCTTGTATTTGTTCTTAGCTCGGCTTTGTGTTTGATGACTGCGCCGAAAGGTGTCCAGTAAGCGTTGGAGCACTGTTAGAGGTTCCAACAAGCAAAAGTCCCTCCTTGGATAGTCTTTCGAACATCCAACCACACTGTTGTGGTCGACGGAAAGAGGCGACCATCGTCGGAAGATCGCCGTCGCAGAGGAAACCTCACGCGCCCCCACGTGCTACCGATACTCTTTGTGCGTGAACCTCACGAGCCTCCACTGCAGCTGCTAGTGAAGGCGCGTGAGAGACTGTCAGACTTCCGGCCTGTTTTACTGTCTCCTTTCCTCTTTCAGGCGACCCTATTGGTGCTGTTCCCTTGTCGTTTGGACCACTTTGGACCTTCAGTCTCCTTTTTCTCCTCTGTTGCTGCCAGTTTTTTTTTTTTTTTGGCTACTGGTCCAAGGTACTGCTGTTTTAAACTTGCTGTGGGTGTGTGAATTCTGAGATTTCAATGGCTTCGGAAGTATTTGCTTAACAAAAGATTGTTGGTAGTTCCATTCCTATGCCTCAACAATTAACCATAAGGAAGTTGAATGAGACAAATTACATTAAGTGGTCTAAGGCTATTAAGATTGCGTTAACTAGGTACGGCAAACAAAAGCACTTAACTGAATCCATGCCTCCTAAGGATGATCCTAAGTTTGATGTTTGGATCCTAGAGGATGCCCATCTTGTCAGCCTGTTGTGGAATTCCATGGAACCCTATATCGCCGATATGTGTACTCACCTTGACACATGTAAGGATATATGGGAATATACTCACCTCTTGTTCTCCAGTGATCTTACTCGAATGTATGACTTGTCACTAGAATTCTTTCAGTTGCAATAGTCTGGAAGGCCGGTCACTAAGTATTTTGCTTCACTCAAGCGTGTCCATGAAGAATAAACTCTCTGCAACCACTGTCTGCGGATATTAATGTTATGCAAAAGCAAAGAGAACAAATGGTAGTACTTCGTTTACTTGCTGG
>QLOD02000017.1:11476499-11486878 GCA_003260245.2 Sideroxylon spinosum | reverse complement strand
GCTCCTAAGTCTATAATGTAGGAGCTCAGTTTCTGTCTTTTAACATTCAGAGCAATTGGAAGGTTACCATTGTGTTCCAAAGATCCAGTATTGACACCTGTGGCGGTAGGGGTTATCGATGATTGGCTAAACATTTTCTGTAGTAGTTCCAGTTGCTCCTCGCTGAAGATGTTGGACCCAGATGTTATAGGGTTCTCATCTATTGAGGCATGGTTACCACGGCTTTCTCTATCATTGGTAAAGCATGCTTGCTTCCAATTTGTTGGTTTCCTGTGGATTTTCCGGTACATATCCTTGGTATGACTAGGTCGTCGACAATTGTTGCGCTAAGGTTGCCCTTTCTTGTGTTTGTTGTCATTGTTGTTAGATGGTGCCCCTTGGATAGCAAGGGATGAGTTTTCTAGGTTTGCCATAGGAGCTTGGGAGCCCATCATTACCTTCTTTATACGGACTTCAGAAAATGCTCCTTAAAGATTTGGCAATGGTTTGGTTCCTAAAATTATTCCTCGAACTTCATCAAGGTTTTTATTCAATCTGATTAAAAACTTGTAGATTCTCTTTTTTTCAATGATTTGTTTGTACCTTATTCCATCTTCTAGACATCTCCAGTTGTGCTCCTCAAAGATTTCCAATTGTTGCCAATGAGGGGTGAGATTAGTGAAGTATTGAGTTACTATCAAATCTCCTTGGCATAGATCATTGGGAATGCTTTCTACTTCAGATAACTCTGATGTATTCTTATTGTTTGAATATGTTCTTTGATAGCAACCCCGATTTCCTTTGCCGTCCCATATAGGAGAAAATTTTCTCCTATGTCATTTGTCATGGAATTGATAAGCTCTGACATGATCATGTTATTTTCAAATTTCCTTATCTTGAACTTCGCGCCCTCTTTCCTTGGTTTGGTAGCAACTGTGGAGAGAGAGTCGTCTTTTCCCTTGCCATAGATAACTAATATTAATAATTGTGACCATTGGAAATAAGTGTTCCCATTCAGTTTGTGTCCAGTAATAGGCATGAGGCTGCTATCGGAACTACTGTTGTTGGAATTCAAGGCATCTTGATTGGAGGTTACTTTGGAAGAGGAACTGGAGTCATGTTTCTTGGTGGCCATCCCGTATTTTGTCATGTGGGAGAATTGTGGTTTAGAGAGTGCTTTGGTACCATGAAAAAAATGAAAAGAGTTTTCACTTAGTTGAAAATTGAAAAGAAGGAAAATAAAAATAATTGAGATAGGTTCAACATCTTCTTTTCTCTCATTTTTTATTTATAATCAAAATTTACGTCACAAAAAGGAAACTGGCATTTGCCAGTATATGCTACTAAGCAAAAATAAACGCATCCCAATCACTATTTCCTAAATATTCCAATACTCTCCCTCAAGCTGGAGCATAAAGATCAAACATGCCCAGCTTGGTAGAAATTTTTTGAAATGGAAAACTAGCTAAAGGTTTGGTGAGGATATCACCCAACTGAGAGTCCGATCGTACAAATGGAGTAATTATATCCCTTCTAACTAGGAGATCTTGAATAAAATGACAATGCACCTCTATATGCTTGGTACGTTCATGAAAAACAGGATTGTTAGCAATGAAGATTGCAGCTTGATTATCACAGAACATAGACATCGAAGCTGCAATATTAATACCAAAATGTCAAAGAAGAGATCAAACCCAAAGCATCTTAGATGCAGTGTGAGCCATGGCACGATACTCAATCTCAGCACTAGATCGAGCCACCACTATGATCTGTTTCTTTCTACGCCAAGTGACAAGATTACCACCAACGAAAGTACAGTATCCAGCAGTAGACCTTCGATCTGAATGACTACCAACCCCATCTGCATCACTGTATCTAAGTACATCTATCGTGGTGGAAGCTTGATAGAGTAAACCTTTGCAAGAGGAGTTCTTCAAATACCTCATAATACGACACATAGCTTCAAAGTGAGGTTTGCGTGGTGCATGCATGAACTGAATTTACCACACCAGCTGCATATGTAATATCAGGATGAGTTACAGTGAGATAAATTAGCTTACCCACAAGGTGTCGATAACAACCAACATCAAGAAAAGGATCACCACTTTCATTATCCAAATGAACAAAAGAATCCATCGGAGTATCAGCAGGATGAGAACCTAAAAGTTTAGTCTCAGAAAGTAAATATTTTTCTTTGAGATAGAGATATACCTTGGGAAGAATGGGTAACCTCAATCCTAAGAAAATAACGTAACCCCGAGATCTTTTGTATGAAACTGTTTTCGTAGATAACTTTTTAATTTTGAAATGCCCTTAGCGTCATCGCCAGAATTGATGATATCATCCACATAAACAATCAAGATAATAGTTCCAGATGGTGACTGATGAACAAATATTGAGTGATCAGAGTTGGACTGTTTGAAACCATATTCCGAAAGAGCAAAGCTAAACCGATCAAACCATGTTTGTGGAGATTGTTTAAGCCCATACAAGGCTTTGTGTAATCGTCAAACAAGATGCTCATTCCCCGTAGTAGTTGGTCCATATACACCTCCTCATGTAGTTCACCATGCAGAAAAGCATTTTTAATATCCAACTGGAACAAGGGCCAAGACTTGCACACTACTACTGCAAGAACAATGTGGACTGAATTAAGACGAGCCACTGGTGAGAAAGTCTCAAGATAATTCACACCATAAGTTTGAGTATAACCCTTAGCGACCAAACGGGTTTTGAGACGCTCAATTGAACCATCAAGGTGGTACTTTATTGTGTAAACCCAATGGCAACCAACAGTCTTCTTTGCCAGAGGAAGTGGAGTAAGTTCCCATGTTTGGTTATGATGTAATGTTTGCATCTCCTCATTCATTGCTTTCTTCCAGTCTGGTAATAATAGTGCTTGATTATAAGAGGTAGGAGTAGAAATAGAGAACAAGGCACAAACAAAGGATTAAAATCGAGGTGACATACAATGATAAGAAACAAAGTTAGCAGTGTGATGTTAAGTGCATGTACGTTTACCTAGTATTTGGGCAATAGGGAGATCAAGATCATCAATAGCAAGAGGCTCTGGTTCATCTTGATTAGTGATAGAAGTGTCTAGTACAGGAGTAGAAGTATCAAGAATAGGTGGTGCAGGATCCATAGGTGCACTGGTGACTAGAGTAGGACGAGCGCGACGCTGGTAGACTTGTAATGGCACATTAGGAATTGGAAGAATGAGATCAATAGATGTAGATGACTCCCTCTCTCATGAGGAAGGAGAAAACTCCTCCTCACGAGATGACAACTCTCCCAGAACCTGGAAGTAGGGTGTAGACTGAAAAAAGGTAACATCTACACCAACAAAGAGTCGACGAGATGGAGGATGATAACAGTGGTAGCCTTTCTGAGTATGAGAATAACCCAAGAAAATACATCGACGAGCTCGAGGTGACAATTTGTCCAGATTGGAATCGAGATTATGAACAAAGGAAGTGCAACCAAATGTACCGGGGGGAGAGAAAAAGGATTATAAGAAGGGTAAAAAAGAGAAAAAGGAGACCAATTGCCAAGAATAACAGATGGAACACGATTAATAAGGTGACAAGCAGTTAAGACAGCATCACTCCAATATGATTTTGGGATATTCATATGTATCTGTTAAGTACGGGCTACATCCAATAGATGACGATGTTTACGTTCAACAATGCCATTCTGTTGAGATGTATGAACACATGAGGTTTGATGAATGATACCCCTGTCTACACAAAATTTCTTCATGACAGACTTGGTATATTCTAAAGCATTATTAGATCGTAAAATTTTGATTCTTTTGTCAAACTGAGTAATAATTTAATTATAAAAGCGTAAAACAATACTTAATAATTTGGAACGACTTTTCATTGAAAATAACCATGTCATATGTGAGAAATCATCCACAAAAATGACAAAATACCAATAACCATTAATAGCAGAGACTCTAGGACCCCACATGTCCGTATAGACTACAGAAAAAGGTTTGGACTCACGACCGTGGCCACTAATAGGAAAGGAACTACAGTGATGCTTCCCCAGTTGACAAGCATCACACTCGAGGCTCGAGACAGAACTCAGACTAGGAACGGCAAGCTTGAGTTGAGACGAAGATGGATGGCCCAACCGGCAGTCCATTGAAAAGGAGAATCATACACATGGAAGACTAAATGAGACGAAGAGAAACTTGCAGGATTAAGATAATATAGACCATCTCGCTCACTTCCCGAACCAATCATCTTCTGCGTCTTGAGATCTTGAAAAATGAAAGATGGAGAAAAAGTTATGGAGCAATTTAAAAGTTTTGTTAACTGACTAACAGATTATAAATTAAAAGGAAAGTTAGGCACATAAAGACTCGAAGGTAATGATAATGACGGTGAGGGGTTGGGGTGTCCTTTGCCAGCCACAAAGCGGGAGGATCCATCAGCTAAAGTAAGAGGATGAGTGGTGGTAGTCAAATCAGAAAATAAGGAAGGATTACTTGATACATGAGCAATAGCACCAGAGTCAAGAAGCCACTATGGAGCAGATGAGGAAGAAAAACAAGCAGTATTACCTGAATGGGCCACAGTAGCAGTGAAATTGGAAGAGCGAGAGATCCGAAGAGCCTGCACAATAGCATCCAACTCAGCTGGGGAGGAAGGACCCTGTGAAACTGCACCAGGGTTAATCACAGGGTCCCTCGAACCAGAAGTAGTAGAACCAGAAATTACTTCAGAGCTATTAGAATCAGTAGTAACATGATGGGCTTAATTTGGACGGCCATACTTCTTCCAGCAGTATGGCTTTGTATGATTGGTAGCACCGCAATGATCACACTTTTTGTTGCCGCGTCTAGAACCACGACCACCGCTACAAGAGCCACCACGAGAACCACAACTACCACTATGGAAGCCACCTCGTGAGTCTCCATGACCACCAGAACTAGTTACTAATGTGGCATAATCTGATCCACTTGAAGTAGACGTGAAATGATGATGGTGACCCAAGGAAGAGCGGTGTAATCGGGTATAAGCACCTAGCTAAAGGAGGAATAGTCTTGCCAGCTAAAACTTGATCTCGGTAATTGCGAAGTTTATCATTTAGCCTAGCCAATAGAAGAATACTCATAAGCTAATCCCACTGTCATATCATGTCTGCCTTAGTTTCAGGAAAGGGACAGAGCTGTAGAAGATGATCACCAAGAGCCTTAAGAGCGCTGTAATAGTCCAAGAGTGATCCGTCTCCTTATCGGAAAGAAAAGAGCTGCTCGTAGGCTTCAAAAATCTCTGAAATATTGCTATGCTGAGAATAAGAATTGGCTAAAGAATCCCAAATTGCCTTAGACGTGTTGCACAAGGATACAATTCGAAAAACTGAAGGCTCGAGGCTATGCCATAGCCAACTCATAACATTAGGGTCGGCCGCACGCCATTGCGAGTACATGGGAGATTTGGAATCTGAAGAGAATCCATAATGAAGCTTTCCAACTGTTGACCAATAAGGAATATACGAACAGCATGGGACCAAGTGAGATAGTTGGCAACTCCATTCAATTTCTCACAAACTATGGAGTTTGGAAAATTGTCAATAGAAATAGCAGGCATAGAAATAATTAAGGAACTTTCATCTGACGAAGTCTTGTTGACAGTCATCTCAAAAACACGGATCGGATAATATACCCACCGAAAAACAGAGCGAAGAAGCAGCAGCAGAAAAAAAAATAGGGGGCAAGGGGCTATCAACAACTGAGTGGTCTCAAATCAAGAGACACAAAGACGATAGCACAAGAAATTAACAAGCAATTGACAGAGATCCAGAACCAAGAGTAGTAAACAGTGAATAAATCATGGTAGATCTACGAACCAACATTGATAAACTAGACAAATCTGCGAAAACCTCAAAAGAGCGTCGAGCAAAGACAAATCAAGCAACGATGTATGGCAAGAGACTCGCCCGCGAGAGAGTATCCCAGCAAGAAGTCGCCGGAGTTCAACCGGTCATCCACATGCCGATCAGATCGATGGCCCATGGGCTAGGGCAGCTCGCTTCGACGGTGTGTGAGGGCATGTTAGGCCTTGGTGGCTGGTGTTCCTTCGTCGATGAGGATCGGCGAGGGCTGGCAAGCTGTTCTGGAGATTTTGGTTGTCGTCGGCGGTGAAGAATAGTATGCCTCTGTTCACCTTGTTTTTTTTTTTTTGTTGTGATTGCTCCAATACCAAGTTGAAAATTAAAAAGAAGGGAAAAAAAAAAAATAAGTGAGGAAGGTTCAACATCTTCCTCCCACTCATTCTTTATTTGTAATCAAAATTTACATTACAAAAAGGAAACTGGCATCAGCCAGTATATGCTAAAACCAAACCAAATCAAACTAAGTCTTTTTCCACTAGGTGGGGTCGGTTATATAGATTTGACGACGCCAATCAAATCTGTTGAGGGCCATGTTTTCCGTTAGATCCCACAAGGTCATGTCTAATAGTTTTTTTCCAACTTCTCTTAGGTCTCCCTCTCCCTTTCCTGCTCCTGGCGATCTCCATGCTTTCACACCTTTTAACTGGTGCCTCTATTGGACGTCTTCTGACATGGTTGAACCATCTTAAACGATTTTCTCTCATTTTATCGTTAATTAGTGCTATTCCTACTTTACCCCTAATCTCTTCGTTCCTAATCCTATCTCTCCTTGTGATCCCACACATCTATTTTTGCATTCTCATTTCCGCAACTGCCATCTTCTGAATATGATTATGCTTTAGTGCCCAACACTCTGATCTATGCAATAACACTAGTCTTACCGCCACTTTATAATACATTCCTTTCACCTTGAGGGGGAATTTTTGATCACACAAGACCCCTGAGGCACTCCTCCATTTGGTTCACCCGGCCTGAATCCTATGGCTTACATCATTATCAATCCCTCCATCTTGTTACAACATAAATCCAAGGTACCTAAAGTTTTTTTTCTCTACAATCTTTTGTGTGCCCAAACTTACTTCTATGTCCCTAGTTGTCCTACTTTGGCTAAATTTATATTTCATATATTTCGTTTTACATCTACTTAGCTTAAACCCTTTTGTTTCTAACGTTTCCCGTCACAATTTTAACTTAGCATTCACTCCCTCGTCTCATTTACTAAAACAATGTCATCTGCAAATAGCATATACCACGGCACCTCATCCTGAATATGCCTTGTAATCTCATCCATAACTGGGGAAAAAAGGTATGGGCTTAACGCTGAGCCTTAGTGTAGACTAATTATGATGAGAAATTCCTTAGTTTCTCCGCCAGTCGTCCGTATAGATGTAACGGTTCTATCATACATGTCCTTTATTGCCTCAATTTATATGACACACATTCCTTTCTTTTCCAATGCTCTCCATAGAATCTCCCTAGGAATCCGGTCATTTGCCTTCTCCAAATCAATGAACACCATGTGTGAATCTCTTTGACATTCTCTATACTGTTCCGTGAACCTCCTCAGGAAAAAGATCGCCTCTATGGTTGATCTCCCAGGCATGAAACCAAATTGATTCTCTGAAATGTTTATTGTCGTTCTTAGTCGTCTCTCAATAACTCTCTCCTATAATTTTATCGTATGGCTCATCAATTTAATTCCGCAGTAGTTCGCACAGTTCTGAATATCTCATTTGTTTTTGTATATGGGTATAAGGATACTTTTCTTTCATGCATCAGGCATCTTCTTGCTCTTTAGCACTATAGTAAAAAGCTTTGTCAACCAACTTATGCTATCCTCCTCCAAGCACCTTCAAGCCTCAATGGGGATATCATCTTGCCCAACCGCTTTCCTGTTCTTCATCTTTTTCAGTGCTTCTTTTACTTCCTCCCTGCTGATTCTCCTATAGAACATATGATTTGCTTCTTCCCTAGAAGTGGTAAGCGACCTTAATTGTATGTCATTACAACTACTTTCGTTAAATAACTTGTAGAAGTGACTTTTCCAACGCTCCTTTATCTCTTCTTCCCTTACGAACACCTCTTCATCCTCATCCTTAATGCATTTAACTTGGTTTAAGTCTTTGGTCCGCCTATCTCTAGATTTGGCAAGCTTGAATATCTCTCTTTCGCCTTCCTTAGTGTCAAGTCGCCTAAATAACTCGCCTTAGCCTCACTAACTACTTTTTTGGTTTCTCTTTTTGGTTCTTTATACTTCTCCAAGTTCGCTTTATTTCGATCTTTTTGCCAAGATTTAAAACGCTTTCTTTTAATTCTTATCTCATCTTGGATAGCCTTGCTCCACCACCTTGTCTCTTTCTGCGCCGGAACACTCCCTTTGGATTCTTCTAAGACTTCTTTCCGTACCCTCCTAATATACTTTGCTATTTTATCCCACATATTATTTGCACTCTCGTTTACCCCCCAAATGTCTTCCTCTAGTACTCTGAATACGAAATAACTAACTAATGATATTGGGTAACATTGTACCCATATCGTCTAAATTAAGCAACCTAGTCAACTAATAAATCATTTGATTTGTTAGCTGTAAGACTCTTAGAAATCAAGACAAAATAATTAATACCGAAATTTTCTACAAATACGATGGTGATATAATTAAAGTGGAGGCTAAAAACAAATTCTGGTGATATGCTAATTAAAGTAGCTAACAAAGATTTAAGATACCATAAAGATAAAATAACGCTATTCAGATTCACAGAATGTAATATCAAAAGATAGAAGATGAACTAGTGCACCGAATTCGATGTAAAGTTGCCCAAAAATATCTTAGAGTGCCATAGAATGGTTTGGAAGCGTTTTTGATGTGTCCTTGAAGTATCCTGGATTTCTAGGATGGGGTATCCTCGTCTTTGAACAGGTAAAATAATTGGGCTCTAACACCAAATTTGATGCGGGACTGTAGAAATTAAAGCAAAGATAGAAAAAGATTAAGAGATAAAGAAGTAACAAGAAGAGATCAAGGAAAGGAAACATAGGCATCATGCCAATTAATATTTTTCATGATTCAAATCTCAAATCCTCAAGTATATCAAATCCTAATAATCTAAAGTCTTTGGATAGGCTACTAAATCATCAAGATAACTAAAAATAAAATCAAATAAAAAATTACAATCTTTTAGTGATCTTACTCAATATAAACTACCTAGAATAAGAATCAAAATAAAATAAAGAGATATAAATCTCCAGTGGGACTTTGTTTTGTCCTCATCGCTGACAAGCTTACACTCTAAATGCGATAGATGACTCAACCTAGGGATGACTCATTTAAGTTTATCCAGAGATGGATGACTAAGACGAAAATGCCGCTGAAGAGGAGATACAACTGCGCTATAGTTGACGAAGAAGGCTGTCAAGCAATGGAATGTAAGCTATGTGGATCAAGATAGTTTGGTCCATATTTCATATCCTTTGACGTGAGGTCTTGAAAGGTATAGAAAGTAGGGGAAAAAGTGATGGAACAATTGTATAATTTGGTTATCTGATTGACACAAAGTAAATTAGAAAGAAGGTTAGGAATATAAATGCTATAGTGTAAGGAGAAAGGGGGAGAGCGATGAATGGTCTACTTTCTTGCAACAAGTTTAGGGGCACCATATTTTGTTGGAATCAAATCAGAGAATAAGAAGAGATTACCAGACATGAGTGCTGCCACCAGAATCAAGAATCCACACTGATGATGAAGAGGCCGCACAAGTAACCCTTCTTGAATCTGTTAGTAACTTTAGAAGTAGAAGACTGCTCTTGGATAAGTGCACTCCAAGAATCAGATGTCAGAGCTATACAACTCACTGAAAAGGTCAAATACACTGTGTATCTTGTATGAATATGGAGCCCAAGTTGGTCCACCATATTTCTTCTAGTAGTATGGTTCTGTTTGGTTTGTATGGCCACAATAATTACACTTCTTATGCTCTTGACTTAATCCATGATAATGAAAATATGCCATATCAATAATGATAATCGCAAATAGTGGGATATGTGGTTGAAGAAGACAGGCAACCAACAAATCCAAGCAAATTAATCTACAGAGTGAGCAACAATAGTAATCCATGAGGTTGCAAAGAAATGTATCTGTCTAAGTCTCCAAACCAAAATTGAAATACGAGCAAAACAACGACAATTTTTTAAGCACAAATTAGAAACCAGAGCAATGGCCAAGAGCGACCAACTAATGAGAACCATAATAAATCACAGAGTGAGCCAAATCAAGAATTGAGCCAACTCAACCCTTAGATGGGAGATGCAGATTTGATACCATCTTTAAGCCTTAGATAGTAGCTATTGAATCACTTTAGGCCGAGTAAGAGACAAGGAGGAACTCAGAAAGCCATTGTCGAACAATTTGGAGTAGAGATAATGATGTAGGACGAAAGAGAATAAAGCAAAGAGATAGAAATAGAGAGAGAAAAGTTTAAGAGATAGGGAAGAAAGAA
>QLOD02000017.1:11405365-11420456 GCA_003260245.2 Sideroxylon spinosum | reverse complement strand
AGAAAATGTCTCATTCACAAACTAAGATTTAATGACCAAGAATTATTTTTTTCTTTTATTCAACAATTGAGATCATTCTTATATTTTTAACTTTCTGCTCAATTTTTATTTTTATTGACCCCACTACTATCTATCTAATAAAATAGCTTGGACGTTTTAAAATTTATCACATTTTAAGGGTAGAGATTATATGCAAATAAAAATTATCAACCTTACCCATTGTTTTTGAAAAATTAAAATTTTCAAATGAAAGTACCATAATTTGTGTGTTTTTTTTTTTTGATACTTATCAAAAATTAATTGGAGAGAGAGAGAGACCAAAAACATATAACAATTAGGGATGAGCAAAAAATAACTAATAAACTGAAAAATTCATAAACTTAATCACTGGTTCAATTAACCACCGAATTTTATTATTAATATAAATTATATAATATATATTTATTATATATTTGTATATTATACAATTTCTTAACAAATAAAAGAAAAGAATCCTAGGTTTTATGTTTATTATAAAATGTATTCACTATTTATCAATATATTATTTGACTTTTAATTGTTTTGTGTTCTTAAATGTATAATTAATTAGTTTTAGATTGATAATTATTTAAAATAACCGGTAAAAATTGGTAATTGGATTGATTTAAGCAGTTAATCATTTAACGGTTAACCATTCATAATAGTGCATTTTCAATTCAAAAAAAAAAAAAAAAAAAAAGAAAACTTGGTCAGTTCATTTTTTTTTTATGGCTCATAGTTCGGTTAATCCATAACAGTAGCTGTTTAAGTGTAAAACTCATGAATTATCTTAATTTTTTCGATTTGTACTTTCTGTCCAAAGTTTCAATAATATGAGAAATTTAATACTAATTTTATTTAGTGTGCTGTGTGTACAGATTATTAGTAGTGTATATATATATATGCTTGTACAATCTTCATTTTACTCTGACATTATTTATTTATTTATATTTTGTTTTGTTTTCTTATGTGAAAATGACATTACCTTCGTTTATAACAGAGGAAAAATTGTGATTACACAGTATAAACTCTATGTACCATCATTCACTTACAAAAATATTGTTAATGTGGATCCCTGCTATACATAAAATTGTATAATATTTTTTAACAAATTTTTTTTTAAATATAATTAAAAAGTTAGATAATTTATGAAAATAGTTATTAAGTTTTTTTTATATTTATATTTTTTTATTTGTACCAATATTAGTGAGTCGGTAGAGTTTATCAAAAGTTAGGCTTTCATATGAGTACTAAAAAACATATAGTTTACTAAATCTCTATTCACCTAGTGTTAAATATCAAGGTCGATTTTAGAATATATTAAATCTCAAACATACCTATTCAGTCTGATCTAATTTTTATTTTATATGGTTTGTTAATTTTAATGTACTTTTTTATTTTTCTAATTATTGACCATCCTACAAAATCAACTTGATTTAAAAATGCCATTATTCTTAATTGTATTAAAATATTTTTTTGACTAATTTATTAAAAATAACTCAACTAAAAATATTTTTTTATCAATTATATATTGTATTTTATAAAAATAACTCAAATAATGAGTATTATTAATAAGATTTTCAACCGACTTGTCAAATAACTAATTTAATTTTAAGATTAGAATTTAAGTAGAAAAAAGTTTACTCCCAACCTGATCAATATTTAGGTACTCCCAAGCTTGAGTATTAGTAGCAATGATTTCATTACATTTTAAATTTTAAATATATTAAAAGTTGTTATTGTGGGGGGAGATACATTTTTTAAATTTAACTAAGTAGAAATTGTTTACGCCTAAAGGTTTAAAAATATAATTTGACCAACAAAAAATTTAAATAAAAATTTGTAAAACAAACTTATACCAAAAATTATAAATGTCACGTCCCGGAATCCACAACCCGGGAACGTGGGGACTTAACCCACCCAAACACCACAACACAAACATTCATCTAAATTAATTAGTGCAGAAGCAATTTAATATTGGTATTTCATCAATGAAATACTCCAAAATCTATTATCTGCCATGAAAAGGCTACATCATGCCACAAAACTGGGCCCAAATCTAAATTCAAAATACGTGAAACATAAATAGAAATAAAGTAACAATCTGCTACTCTATCTCATGGTTCCATCACGAGCATCTGCCTTTGCAAGATCAACTATAGGGGGTGAGCACTAAACCACGTGTGCTCAGTTTAAAGTATATAAGCATATTTTCTTAATTTATGCAAGTCCAACAAGACATTATCAAAAGCATGTAAACATCTCATCATATTTAAAATCACCTCATCACATCCATTAATCATTTATGGTGTCAACAACTTAACCAGGAAACCGTAGTTTCATGCTAATCATCATCTATCATCACAACATATTCCAACACCATAATATGGGTCAGGTACTCTGCAACGTTAGTCTGTGACCGTAGAACTAAACCCAAATAAGATAGCCCTGGTCTTAAAGTCCAAGTCTATTGATAGCCCTGGTTGCATAATCCCAGTCTATCAAAATCAAGTCCTCAGACGTTGGTCGTGGGGTACAAATGGTCCCGAAGTACCAAGTATACAGATAGCCCTAGTCCTTCAGTCCCAGTCTATCATCGGATAGCCCTGGTCCCTCTATACTAGTCTATCGATAGCCGTGGTTCCATAGTCCAGTCTATCAAATCTTGCCTTAAAGGCTAAGTATACGTTGGTACAGTCGTATATAACATTTGTAGGTTTCTAGCCTACTGGTTATGCCTAACCATCCTGCGCAGTTCTCGGGGTTTTCAACCCTTGGGCTCTAGAACCCACTACTTCTATTACCTTAACGACCCCAATATCAAAATCAATATCCAATTCATAATCCTTTACAACATATCATACACAAGTTCCACCCTAACCAGGTTCCATATGTTCATCCATTTTACTTACAAGTTTTATGAAACATAAAGTATTCAGGGCCTAGGTTTCATGTTGCCCATACATGCCTACGTTAAAACAAATAAGCAAACCCACATAATCTCACATTATCATGTGTTTAAAAGACATAAGATTTATCAGAAATAAGAATCTAAAACAAACCTCATTTATCACCATAATTATATAGATTGATCTATACTATTTTGAGAAAAAAAAGTACTTCAAAATCTCAAGTTTTAAGAAAAATAGTGGACCCGCAGCTTGGGCACGGGCAGCCCGAAGCTTCGGCCCTCGGATAGAATACCTCGCAGCTTGGGGGATGGCAGTTCGAAGCTTCCCCCCCATTTTTTAGAGATATAATTGAAATTTCTGAATATCAAATATATATATATTTCACATCAAAACATTGTTTAAAATCATAGAACACCATTTTTTCATAAAAATTTGTAAAACATGGATTTCCTTGATTTCATTCATCTATTTATAAATACAAATATATATGCATATCAATTTGACATGCTTTATAATTCTGCCCAAAAACTTCATAGAAAACAAAATAATAATTCCAACATATCTCATTTCTCTAATTGAAGAACAAATTCGTACAACCTAATCCTTGCAAGAAATCAAGAAAAATAGCCTATATGCTATCCCATCTATCTCGTTACACACGTAGATGAATGATGTGTAAGGCATTCCTACCAACTCAAGTTGGCCTTTCTTGTGAAAACTTACAGACGAAACCCACACCGAGCCACATGCGCACACGTATCACAATTCACGATAAAATTTCCTCTTCTTCTCCTTTCTTACACAATCTTATGAAATGGTTTCACGATAGCTCTCTCTCTCTTTCTTTCTAGGTTAGATATATGTGCGAAAAAAACTGTTGGAGAGTTAATGGGCGTGACATTAAATAGGAGTCATTAGTAGCTTCTCCTGTAAGCCTCCTCCTTAAGTTCATTCCCCTAGACTCTCTCATGCTATTATTACATGGCTGCCACCCTTTGACCTCCTCGCACACCATTAACCCCTTTGCCACCATAAAAGCCAATGAAAACTTGCCTCTCTCTCAACTAATAGAAAACACACACATCACATATATAATACACATGCATGAACACAAAACAATATATTAATACAAAAAAAAAAAAAGCAAAAATGTAAAATCTAAAATATTATATTAAACACAAAAGAAATACGGGTCTTTACAATAAAAATAACTTCTAAAAATAAAAATCATTAATAAAAAAATAATAGTAATATAACTATGACCCAGATACATTTTGACCAAAATCAAATTACAAAAAAAAATTTAAAGGATAAAAACCACTAATAAAAAAAAGGTTAAATGCAAATGGATTGAGGGAAATTAATATTTAAAGAAAAAAATAGATAAATTTAATAGAGTGAATTTAGATGGCATTTGATTTGTCAAAACTAATTAAAAATTGGTATAAAAGTGACATGTGATAAAATTTGATTATAAAAAAATTACATAAATTTATTAAAAAAATTTTAAAAAAATAAAGAACTTTTCATGTTTCAAAAATTAATATCTATTATCAGAATTCATAAAGTGCAAAAAAGTAATAAACTTATTAATTAAAAAAAATGATAAATTTTTCACACTTTAGAAATTAATATCCATTATAAAAGTTGATGGAGTTAAAAAAAATACAAATAAAATATATTTATAATCTCTCAAATTAAATTTATTTTTAATATTTTCTTTAACCCTCCAACGTCCCTGTGCATGTTTGACTACTCATTTTGTTCACCTTGTTTTGGTTGAGTCTTGGTATGGTTGGGTGGGCTCATTTGATACCCCATGCCACCAGATCAAACCTCCCTCCCCATTGAAATGTCTACATCACAATACTTCCCAGCTGCGTCTGTGTCTTTACTTCACTCTCTCTCTCTCTTTCTCTCCAGCTCTTTTAATCTAAGCCGTCTTGTGTTTTGTAAATTTAATTTCAGTTGTTGATGATAAGTCATAGTTTTAAGAACAATTGATTTGTTATATAGATATTTAGTCATTAATTATTATTTAATTATTTTTTTATATTCTTAAGTTTAATTTTTACTATCATTGAAAAATATAAATTTACAACAATAGTAAATTTATAGGTAAGTAAGTTCATTTTAGAAATACATCAACTCACTTCACATTACTTAAAAGTACACATTATAATCTAGTTACCATAAAAAAAATAAATAAATAAATTGTAGTTGTGATTATGTATTAATGTGAAAGAAAAGAAAGTAAAACGAGACAAAGAATACTTAAAAAATAAAAGAAAGAGAGAGTTTTCCACTGAAAAATTTCTAAAAAAAGAAAAAATAGAATAGTAAATAGGAAGAGTGCAAATGGAATTCGGTTTAATGAGAAAAAAAATAGAAGAATTATATAACTTTAGTATATGTATATATATCTATAAAAATTACATAATAGTGAGTATTATTAATCAGTTGAAAATGATTAACATATCAATTTAAATTTAAAATTGGAGGTACTATTAAAATAAATTTTACTTTCAAGCCTAAATATTATTTGGACATTTATTCTTTGTGTTTTTAAATTTAAAATATAATAAGAGTTGTTATTGTATAAGAAATTAGAGTTTTTAAATTTAATTAATATTCAATAGTTTTTATCATTTTCTAATCTAAATCAATATTATAGGCATTTTAATTAATCTATTTTTAAAAATATAAATTTTACAATTATGGTAAATCAATAGGTAAGTTCCATTTTAGAAACCATGCTTTCACTTTATATTAATTTATACGTCACAATTATAATAATTTTACAAATAAAAGAAAATTGAAATTATGGTCATTAACTAATGCTGGGCCAAAAGGACTAAAAGTCTTGTGGATAAGAAGAAAAAAAATATTGAAAAAGACTAAGATATAGGTATTTTATTCAAAGATTTATAAAAATAGAAAAAGTAGAATAGTAAATAAGAATACTACCGCATAGGAATTGGTAATAGTATTTTGTGGTCAATGCAACCAATTTAGTATTAAAATTACAACTTAGGGAACGTTTTACTCCCAAGTCTAATTATTAATATTTAGCGGTTCTTCTATATTTTTAAAATTAAAAATATTAAGAGTTGTTATTGCGAAAGAAATAATTAGAATGAAGGAAAAAAAGGAGAAGAAAAAAATATTATTTTAGGATTAGACATTGAATTGGATTAGATTAGATAACCGAACATTGAATTAAATACATATATAACAATAAGATAGGAAACAACCACAACATTAAATTCCTAAAGTTTAAAATTATGCAATATTGACAAAAACAATAAAGAAATTCTACAATCATTAATTCCACTTGGTGTGGCTGCTTTATAAACAATATTTTATAAACCCTAGGGGGCGATATGGTTAGAAAAATTTATTTAAAAGAAACATAAAATAAAATTAAAGTTGGATTAAGAAAAACATTAGAAAAATGAATATGCATTTGTCACATTATAATTTATTTAATTTATTTGTTCGGTTATGTTTCAATCCTTGCACGAATACTGATTCTGTATAGGAGTAAAACTACTCCTCATACACCATTTACAGGAAAGCTTCGTGCTAGCCACCTACCTTAGACTAGTTGTTATCCTTCGTTTTTTTACATGATATATACTCAAGTGCATAATGTGAAGAATGTTCTGAAAATCAAATCTATAAATTAGGATTAATTATACACACACATATACAACGTGCCAGTTTTCATCTTGAATTGCTTGACATTAAGGTAACTTCCCCTAGGAATTCAACGCGGCAGCTACCTGCTGCACGGTTTATCACAATGTGTAACAACCCTCCCCCCTCTCTCTCTCTCTCTCTCAAAATCGTGAAAAAGGTTGTTCCCTTTCAAGAATTCTTGTTTAAGTAATTCATAACATTCATACACTGTGCTTTAAGATAGTCTTATTATAATTTTGACGTACACATGTTCCTTTTGTTCCTCCCGAAAGAGGATCCCACTCTAGAAATCATTATTATCTCGGTAAACTATGTTGCATGTGGTACAAATATTTTGAATCCTGGTATATTAACGTTTTAATATATTAAATTTAATTATATAAAAAATTATATTTATATTTTATTTTTATTAAAAATACGTTTTGAAAATAGTTTATTAATAATAAATTGTGTAATAATAGTTAATAAATTTAAATTTTTATGAAAATATAATAAATACGTATCAAACAAAAAGTGCACACGAATATTCCTACTATTTACTTTTTAGTAATTTTTTAAAATAAATCAGTTATATATATTTAATAATTTTAGGAGTTTATGATCGAAAGGGACCTATCATACAGAGACACATTTAAGTTCAACCACTTTTAGGGAAGGCTGTAGCTGCACATATGATTTTTTTTTTGGGTTACTAATATCCAGCGTTTTAATTTTATTTGAGTGATGAAAATTAAATAGTTGAGAGAAAAAGCTGCATAGCAGTTAACTTGATTTGATGAATAATAGGATCTAGCTTTTTCTCCACAAATTAATGGGAAATTTGCATCATTGTGGTCAAACATCTATAGAGTTACATAAGTAGATATGTGTGTGTATATATACGATGTTACGTACCTAACTTAAATTGTTTAGAATGGACGACATTGAAATATCAGAATAAAATAAAATAAATAAAATATCGGAATTAAATAAAATAAATGAACACCTGTACGAACCTCAAGCCATAATATAATAATAATCAGAACATGTAATATCATCCCTCATTCTCATGTAAAATAATAGAAACAACATCACAAGAACAGAAGCTGACGTTACACCCCAGTGACACAATCAAGGTTTACACAACCATAATAACATAATCATAATACAATCACAATATGTATCTAGGTCTAGGATCCACATCCCGAGTCGCAAAAATAAAAATACAACAATCCCATAATAAAGTAAGACAACATAATAAGCTAATCTATCAGTTTCAACTCAGCTTCAGGTGGCTATTCCTTGGCCTCGTCAGGTCACTTGATATATGAATGAGATAAGCGAACTAGTCCAATAGATAGGATGTGTAAGTGCATGAGTAAACAAAAATCAAACATATAACATAATTTACAACAATGTCCATCGACAAATAAAGTAATAATGCATATGTGGTGCAATGCAATGGTAAATGCATTCTCTAATCTCCATCTACCCCCAATCTTATCTTGGGACGGGTGATGTTTAGTAAAGCACGCTGGGCCACCAACTGCATGGTTTATGCTTACGGTGAACGTGTATCTCAATATATATCATAAGTGAGGAACCGGGATACACCCTTATAGGTGTAAGACTTAGGGGACCCGGGTTACATCCTTTGGCCTTTTTGTTAGGGAACTGAGTTACACCATATGTTAGGCATCTACTTATCTCAAGCAGGGTTTAGCTGCAGTCCTAAGAAAACCTTATAGACATACCTCATAATTAACATCCCAACTCAAAATGAATAAGCTCTAGTCATATATATTGAGTAGGGATTATCCAGTATATTCAAAATCTCATTTCATCGTTTTTCTCAACATCATGGATCCTATTCATATATATAATATGTGCATTGGTACATCAATAATATGAACATGGCACTCTTAACCAATTAATAATCATGATATAAAACCGGATGATGCAACCTCAGCCCCCATACACATGATATGCTCAGTCATGTAAATAAATATCATTTTAATATAAATATGTATTTCCATTAGGCTTAATGATGATTTGGGGTTCATTTAATCTTTAAAAATCAATAATAAATAGGTTTGGGCACAAAATAAGTTTTTAGAACTAAAATTTTAACATTTTTGAAAAATTCTGCCAAACAGTGTCCAGACACTCCCAACAGCAGTGAGAACACCCTCTGTAGCTATTGAGACACCCTTAGCAGCGGTTGAGACACTTGCTAGTCTGAATACTCCCGGTCTAGACACCCTATATTGTTGGTCCAGACACCCCGATCCACACACCCAATCTAGCTCGTTTAGACACTAGAGACTAGTGATCAGTTCGTAGTTTCGTTTTCAACAAAATCTAACTCCAAATCTTTTCTAAATCACCCATCCAAGCCTTCATCTCAACAAAACATTTAAACACTTAAAGCATATATTTCTATAACATTTCATCGAAGAATAACTCAAATATATGTAAGATCTTCACATTTACATGCATATATGTACACACATTCATATATACACATATATGTACACAAATCTTATGGTATTCAACCAAATCAAGTATATATATACATCAAAATCATTCTAACAATTCCTAGAATACAAATATAGGTCCCACCTACCTTGGATCTGAAGAGAAAAGAAGAAATAAGAAGACATTAGTTTTGGCCTCTAACCTTTTGGTATCGATTTTTCCCACGTCGAGCGAAACCACGCAAAACGGACACCACCACGACAGTCACAGCATCAAATACTACCCCGATCCATCGATCTTCCACTACAACGGAGCACACTTTTGGCGACCAAAGCAATATTGGTGGGGATCTAGTTGGGAAAGCATAGTCATGAAAACTTTTATCGACCAAATAATATTTTGGTCGGTAAATATGAATTTTTCACGTAGTCGCTAAAGAGGAGGCCTTTCCCGACTAACTGGTCGCTAAAGGTTTGAGCTTCCCCGATCATTTGGTCGCTAAATATGTGAGCTTCCCCGACCAACTAGTCGCTAGGGGTTTGAACTTCCTCAACCAATTAGTTGCCAAAAAGTTCATGAAAAAATCCCATGACATTTCCTTCAGCGACTAGTTGGTCAACAATGCTCAAAAAGAAAAAAAAAAATTGTAGGTGTTTCTTGTTTTCCTACATTTTCTTCCTTATAATTTATTTATTTTCCTGTAAATTGTCATCCACAACATCTAACAATACCCATAAATAAAAATGACATCAACAACAACTATATCCAAAATAAACCTCTAACACTTCAAAATTACACAAAACGTGTTTTCAAACATTATATATGCAAGTTTGCTCAACATATTTGGAAAAATAGCATTTTAATAATAATTTCTACAATTAACTAGTTCTTAACTTTCAAAATAAAATTTACATATGATCCGTTAACTCCTTTGCCAAAACTGACAGGTGATGATGATCTATCTAGAAAAACCTGCACCAATAACTTAAAAAGAAAGAAAATGTTAAAAAAAGAATAACTTTACAACTTTTTTAACTTAAAAATTATGCACCTTTTTTTTTAAGTTAAAAAAGCAAATATAACCACAATTTCCTACAAGGAATACATCATCCATATAGTACATCCATGCATAAATTAGTAAAATATAATACAAGTGATCATATAATCACTAATAAAACAAGTAACCTAAGACCCAAATTTGAAAACAACCTCAACATCACTAAATTCAATGTCTATTACTCAGCCCCCAAAATTAAAAAAATTTGGAAATTGGGAGAACTAAGAACCAGAATACCCACAAACTCAACTAGAAGGATAGCCTTAAGCAGTCCTCAAATTAATTTTAGCATTATTCAACCAACTCCCTTGGAATATACGAAGGCTAAAACCAATTCATCTAACTTTCTTGGAATGTGAATTCTCACCAACAAACACAGAAGCCAAACCAAATGAGTGGGTTAGGTTCACAACTTAAGAACCCGCTACTATTAAATTATTAATTGATCAAACAAAACCCCGTATTTAAATAAACCCATAATTAAAATAAAATAAAAAAATGGGTAGCTACATACTCGCACTTGAAAACCCAACACCACCTATATCACAAAGTGAAGCAAAAAGTATGAATCTTCAGCTCTTCAAACCCAAAAGCAAACTATATCACAACAATTACATTATACGTTGCTTTCCATCTATTGTGCAATTACTAAACCATGCAAATTTTAGAAAATTAAAATTCTTTAACTAATATATAATAAAATAAAATTAGTAACTTACCAAATCAAGTTGATGTGCCCTCCGTACCATCTCCTCCAAATTTATCTCGCATCATTCTAAATGAAATTACACAGTCTACGTACTAGATATCCCAAACCAATCATAGATGCTTTGAATAAAGAAGGCACGCTATGAAATGGAAAAGCCCACACAGGGAACTCCCTAAAAGCTTTTACCAAAATCAATTGTCAGTTACAAACTCAAAACTCTCGATATATCAACTCCTTGACTTTATATTCCATTTGACGTTTGCTCGAATCCTTAATTCACCAACTCTTTTAGTAAAAGCTCTCTGACTCCTCAAAGGCACAATACTGAATCCTCAATAGCTTTGCTGACTCCTCAGCATGTTGAATCCTCAACGATCATGAACCACGAATCCGAACTCCTTCGGATCAAACTCTGAATGATAACTTTTGACTAAGCGGATTGAGAGAACAACAATCTAGACTTGGCTCACCAAAATAAAAGTTTTTTTCTCAATATGCAAACCCTAGATACGTCTAGTGTATTTATATCTTAAAACCTAGGATGCATACGATTGGAAAACATCAGTTTCGGAAGCCAGAAAACAGCTCGCGGGAAGCTTGCTCTTACGGCCTTCAAGCAACACAGAGCGGTCATCCCGCACGGCCAATCTGTAATTTCCTACTCTCGGTATTATCCCGCAACTAGGTGCGGCCATCGCGCAGCCTTCCTGCATTAATCTGAATCCGACTCCCTTCAGATTGTTTCAAGCTTCCAAGTTTAACCAAATTGATTTTCTGATGCCTTTACACTTCTAAGAGACACAAGACTCAAGTATCTTAGCCTACACTTAAGTCTAGTGATTACAGAATGCTTTACACACTATGTTTGATCATTGATTTACCAATTTACAATAAAATCCCTAACAATCTCTCCCTTTTGCAAATTCAATGTCAAAACAAAAATATGTATTTACAAATAAATCAAACTTAACCTATGACCTTAGAAACCATATCAATGAGATTATGAACCTGTTAGCTGCACACTTAAATGAAACTAATCAAGGCATTATGTGGGACTTTAAAATAATAAGAAAGTCCATTCATCATAATTAGAACACCAACATCATATCCCTTTCTAACATAAATTGACAAAAGATAGAATAAAAATCACTGAGCAGCATCATCTTCTCCTCCATTTCCCCCATCATGAGGTGCACCTCCGCCATCATCTGGATCAGGTGGGAAGAAATCATTGCCACGAGTCACCAAACAAAAATGAGTAAGTGTTCAGGTTCTGCTGGACTTGAGTGAGTATGAGGCGCATCTCATCCTGGCGAGTCTGCATGGCACGTAGTTTGATATCCATCCCTGTTTGAAGTGTATGAAACTCTACCTGGCGATTATCAATAGCTGTGAGCCTTTGATAGACATTACCCTGAAAGGTACGGTTCTCCCCCTGGATGGATGCTAACATGGCTCCTAACATCTTCATGTCGTACACAAAAGGGGTACTAGAGAAAGGATTAGACGGATCAAAAGGAAAAAAAAGACCACTTGGCTGGGGTAGGATAGGTAAAGGTATAGGACCAGGCCTAGAGTGAGTCATGCTAGAACATGCAGACACATGATTTATAGAATTTGGCATTTTGATCAAATTATAGTTCTGGGGAACCTCAACACCAAGTGACAATAGATAGTGAGTGAGAAACATACCAAATGACATAGAATTAGACCTAGTGGTGGAATCATTGCCAGTGGCTGTAAGCCAAAACATGAATAATGGCATGTCAAAAACTTGCTAGTGACAATAGCATTTATGATACGCCCATAACGCTCAGACACAGCAGTGACATAGAACGTAGGATCAATAGAGTTAACAACAAACAGATGTAACATCCTATTGATTTTTACCAACTGATGATGTGGAACTGCCTCCCCAGCCAAGTCAACTCGACCCTCAGTGAGGATACAAGCACTAGTTTGAATAGATGGTCCATTAGTATCTAACACAAGCTCAAAATCAACATGATCAGGTCTAGGAATGTGTAGATACTATGCAATGACATTAGGTGTCAACTTAACATTAACAGAATGAACATATGAGTGTAGGACACCTATGGATATATCAACAGTATGCATATTGGTAAAAAAACTCACGAACGAGTTCCCTAATAGCACAACCATAAAACGGACCTTCAGTTCCCAAAAAATTCACATTATCAGTCCAACCAAGATTCTCAACCATAGGTGCAATAGTAGGAAAGTCTCGTAACTCAATTTTACGTTCAACAACAATGGGCCAATATTTGAATATATCAATATAAGTAAGCTGAGCAGTGTCATTCCTAAATCGATAGGCATCAAGAGTACTACGGGTTCTTTTACATGGAGCCATAGAAATAGACAACAAGGAGGACAAACTAGACACAAACTAGCTAGAATAGAAAGTGGGAAATGAATATACCTCAAAAAGAAGCTGATAGAGACATAAGGAGCTTGAACGACATGTGAGAGAACCGGACCGTAGAGAGATGAACCTGGTCCGAATGAGGGCTCGGGGGGCTTTAAAAAGCTAACTCGCGGGAAGCTTGCTCCTGCGTGATCCCGTGCCCATCCAGTGGCTATCCCACACCGGGTTTATCCGTGTGTATTCTTTTGCAATCCCTATATATTTTCCCATGACTCAGAGCGCCCTTCACACGGCTATCCCGTGATGTACCCACCATCACTATGATAAGGAACATCAAAACATATGTTTCAAGATTGTTAAGGAATTCAAATTTATATCTCTTATGTAGGTTGAAAACATGATGTCCATGATTTTGAGTGGTCTATGAGAAAATAGGTCATATAATAAACATCAAATCAAACTTCTTCTTCCCTTAAAAATATGAAAATACTAGCATATGCTCGTGCCGCATGGCACGGACTGTCCCCATCTACCCTCTCTCTCTCTCATATAGATACAATATATATATATATATATATTGACGCTGAACAGTAAAATTCTGTTGTGAAATATTAGATAGATTAAAAATTACCTGTGTCTAAAGGTATAAAAATATAATTTCATGTGTAAATAATTATTTAAAAAATACCAAAGTAGGGATAGAAATACAATTAAAGCGAAAATAAAAATAACAATAATTTCAACAATTGAGCAAATTTAACAATTAAAAATAACCCAAATTTAAAATGTTTAGTAAATCTAACGAATGTAAAAGTATATGTAAGTGAAATACATTAAATTTAAATTGTAAGTAAAAAAAAAAACTCTCAAAAGACACAAAAAGGGAGCATTTAAAGCTAAAAAAAACTTTAAAAATTCCAAAAAGTTTTCATCTTTTTGATACAAATATCAGTCTAACTTTTAAAAATTTTGTCAAATTTTGTTGAAACATTGTAAAATTTTAGTTGAGAACTTAAAAACTTTTGGGATTTTATAAAATTTTTTGGTACAAATATCAATCTGATTTTTTAAAAAATTTACCCAAATTCGTTGGAAATAAAAATAATCCCAGTATTTGTACCAAAAAAAAAAAAAGAATATTTGTACCAAAAGACTAATATTTGTACTTAAAAATTTCATAAAATTTCAAAAGTTTTTAAAATTCTCAACTAAAAATTTAACGTATATCATTTTTATAAATCAAATACAAACTTTCAAAATAATTTACTTTATTCAAATTTTAAAATTTCAAAATTTCAAAATTTCAAAATTTTTAACAAATAAAACACTCCCATTATCTCTCTCACGGTCCCATCAGCCATCCCCTAGCCCCTCCCCCAACGTCACTCACACACACACACACACACTCTCTCTCTCTCTAGCCCTCCCTCCCCAACGCTCGCCTCTCACACACACACACATATAGATACAGCCTTTCACTGCCACCTCTCTGCTTGCTTTGGCAGCTCTCTCTCTCTCTATACATATTGCCAAATGGGATTTATATACTGCCACATCAGATTCAAATAGTAAAACACCTTTGTGGTATATTAGATAGATTATATATATATATATATATATTTTACTAACAATACGGAAAAAGGAATGGAGTCGGTAAGGTTGAAATTGAAAAATAGAGATACCCGTTACCAATCAGGCGATCACCGATAAAGGCCAGGAGGGAGAGAGAGATGTCAGGAGAGAAAAGGGTCACCATATATATATCTATCTTTGATGGGACTGATAAAACCTATATGTAGTATATGGTCTGTCCATTTTAGAAAGTAGAGAACTGCTATAGCCTTTAA
>QLOD02000017.1:11321932-11341529 GCA_003260245.2 Sideroxylon spinosum | reverse complement strand
AAGTTATTTAGTAATGTTCAACACAAACCTTTCAATTCTTGTAATCTAGTAACATAGAACCAGTATTTTTATTTTTCCTCACTATTCATCTATAAAAAAATAAATAAATGAAATAAGACTACTAAAAAAATATCTAACTACGTAACTCAATGAACTAAAGAAATTAATTGTTAAATATACAGCCATATTTATCAAACAAGTATAAATATCTTCGTTTTCAAATTTTAATTTATTTTTTTATAACAATGAATATTTTGTAAAAAAATTTGGAGAATTAAAAATTTATTTCATAGTAAAATAATTCATATGTATAAGTTAAGTTTTTCAAAAATTTTAGATTATTGCCCGAAGAAAAATTGGTAAAATTATATACAATAATTTTATTATTAAATAAAGATATTTATAACATTATAATTATATTTTTAATTGAGCTTTTATATAATGACTTTTATAATATTATAAATATACAAAATATATGTAAAAAGATAGATGAGTAATTACATAATTTTAATTAATCAAAAAACAAAGTGAGTGAAAGAGATTATTTATGGAGTACAAATAGACTCACCCTTACTGTTTCCTTACACAATATATATATTTATAGACAGAACATTTCCCATTAATTCTTGCAAGAATTTATATACCAGAAATAATGGAATCTCCAAATTGTAGCTAAAACAGTCCCATGCATGAACCAAGATTTCGGCGAAATTTGACTTTTGGTTCTTACTCCAATTTATTACGTCTCAAACTATCAGAGATTGGCAAAAATTTTGACATCCCTATGTGAAACATTAACGTTGCATACATACAACTTATAAACACCCAAAAAGAGGGGTGGTTAAATTACACCTAATTTCTCTTAAAATTTGGATAACTACATTTAGCACTTATAACATTTAAAAATTATATTTTGGTAGTGTGAAGATATTCTACATAACCTGAAATGGGCAATATCGACCCACCCGAATGACCCGAGCGGGTAATATGCTCGAGCGTCTGAGCGGGTAATATGTCCGAAAGGGTTTGGCCGCTCGGATACTTTTCCCGAGCGCGTGTCGATGGACTGTGGCCGACCTTCTTGGCCGAGTCGAGTTCTGACGATCGGTCAGTCATTAGTTACATGTTCTATGCCAGCTAATATCATGGGTCACACGTAACCGCCTCGTCACCGATTCCCGAAATTCTCGCCTACAAAGATGGCATTACGGGTCACATCACAAATACGTGTACTAACAGGGGACCAACCTGTGGATCGTCAATACAAATGTCAACATCTCACTGAAAAGAAGGATGATTTAGTTACATGTAGGCCATCTGTGTTATTCTACGTGAGGTGTTCATATATATGGAGAGTTATCCCATAACCAAAAAAAAAACTCAACTTAATCTAGCGTAAATTAAACAAAAACTTTTGACTAATCTCTCTAGTTAACTTAAGTATCAGAGGTTTTTTGACAGGCACCAGACCGGCGTTTTGAGCAGGGGAATTCAGGCCAGGATCAGATCATCTGGAGGAGACGAATTTACTGAGTTATCAGTTGGCACCGTCTATGGGAACTCGATTTTCTTGTAGTTTTCTTTTTATGGTCCAAACCAGGTCGGGCGTGAACACTCGACTTTCTTCGATCACCTAGAAACCTACAAAACCTTGATTCGTATTCACGCATATCCAAACGAGATAATGTGTCGTGTCTTTTCGGAAACCCTCAAGGGCCCAGCTCGACTATGGTTTAACAAAATTAAGCCAGGCACCATCAATAGTTTCTCTCAGCTTAGCAAACTGTTCGTAAGGCATTTTATCGGAGGAAAGAGGCAGAGAAGACCAGCTACTCACCTCCTGATGATCAAATAAAGAAAGGACGAATCCTTTAAGAACTACGTAGGGAGATTTAATAATGAAATTTTAGAAGTAGATGAAGCCGATGACAGAGTAGCGGTTACAGCCTTCATGAGTGGGCTGAGAACACCGAAGTTCATAGCCTCGCTTTTGGAGAAAGGTCCGGAGAATATGGCTGAACTGATGGCCCAATGTGAATGCGAGCAAACCGGAAGTTCTCAAGCAGACAAGAAGAGGCAGAGAGAACAGCGAAAAATTTACAAAATTCAAAAAGCCGAAGGTACGACGACCGAGCAGACTAAAGTGCACAACAGTACAGAGAGCTTGATTGGAACTTTATCCCCCTCAACACCAAATTAGAGAACGTCCTCTACGAGATCCGGAACGACGCAATGCTAAAGTGGCCTGGAAAAATGAGAACCCCAGCCGATCAGCGGTCACAAGGCAAGTATTGCAGGTTCCACAAGGACCACAACCATGACACAAATGATTGCATTGACCTTAAAAGGTAAATCGAGGAATTGATCAAACGAGGGAGGCTCTGTAGGTTCAACACCGGTCGAGAAAAGGACAGAAGAGCTAGTCGAAGGAGTCCGGTCGGAAGAATCTCGAGAAGGGGGTCACCTGATCAACGAAGCCCTAATTGGGAGCAACGGAACCAACAATCTATCGGGGAGATTCGAGTAATATCCGGGAGATTTGCAGTAGGAGGAGAGTCCTCAATCGCGAGAAAAAAAATACATCCGAGAGGCAGATAGAGAAAAAGAAATATTGACCACAGAATGACCGAATAAGAAGTCTAAACCCGAACACCGCCTGATCATCTTCACAGATGAAGAAGCAAATGAGGTACACCAACCTCACGATGATCCACTAGTAATTACTTCAATAATTACGAATTTTAAGATTTGGAGAATATTAGTGAAAGCGGAAGCTCGGCAGAAATCTTATACTGAGGGGCATTCGAAAAAATGAAAATAGGAAAAGACCAATTGCGATCGGCTTCATCTCCCTTAGTCGGCTTCACAGGAAGCCCAGTAACCCCACTTGTCTCCATAATACTACCAGTCACCTTAGGTGAAGACCTACACTAGACCACCAAGATGGTTAACTTTCTGGTGGTAGACTGCCCATCGATGTATAACGTTATTTTGGGGAGAACTTCATTGAACCAGTTTAGAGCGGTCACATCTACTTATTACCTGAGGGTTAAGTTCCCAACAGAAGCAAGAGTGGGGTGTGTAAAAGGAGACCAACAAGTCACTCGGGAATGCTACATGTCATCATTGAAAGGTGAACTGAATAGGGAAACTCTGTTGTTCGAAGAGCTCGAGGTCAAAGATGACGAAGAACTGAGAAAGGGCGAGCTGGAAGAGGAACTTGAAGATGTGGTGATTGGTGTACCTGACTTGAGAAGGACCATAAGGGTAGGCTCAGAGACCCCAGAACCTTTGAAGAGTGCACTAAATTTTTGATGGAGAATGCCAATGTCTTCGCATGGTCTTAAGAGGATATGCCCGGCATAGGCACAAGAGTGGTGGCCCACCACTTGAACGTCTCTCCCACTGTCAGGCCAGTAAAGCAGAAAATGAGAGCATTCGCCCTAGAGCAAAACGAAGCAATAGCAGAGGAAGTGGACAAATTGCTTAAGGAGAAATTCATCCATGAGGTTCATTATCCGACTAGTTATCAAACGTGGTCATGGTGAAGAAATCAAATAGAAAGTGGCGAATGTGTGTAGACTTCACCGATCTAAATAAGGCCTGCCCAGAAGACAGCTTACCCCTCCCTGCAATCGATTTGGTCGTGGACTCCACTGCTGGACATGAGTTATTGTCCTTCATGGACGCTTTCTCAAGGTACAATCAGATCAGAATGGCGGAGAGGGACCAAGAACACAAGGTGTTCATCAAGAACCGGGGTTTGTATTGCTAAGATGTGATGCCATTCGGATTGAAAAACGCCAGAGCAACATACCAAAGGTTGATGAACATGATGTTTAAAAACCAAATGGGAAAGAATGTGGAGGGATACGTAGACGACATGCTTGTTAAAAGCAAAAAGATGGAGTCCCATTTGGCTGATCTGCAAGAGAGCTTCAAAACCCTGAGAAAGTATAGGATGAAATTGAATCCAACCAAATGTGCCTTCGGGGTAGCCTCGAAAAAGTCCTCGGCTTTATGGTGTCAAATCATGCGATCATGGAAATGCAAACTCCGAAAATGACGAAGGAAATCCAAAAATTGGTCAATCGGGTAGCCGAACTGAATCGATTCATCTCCAAATCGACTGATATATGTCACCCATTTTGAATGGACTGAGGACTGCGACGAAGCATTTAGGATATTTAGGATCAGTTCCATTACTGAGCCGGACTATCACGGGGGAAGAACTTTATCTATACTTATCTATTTCAGGTACTGTAGTAAGCTCAGCCTTGGTCCGCAAGGAAAACGAATTACAAAAGCCAGTGTACTACACGAGCAAAGCCCTTCGTGGAGCAGAAGAGAAATATCCAAAAATGAAGTTGATGGCACTCACCCTGATTACTGCTGCTCGGTGGCTTAGGACTTATTTTCAAGAACACACGATCGTGGTACCGACAGACCAACATTTGAAGAACGTCCTTCACAAACCTGAGACATCAGGGAGGCTGCTGAAGTGGTCTGTCGAGCTGAGTGACCAACCCTAAAATGTGTTCGGGTTTTTACCTCTCAAGTGCAAGAGGGTAGTTGTAGTTTTAAACTCGGTGAGTCCGAGGTCGAATTCATAGGGAGCCTATGTTATTTAATTTTTAGGTTACGAATGGACTTTGAGGTTGAATGTAAAAGAGGTTTGGTGTTCAGTTTCACTAAGACTTAGATTTAACAGAAATAAAACAAATAAAAAAAAGTAAAATTAAAACTAATGATTAAATTACCGTTACGAAATAACTTTAATAATTCAATTGAATTTCTATTTCTTTGTAATTCAGAATAAATTGGAAAATAATTTAATCTAGCTAAATTACTATGATAATCAGAGTCGATTAATGAAATCGATAAAGAAGAAGTTTTTGATTCAACTTGCAAGTCAGGGTAGTTCACTACTATACTTTAGGATGTTTACTTTCAAACTTGAAATTCCATTTTGTTTGAAAATTATTAAGAATATTCGAATCAAAAACTAATACTAGTGATTTCAAGCGAATATGGTTAAAGAATTTTGTTTTCGAAAGCTTTTCAGACAAACGGACTCAAAGTTTTACTCGAAAACTATTTATAATCTTGTTCAAAACTATGTATAAAGTTAAAATCGAAAACCCATACCAGTGATTTCAAATGAATGTGGTTAAAGATTTCTGTTTTTGAATGTTTTCGAAACAAGGTAAAATAGATTTAAAACCGGTAGATCTCTACGCATGTGCTTTCGAAACCTATAAAAAAACCTACATAGATTCCAGAGTATTTTCATGAACTACCCGTTCTTGATTTGTTGAATCAAAAACTAGGGTTTCTATGCTAACATTATTTTAAATGAAACGAAAACAATAAAAATATAAATCATCATTCGATCTATTAATTGAAATCTAAAAATCATATATTTAAATACTTGAACGAAAGAGAACTTACATCGAAATCAATTCTGAAAAAGCGTAGGTAAAAAGAAGTGCAGCGAAGAACAAGAACACATCTCACGAAACCATAAAGCTCTAAAAAACAATCTAAAAACTCTCTTAAAATGTTCTCTCAAACAAAAATATGAAAAAAATGAAAGTATGGAGCTTTTCCAAGCAACTGCTCAATGGGTATTTATAGCCATTGCACAAAACCCTAAAAAAAAATAACCAAAATCACAGAACCTCAGGTGTCCGGACACTCAGATGGGGTGTCCGGACGGCAGTAGCCCCATGTTCCAATTTGTCTCCTGTGGTCCTAAGGGTGTCCGGACACCTCTCCACTAGCGTTCGTGACTTCTGCTACAATTTTGACCTTGAATACGATAGATTCAGGCTTTGGCTAAAACACAAAAGTTGTAGCCCTTTGAGTTTTCTTTCTAATCCAAAAAGAATCAGGTCAATCGGAGTTGCAAGTGAAACGTTATGAGCGGAACACTATCAGGGTCTCGTGCTAGACACTTGCCTTGTTTGCACATTTAAGCTCCAAACTTGCTTTTCTTGACTTGTTTTCCTTCCAAACTCCTACAAAACACAAGAAAGCAATATAAATACTAAAATTATAATAAAAAGCGAATTTCAATTGATAGAATGTTCAAAAAAAAAAGTATGAACCGATGTTAAGATCAACAATGATTGTGAGCAATCACTGAGCAAGTTCTATATTCAATACCGCCCACGTTCAACAATCAAAGGCCAAGTAACAAAAGATTTCATCGCTGAATTCAGAATCCAACAAACTGACCCACAAGAAGAAGAGGAGGCAGAGTCCACTTGGATACTAAACGTAGATGGCACGTCAACCCACTTGGTTAGCGGCGCAATTATAGTCCTCATTTCCCCCGACAGTCATAAAATTGAGTATGCCCTACGTTTTAGGTTCCCAGCCTCGAACAATGAAGCCGAGTATGAGGCACTTATCGCCAGTCTTCGCTTAGCTTAGCGAATGGGGCAAACCAGTTTATAGCCCGAAGTGACTCGTAATTAGTAGTAGAGCAGATAAAGGAAGACTATGAAGCAAGAGGAGATAACATGGCAGAAGACTTGAGTAGAACGTTCCTAAAATTTAAGCTACAAAGGGTCCCGAGGCTACAGAATGAAAAAGTAGACAGGCTCGCCAAAGTCGCGTCATCAGATGAATACAGTCCTGACAAACCGATCGAAATACTGGATTCTCCGAGCATCCGAACACCAGAAATCAACCAGGTCAGTGAAGACGCCCAATGGGTGGCATCCATCACAGGATATCTGAGAAATCGGGTCCTCCCGAATGAGAAAAAAGAAGCAAGAAGAGTTCAAAACCGAGCCAGCAGATACCTCCTGATCGATGGAATCCTCTACAAAAGAGGGCACAGTTCTCCCCTCCTCAGATGTGTAAACGAACAAGAAGCGGACTATATTATAAGGGAAGTCCACGAAGGTGTCTGCGGAAACCATTCGGGGGGAGAGCCTTGGTGAAAAAGATCCTAAGAGCTGGATATTACTGGCCCACTATCGAATGAGACGCTCGAGAATTCATTAGGAGATGCGATAAATGCCAAAGATTTGTCAACATTCCAAGACAGCCCACTCAAGAATTAACTCCTATCCAAACCCCATGGCCATTTGCACAATGGGTATCGACATCATCGGACACTTCCCTCTAGGAAAACGATAGCGAAAATTCATAGTTATCGCCATCGATTATTTTACAAAATAGGCTGAAGCAGAGGCATTACCAACCATAACCGAACAGAACATGAAGAACTTTCTATAGCAGAATATAATTTACCGGTTTGGGATTCCCGAGTGGTCATCACAAACAATGGAAAACAATTTGAAGGAAGACAATTCAACGAATTATGTGAAAAATTGGGAATCAATCATCATTATTCCTCACCTGAGCATCCATAAGCCAACGGCCAGGTGGAAGTCACTAATCGTTCCCTACTCAAGATCATTAAGATGAAGCTTGATAAACCAAAAGGCCTCTGGGTAGATGAACTTCCTAACATCCTTTGGGCATACAGGACAACAGAAAGAGTAACTACCAACCAGACATCATTCTCTCCCAGGTTTGGGTCAAAGGCTATCATCCCAATGGAGATCGGCCTACCCAGCCCAAGGGTATAGAACTTTGATCTGGAAATGAATGAAGAAAGAATGGGCGAGGAGATAGATTTACTAGAAGAAAGAAGGATATAAGCTTCAATCAGAATGGCCACCTACCAACAGAAGATGCGGTAATACCATAACTCTAGGGCCTGTCCAAGAGAATTTCAAGCCAAAGAATTGGTGTTAAAAAAAGTAAATCAATCAACAAGAAATCCAAGCGACGGAAAGCTCGGGCTAAAGTGGGAAGGACCATATGAGGTATTGGGCTTCATCAGAAGGGAACATACAGACTTAAAACCCTTGAGGACAAAGAGTTATCCCACCCCTACCATGCAGAGCGTTTACAGAAGTATTTCGTATAAGACATGTAATGACTGTAATCTTGTAGCAAACATTTATTAATGAAACTATATCTTTCCACTCCAGAGAAATCCAACCAGTTCGCCGCACGGAAAACTAAGCAAGAAGCCCACAAGCTGAGTGGTTCAGAGAAACCACTCTACCTAAGCGGCCGAGCAAAATAAAATAGCCCACAGGCCACAAGCCTAAAAAGGCTCAAGTAACCCCACTCGGCTCATGAGGCCGAGTGGTTCAGAGAAACGCTTTGCCCAAGCGGCAGAATAGAATAAAGAAGCCTATGGGCCACAAGCATAAAAAGGCTCAAGTAACCGCACTCGACTTACGAGGCCGAGTGGTTCAAAGAAACCGCTCTGGCTAAGCGGCCAAACAAAATAAAGAAGCCCACTAGCCACAAGCCTAAAAAGGCTCAAGTAACCCCACTCGGCTCACGAGGCCGAGTGGTTCAGAGAAATCGCTCTGCCCAAGCAGCCGAGTAGAAAAAAGAAGCACATGGGCCATAAGCCTAAAAAGGCTCAAGTAACCCCATTCGGCTCATGAGGCTAAGTGGTTCAGAGAAACCGCTCTGCCCAAGCGGCCGAGTAGAATGAAGAAGCCCATGGGCCACAAGTCTAAAAAGGATCAAGTAACCCCACTTGGCTCACGAGGTCGAGTGATTCAAAGAAACCGCTCTACCCAAGCGGCAGAGCATAATAAAGAAGCCCATGGGCCACAAGCATAATAAGGCTCAAGTAACCCCACTCGGCTCACGAGGCCGAGTGGTTGAGAGAAACCGCTCTACCTAAGTGGCTGAACGAAATAAAAAAGCCCATGTGCCACATGCCTAAAAAGGCTCAAGTAATCCCACTCGGCTCGAGAGACCGAGTGCTTCGAAAATGTTGCTCTGACCAAGCGACCGAGCAAAGTAAACGATCCTACTCAGTCGAAATAATTGAGCATAATAAGTCATAAACTTAAAAAAAACCCTAGATGAGGAGATAGACCAGCAAATAAAAGAAACCAAAACGAATGAAAACAAAGAGGATTCATTCGTTAGAAAGCATAGTTCGATACAACCGGATTTCAAAAGTGAAACAAATTCTTGATCTAGTCGGAATATAAAAAGAAAAATCTCTCAAAAGGAAATCTCTCGAGAAGGATTATGCGGCAGGATCTTTAGATTAAACATCTTCAGTATCTTCCCCCTGTTCACAACCTTCTCCAACCAGGGTAGGCTCCTCACCTACTAGTTGAAGACTTGAGAAGTCTCTATCAGGATAGAGCAAAGCCGCCCGTGCTCAAGCAACCTCGAACGCCTGAAGAAAGATCAACTGCACATCATCCTGAAAAGCCTCAGAATCTTTATATCTTTGAACATCGTTGGAGGCATCTTCCTCGGCCTTTTGACACCGCCCGAGTAGCTTGGGCTCCTCAGCTTCAAACTTGTTCTTTAATTGCTCGAGCTGATAGGCGAACTTATTCTTTTCCTTCCCTACGGTAGCCAGGGCAGCGTCCTGGATCTCGAACGACCTCTAGAGCTTTGGACTTTTGAGCATCAAGCTCAGATTGGAGCTTGTTGATATTCTCTTCATCGCTCAACAGCTGCCGCTCGGCAAGCATCATTTGATGGGTAAGGACCATCGACCGGGTAAGAGCCTAAACAATCGAGCAGAGCAAATATAACATCAACGATATACTAACCACTTCCAAATAGGAAAAAGGAAAGTAGAGTAGTAGGACGCATACCATCACGATATCGTGATTAATATCTCGACTCAGTTAGTGGTTGGTGTAATTTTCCTATCGAGCAATTTCTCCATTTTGAACCCAGGCAATTGCACTCCTCCAAGCCAACTGGGAATCATCTACCAAACTGACGAATGGAGAGGAAGTGTTAGATGGTCCCGATTACAGGTTCATCTACCATGGCTTGGGGCCTGAGGACTTCATCATTCGCACTCGAACTGCTGCCAGGAGTTAGCTTCGACCTTTTTTCCACCCCCATCCTTACTTTCCTTATTTTTCCTCTTTGCAAGCCTCTCAACATTAAAACGAACCATATCCAATGGTAGTATAGCCTTAGATGGATTATCTACAAAGAAATGTAAGATCAGAGTAAGATTAAGTAAATAGAATATATAGAAACCAGACTGAAGACTCACTCCGCTCACGTTCGGCAGTAAGATCCTCTCTTATAGGCTCTGGACCGAGCATGTAGGTGGCTAGTGACTCTACACTAACTAGAGGCTCAGCCTCGTGAACATCGTGCCTTTTAACAAGCTCGATTCTAGCCTTGAGCCCAGTAGATAACTTGGACTGGGCTCGGGCTGATCGCTAGAAGAGAAAACGGTGAGTAAAACAATTTATGTCCATTCAAAGTCAGGCAAACATACAGCACAAATTTTTACTACAACAAAAACTACTTACCATTCTTTGTCAGGCAACCCCATCGCTTGGGGACTCTGACGGGTTGGTTGGGGGCTTCCCAATTTTGGATCTCCATCCGGTCCCCATAAACAAAGAAAAACTTATCTTTCCAGCCCTTGTTAAAAGTAGGCAGTTGGGTCACCAGATTAAAGTCCTTCTTCCTACCCGAGAAGAACCACCAACCCTTACCCATTTCCGTAACCTTATAGCAATACAGGAATTCCTCAGCCGAGAGCTCATGGTCGGTGGTTGCCCTCCAAATAACCGCGTAACCCACCATAATCCTCCAGCTATTTAGGAGGATTTGACCAGGCACTAGATTCAGATGGTTCAGGATCTCTCGAACGGGCTTGATTTTAGGAAAACGAAGGCCTCGTAGACAGTAACCTCTCCATCCCTTGGTCAACAGGCCCTGTTGTCTTCCCTAGGAACCCTAAATGAAATAGTCCGAGGGAATTGAAAATCAGACCAAAGTTGATGAACTTTGACATCATTCAGTACGGATTTGATGGCCTCACCATAAAATTGACGCCGTTCACCGATCAGGCTGTTAAACTCCCCGATATCTACCTCTAATGCATCCACTATAGAACCTTGGGCCTTAATCATAGTCATCGAAGGGGATGCAGAAATAGTTCCCCTAACCCTATCTTCCGAGTCTGCCATGGATATCAACTCAGGATTGCCAACGATTCTCCTATTATCAAGCTCCTGACGCCTCTCAATAAAAGAATAAAAAATCAACACACCAAAAATAGCCCTAATCAATCTAGGGTCACCTACGAATCCGTCTAACCGAGTAAGTCGGCGGGTTCTGTGGTAATACCAAAGGCCCCGATGAACGAACTAGTGCATACAGAAAATCAAACAGATAGGGAAAGACAACCGAAATCGGAGTGTAAGTCACCAAGATAATCGTAGCTTTCTACGAAGAAGGTTAAACGCAGAGAAAACTAGAAAACAATGCAAATGAAGAAAGCAAAAAAGTGGTCTTTTATCCAACTAGGGATATTAAAACCCCAAAATCCCGCTCCAAAAGCTAACGATATAGATTGGGTAAAGTATTTCCCCACGAAAGGCCAAGATATCCCCATATGTTCCAAGAGTTTTGAAAAATATCGTGAAAAATAATGTGAAGAGAAAAAGAAGAGTCACGTCCCATTAATGTGGTACTTGTATTATTGCGAGCGCGGCGTATTTAATGCGCATGTGGAACGAAGAAACTTACAGCTGCCTAACCTCTCTGATCCACCTCTGGTAGTGTGAAGTGGGTATGATTTTATTTATTAGATTCTCCTGGCCTCCCTTAGGAGACCAGGAGAATCGGGGGCTTCTGGTAGTGTGAAGATATTCTAAATAACCTGAAATGGGCAATATCGACCCACCCGAATGACCCGAGCGGGTAATACGTCCAAACAGGTTTAGCCGCTCGGAGACTTTTCTCGAGCGCGTGTCGATAGATTGTGGCTAATCTTCTTGGCCGAGTCGAGTTTCGCTGGTCGGTCAGCCGTTGGTCATATGTTCTATGCCAGCTAACATCATGGATCACACGTAATCGCCTTGTCGCCGATTTCTGAAATTCTCGCCTATAAAGACGACACTACGGGTCACATCACAAATACGTACTAATTGGGGCCCAACCTGGGGATCGTCAATACTCAACATCTCACTAAAAAGAAGGATGATTCAATTACATGTAGGACATCCATGTTATTCTACGTGACATGTTCATATTTATGGAGAGTTATCCCATAACCAAAAAAAAAAAAAAAAGAACTCAATTTTATCTAGCGTAAATTAAACAAAAACTTTTGACTGATCTCTCTCGCTAACTAAGCATCAGAGGTTCTTTGGTAGACACCACACTGGTGTTTCAAGCAGGAGAATTCTGGCCAGGATTAGATCATCTAGAGGAGACGAATTTGCTGAGTTATCACATTTGTCTCTTTTATTTTGAAATGTTATTAATATTAATCCCCTTCTGATAAAATCAATCATTAAAATGTAATATAAATTGTCACGCTAATCAAAATTTTAGATATTTTTCTTATTGCACCCTCTCTTTCTCTTTCATATCTCAACAGTTTTCTTTATAAAAGTTCACAAAAACTTTTTGTTTTTACTTATTTTTTGCTTATTTTCCGTGAATTGTTTCTAAAAAAAACTGATGAAAGTGTGAGAGAATTAAGGATGAAATAGAAAAAAACACTTAAAACTTTAGTTATATTAATATTTTCAGTTAAATTTTAACAGTTAATTTTATTTGAAGAGGATTAATGTTAATGACATTTTAAAAGAAGAGAAGTGTAATTTTTAAATATTATAGGTGTTAAGTGTAATTACCCAAATATTAAGAGAATGTAAATATAATTTACTGAAAAATATATATATAATAAACACCATAAAAAATGATAAATACACTCAACTTTTACTTTTTCACACTCCAAATAAGCATTATTATTGTGAAAGAAGATGAAGTGTAAACCAAAAAATGGAGTGCATATAGGAGAAGAGGGGAGATTGCAGTAAGGGAAAAATTGTAGGCATTGTAGTCCTTCCAAAACAACACCATTTCAGACATTTTTCTTCTAAAACGATATCGTTCCACTAAAGATCCATAATCAAATATGAATTTAATACATTTGAATATGTATATTTGAATAAAGAATTTAAGTGAAACGATATCATTTGAGGTTAAAAAATAACCAAAACAACATCGTTTTTGAGGGATTGCAGCCCCTCAAGTTGACATTTAGGTGCTATTTAGCTTTACTAAAACTTACAAAAAGTTATAAATTTTTTTCAACTTTCTCTAATCAATCACATGTTACTTTTACACCAACTATTTCAATTTTTTTACCATCCAAACAACACCTTAGTATTCCCCTAAAAAAATGAGAGAGTTGAATAACAAGTGAAATTAATGTGAGGTTTATAAACAAAATCCCTCCACCTGCAATAATTGTACGAGTTTTAGTCTCTCCAAAGAGGCCAGATGGTGTTCCCCTTGTAAAATCCTAACAAAGTGATTAAAAAAAAAATGGTATTTAGGCTCTCCATTTTTTTTAATGTAAAATGTTTTCTTAGAGAAAACAATTTCACTCATGGTTTTTTAAAAATATTTTCCCAAAACATATGAATAAAAGTGTTTTCCGAAAATATGGAAACAAACGGAGTCTAATGTCAAATGTTTTTCTGAAACTAATTTTTGCTCATTCCTGAGAAAATAATTTACTAAAACACGACTAAAACTATTTTCTGAATAATATTTTACGTTCAAATAAACCGAGCTTAATTAATTAAAAAATTAATAAACGGAGCATAACGGTAGCAGTGCATGAAAGCCCCTGTTGCAAAGGGTGGGTCGAAAGTATTGACTTTGGAGTAGTCTTTGGCCTATAACAAGAGTATACTACACATACCTTTTTTAATTGCTCTTAATATCCACAATATTTAAAGATTCTACTTATTTTCCTCATTTTAAAATTTTATTAACATTAATCATCTTTCAATAAAATCAATAATTAAAATTTAATATAAATATCAAAATAATCAAAATTTCAAATCTGTTTTTTGTATTTTTATTTTACTCATTTCTCTCTCACATCTTATCAATTTTCTTTACAAAAATTCTCAAAAACATTTTTTTTAACTTATTTTTTGTTTATTTTTTGAAATTTTTATAAACAAAAACCGACAAAAATATGAAAAAAAGGAGAAATTAGGAAAAACACCTAAAATTTTAGTTTTTGTCACATTTTTTGTTATGTTTTTAATGAAATCAATATTATCAACATTTCAAAATAAAAAAACAAATGTAATTTTTAAATATTATAAATACTAAATGTAATTAATCAAATGTTAAGGAAAGATAGATGTACTTTATCCTAATAATAATAATAATAATAATAATAATAATAAAAGGTTCGGTGCAAAAATCAAAGCTTAACCTTAATAATAATCAACAAGTAGCACAATAAAATTTGGGAAAATATTTATAAAAATGAATAAACAAATAAATTTTGAGGAAATAGTCAAGAATACAATTAGACACACCACAAGTGAGATCGCATCACATCAGTAGTCACAATCTTCGCAACTTCATTGTTCAATAAAGAACTAGTGAAAGGATGATGACCGTTTGGAACCCTAAATCCTTTCAAAAAACAAAACACCGGAAGAAAGAAGAAGAATTTTAAAATTCCTCCAATCAAATTTCGCCACATATCACTTTTACATCACATTAACAACAACTTTTAATTTTTTATTGAATTTTTTCGAAACTCTAAACACTCCCGATATCAAGGATAGTAAAGCCAACCGAATATGGCAATTTTAACATGCTAAATGCAAGTATTTTTAATTTTCTACCGGTAATAGAATAAATTAGGATATAAAAATAAAATACTTGCAAAATTCAGGTTTAGAAACTATATTTGTCCAGTCCCAATTACCTCAATTATAAGGTACCAGACAGGTATTACCCATTACTCATCTAAATTACTTGATTACTCGCTTGAATTGTCGGATACCCAAATTTATGCAAATAATACCATCAATCTATATACTAAATTATATATATAGTGTGCTCAAGTCCTTGATGTAACTGTCTCATATTTAAGCATAATATAGCATTATGAATATTATGGTTACTAAATAGATTAGAAAATGATAGCTAGTTAAAAATTTCCATTAAAAACCAGCCTAGTACGAGTATTTTTTGTTTTTTTTTACCCGACGGGTTTAAAAATGATAAAGACAATACTCGACTCCGATCCAATCCGTTACATTCCAAAAGCCAACTAATGAGATTGAGCCCACATAAAGTTAAAACAAAAATACCCCTACTACCTATAGTTTTAAGACAATATAAGAATATTGAATTTTATGCTACCTTCCCCTATTCCTGCTACTTTCTTTTCCTTCTATTCCCTTGCCTTTCTTTTCCCTCCCCAAATCCACAATCGAAACTCACAGGAATAGATCATACAGCAGGGTGATGAAAGAATAGCTGAGATTCGGGAAGACGAAAGGAACAAAGCTAATCTTCTCATGGTATACGACTCGAAGATGTAGACTTTTTTAATTCACTGTACATCCAAAAAAGGTATCAAATTTTTTTACCGCTATTTTAGTTGTACACTCACCTCTCTCGTATATGCAGGGTGATCAATTTAATCCCCAAGGATTCTGTTAGAAAGGTCATAGAAGAATGGAAAGAAAAAGATTTGCTCATAGTTTTACGTAAAAGAGGATGTATGCCTCGCAGCGAAGAACCTCCTCCAAAGAAGCCTCGCGCACGAGTATCGCTAGTATGATACCACTCACAATCTCCGTTTTCTTTCTCAGCCTTGTTCCATTTGCTCTTTGCACACCTCACGTATGCAACATAGTGGCCTCCCCTCATCGTCCCCAGATGCTCCACCACGCCAAGCAGACAAAATTTGTACTCGTCCGTTTCCACACCCCTATAGTTCATTAGATAAAAATAAAATCACCACAGTATCATGAACTTTCGGGGGTAGAATTTAAATCGGAAGGGCATAAAGCAATTGAAAAAATTAAAAAAAATGAATACTATCAATTTGGTTTGAATAAACGTTTCACCGAGTTACAAATAATGGAAGAAGGAAATTTCCGAATGCCTCTAAGGGTATGGTATACTCCTTGTTTTTTCTCATGCTTATTAACTCAATTAAATGTTAAATTTTGCTGAAATGCCTCAAGCATTTAGGAAAAGAAAGTCACAAACGAGGGCATTCTATCCTGCATGGACCTATGAATAGGCCTGTCAATAAGTTGGTTTTTGTCTACATCTGATCCAAACTAGATCCAATAATATTCGACTAGATCCGTCTAATTAAATATGTGACCTAACGGATATAGATCCATTAGATTCAAGAACTAATAGATCAAGATCCAGACGATCCACCAGACTTATTATTTTTTAAAATAAAATACTTAAAAATAAAAAATAAAAATCTAAAAAATAAAATATATATATTTAATCCATATACATGTATATATCACAGGTAGCCGCTGAAGAGGGCGTCAAAGAAGGACTGCCACACGAAAGTGGAGGGATCGGGGCAAAGAATTCGGATGTCGACTACCCATGCTGCTAGTATCTTACAATTAACCATTGGGTATAAGTTTGACGGCGAGACCATCCAGTGGCTGTTGGAGCATGCCGAACCAACCATCATCGCCGCCACTAGCATGGGAACTATCCCAGCCATCGCCTTGTCTGTTGGTAGCACTCTCAAGATCCCCACCACCTCCTCCCTCCATCGACACCACCAACGACAACCCCACCAAAAAAAAAAAAAAAAAAAAACGTAAGCGACCCTCCAACATCTAGTGCATCAACATCAACACGATTTCCACGCCCTCAACTCTCGCCCCACTCAGCAGAGAAACGCCAACTCCTCAAACCTTCGTTCCCGTGTGGGTCATACCATCATATACATATTTCTTAATTAAAAAATTATATACATATACACATTTTTATTGTCGCTGACGTAATCTAAGCAATTAGCCTCCCTAAGAAGAATTTTTCATAGAATAATGACCAATGAAGGCCTCGATTGCATCGTCTGGGTTACGGAATTCAACACTAGCTCCGCCCACCGGTGTTCGCTTAGGGAGATTTGCCGACGACAAGTCTGTCTGGACTTGAGCTGCCTATCACATCCCGCCACCTCAGCACATACTTGGCACCTCACAGACGCCTACATGGCCAGGGCAAGATGGTATAGTCCTAGAATTCTCTAGAAAGCTCTAGTCCATGCTAGGCACATCTTGTGTATTTTAGAATACTTTGAACACCAATCTCCACCGTTGGATCAGACAAATCTCTACCGTCTATTGACGACGTGGAAGACTATAAAAGGGTCATCCCCCTCCCCCCAAAAAAAATTTGTAACCATCCAAGTTTGAGTGAATAACCTAAGGCATTCTCCAAGTGTTCTCTTGAGTATCCCTCTCACTTACCTCGTTTAAGCTGTGTGAGTATTCTTCACTTCTTACCAGGAGTTAGACTTACTTAGCACTTCAAAGGGAGGATAAGTCTAAGTGCCGCACGGGTTAAGGCATGAAAACACAAGCCCGTGACATGCCGCTGAGGCTTCTAGCTTCTGAAGGTCGGGACTGGAGACGATGGTTTTGATGATAACATTCCTAGGGTTTGGAGACATGAAAACCCTAGATGATCATAGGGCTCTGACAGCTAGCAACCTCAACCCGATTTCTCTCTCTCTCTCTCTCTCTAGATTCTCTTGCCTCTCCTGTCAACAGCATTTTTAATTGCTAGTTGACAATCAAATTGTAGAGTACATGTAAGAGGGGGATGAATGGATCTTACAAATTATTTTATTTTTTACTTTTTATGAAATGATGATTTAAAAAAAAATATTTTTCAAAACGGATCGATCTACGGTTATATGGATATAGATTAGATCTTACAAATTAGATCCAATTATTTTTGGATTTGAATCTGACAGATTTGGTGTAAATCAGATCCAGATCTACTCCACTAACAGGCCCACCTATGAAGCATGGACTATCGAAGTCAAATACTGGAAACTTGTTCAACTTTTACCATACGTGTACTCATCGAACATTTTCAAAATAAGTCTCGGACTCACTACATGGTATTTCTAATTTTCGTTCAATATTTTGTTCAACATGCTTGTGTTGAAACAACCATGTTAAAATATTAGAGATCAGTCCTTGGGTACATTACCATGCCGATCAGGTTAGACTTTGGTTCATTATCCGGTTCTAGGACGAACCTATAACCAGATCGGCACCTCAAACGATGTCCTTAATCCAATTTTCTCCGTACTAAATACCAAACTCCCACAACCAGCTTATAACAACTACATCTGCAACACACCACCATGAATAGGTAAACTGAGATTCTGTAGGGAGATCAATAATATAATGCTCTATCAGATGGCTGGTAATGAATATTCAAACAGCAATAATCCCTATTCAATTTTCCGTAAGAAATAGACTTCAAAAGACTATCGCTGGCATAACAGACACCAATGGAATCAAAGGAACAAGAGAGGAGTCACCCTCGGAAGTAGCTGTAGCATCCTTCAAGTTAGCAGCCATTTAAAACGAGTAATCACTGAACAATCACCAATAATAGTCAAATCTTAGAAAGAAGGAATGGTTACCAAGAATATAACAACCAACAGATCATAGGAACAAGTTGAGCAGCTAAGGATAAAAAATCACTAGTACCAGTCCACCGTAAGGAACAAGCAAGAATATCAACAATGACAAAGCAATAAATTGAACAAAAGGCTGTGGAAGAGCAATGTAGAAGCAAAAACAAATAAAGGTTCAAGAATACTTCATGAACGAGCAAGCAATGAGCGAGAAGCTAGCAGTGAATGGACAAAATATCAAACAGACAGTTGGAGGGTGCCCTACAACATCAGGCGACCACCGTCGAAGGTTTCCAAAGGGCTAACAACGGTGGACGTTCTATCATGCATGTCAACAAGAACAACAACCACCTTGCATGGAGGGGTGTTACTAGGCTACCACTGGCCAACGAGCTTGGCAATGGTGGTCGCCCCCAGCAACTAAAGCAGGAGCAATCTAGGGTTTGCACTTTTTTTCTTGGATTTTACTCTAATACCAAGTTAAAAAAAAAAAAAAAATTATAGTACAAAGATAATCACCCTCCCTCTCATATTTATAATAATGAATTCAAATACAAACACAATCAATGCTAATTATCCTAACATACAATCTAGAATATTATTGTTAAAGAAGCCCAACAACATTTAAGAGTAGGGGCCTCAGCCTCAAAACTTAAGTGTTAAGGTGAGGGATGTCCATCTCTTATATGGGGGGAGTGACTTTTATCACGGGCCGATGTGGGACAACATCTAACAGCCCCCTCACGTTGGCCCGCATGGACATAGGCTCAACGTGGACAATGGTGAGACCCAATTTTAAAACCCGCTCTGATACCATGTTAAAGAAGCCCAACAACATATAAGAGTAAGGGCCTCAGCTTCAAAATTTAGGTGTTAAGGTGAGGGACGTCCATTTCTTATATGGGGGGAGTGACTTTTATCACGGGCTGATGTGGGACAACATATAACAATTATAACAGTTCAACTATAACTTTCTGTACCATTACACGCAATGTTGTTAAAATCCCGATTTAAATCTTAAAATCTTACGATTTTACGATATTAGAATGGGAAAACTTGTTCGAT
>QLOD02000017.1:11269633-11301098 GCA_003260245.2 Sideroxylon spinosum | reverse complement strand
CAGTAAGAGCAAGGAAATCGTAATTATGAGCTTGAAATCGCAAGTAAAACCAACACTTCTTCTTACTCCCCTCCTTCTTCCTCTAAACACTTCGCTCTCTTCTCTCTCTAAATAGCTCGCTAAAACCACTTAGAGCTCGAGAGTAGCCAAAGATGAGAGCGAAATAGCAGGGTGATGAAAGGTGGTTTTTCTATGAAAGATAGAGAGAGATGGGGGAGAGGGAGGGGTGTGTTAGTAATGTTCAAAGCGGATTTCAAATTCAAATTCTTGATTCCACAACCAGTAGAATGGATGAATGTTGTTAATAAAACAAAATCTCAGCCATTAGTTATATAAAACAAAAGAATTTTAGCCGTTGATTGGATGATAAAAATGTCAAATCAATCACTTGGATTTTTATATAGAATTTATTATCAATTTAAATAATGTTAGAATAAAATACTATTACGTTATACTACTTAATAAAATGAAATAAATTTTTTTTTTAAAGTATAGTGAAATATAGATGGGGATCATAATATATGACACAACTTGACCAGGACAAAACTTATATAGTAAGTCACTGAAAGAAAATTCAAGCATGATATAATATAAATATGTGAACCCAAAATTGACATAATTTAATACGATTAACCTAATTATAAAATAAATTAATTATTAAATATACTCATTAAATTTTAAAATATTTGAGCATTTATACACAAATATGAATCACCACCCTTAAGGTATAGTTCCATCTGGAAGTCATGATAATAGTGATTCAATATAACTTTTATCCACATATATAAAGTAAAAGAGTAGGCGATAGCCTACCCTCGACATAATGTGAGTCCACCATTAGAGAGAGAAAATAAAGAAATAGGGGAAAAAAGTTGCTAATTTCACGAAATTAAGTGAACAAAATAAAAGAGAAAAATAAAGAAAGAGACAAGAATTAATCTAGACTTAAATCTACAATAGCAACGAAAAGAAATTTAAGTATTGATAACTCAGTGACTTTGTCCCCTCCAAATGATCGGATCCAAGCTCGGAGTGATGTCTGATATACTGATGTGGTGTTTGTCAAAAAATCTCTGTAAGTTAGCAAAAAAGTTGAGAAAGTATTTTGGTAGAGTTTTAGTAAGGTAGAATGTGATACCTATACATTCGAGAGGACGATCCATATATCTAGAGATGAAGGATCTGCATGTCGAATGTGCATGAGCCTCACATAGTCATAATCCTCTCCAATTAGATTGTGCCACCTATACTGCAGATCCCAAAGTTAATTTGCTCAATTGGTTATCAACACTGTTAGGAGACAAGTAGCATTTTCGTAGGCGCATATCACAGAATATGTTAGAGGATGGTTGTAAGTGTGACTATGATATAAGCTATCTCATCTCTATCACAACGATCACTCAATACCGACTGAGGTCGATACGATCAATCGGTTCGGATTGTTGCGATGGTCACTCGGGTAAACCTTTTTAGTTGGGACCATCCTATCAGATACTCCTGATTCCCTTGGCCACCTAAGATAATTAGAGGGAATCTTATAGTTACCTTTGATTGAGGATCACTCCATTAAAGATGATCCCAATCCCCTCAATCACTAAAGCGAGACGAGGGAAATTTAACAACTGTCTTATCCTTGAGAAGATGTGTGCATTTACTGTGCAGCTAACATATAAGGGTGCATGTGCATTTTGAAAGGACGTGACCCCTCTACTACCCTGCCATGTGCCAGGTGCGTATTAGTCATCATTTCACGAGTGTCAGTACATAATCTTCTCACTGTTAGCTTAATTTTTTCCTACCTAAAAATGACTATCGATTTTGAAAATACAATGATATAAATTCCGAGGGACAATCTCTAGTTTTCTTTTATGCAAACTTTTTCTATAACTCCATTGCTGTGATTTCAACTGAAGCTTTCGATGAGATTTGTTCTCATTCTCTTTAATTCCCCTAGTTTTTTATGCATTGGCTTTTTGTCCATAGCATTTACTTTTATAAAAGAAATCATAGATTACCAAATTCTTTAGGGTTCGTAGATAACCCTAGATTTCTTCGGTCCATCTTTGATGGACTAATTTTCCTTATCTATAGTTTTTACTTGTCTCAGTTGCAAAGAGTGACTGTGAGAGAGTGGGTTCAAGCGGTAAGGAGTCTGATGTCGATGGAATCGTGTTATCTAGCCACAAATCCTGGCATCCGTAGTACTAATGCGTGTCGAGTGGACGATACTGGGAGTACCGTATATGCCTTTGAACTTGGTGTTGGAACCAAATAACCCTAAATAACCATCATTTGAGATAACAATACTAGATTTGAAGATGACGGTAGCAGGTTAGCCATCACTGTCAAGACGATATCAGAGTTGATTTCTAACTTCCAATTTCCCTCAAACCTCACATGTCTAGTTTCAGGGACAATGACTCTACTTGTTCACTGAGGGGAGGTGAGATCGGGGTGTACGGGACAACTCTACTTGGTGCCCTTTGAATTCCTCTACCTTAATTCGTTCAGAAGGTGTTATCTCTCTTCAATATGTCCTTAGGTCAGGTCGCGCCAAATACCTGATGCACTTTGATCAATAGTGTAGTGCTTTGGGGCGTTGCTACTGGGCAATCATTATTAGCGATCGAGTTTCTACACTTTTACAAGGTAACCAAATGAAGATTGGGATGATGGTATTTTTTTGCTAGGAAACCTGAGTTCAACTTTGTGACACAGGCACCCACCTCCCACAAATGGTGGAAAGAGAAGTAATTCTTCCTCTGTGGAAATACTTGAGAAATCTAGGCTTGGGAAACCGATGAGAATAAGAAAATTCAAGTCCCTCAGGTTTAGGGCCAGCCTACACTGAAGGGTACATCAAGATCTCCCATTTGAGTTCTCTCAAATTATAGATCCTAAAATTTTGATTTTTTTTTTTTTTTTTTTTTAACTTTGAATAGCTCAGAAGCCACCCGCACCTTAATTTGGTGAAGAAACACAAAATCTAGGAAGTCAAATTTTTTTATCACATTCAACAATCTAGCCCTCTATCTACATGGTCCCAATCCCACCAAAAAAGCCTTGGTGGCTTAACATGAGTGGAGTGAGTTTGTAAGTTATATTTTAGGAATCTTAATACTTGATTTTTCTTACTGAACACTTTTTCTATTTTCGTTAACAGATAACATAGTCTCAAAGGCCCTGAGCGTGCTGAAGAGCAAACTGACCGATCCCAAGAAGATCAGCCCAAGTATTTTTTCGACATAACCTACCTTGATTAGGTTGATCAAAAGAAGGTAACCACCCGAACAAATTCGAGGAGCCCATCCTTAAAAGGAAAAGGACTACAAAATCCTCTACTCCTCAAGGTCAGAACATTTCTACCCCTCATCTTCTGTCGCAAGCAAATATAATCAACGTTCCCTATTCCCCTCCCCAGGGAGCCACTATAAGACCCACTCCAATGGTCAAATCTTCTTCTTCTTGATCGAGCATCCGAACCTACCAAGATTATTTGTGGTTAAAAATGCTAACGTTGGTTAGTGATATCAAGATAGATGCCCTGGGAGAGGGTCAAAGTGACAATCTTGCCTTCGACATGAACCATGACATATTCAAAGTATGTTTCCTTCTCTCTTCTTTTTCCTTTTCCTTTTTTACTAAATTTAACTCTGTGGAATTATTCTAGTATTGGCCAGATCTTATGCCATGTACACAAGATTGGCCAACATCGAAAGGGCATTGGCTAAAGAGAGAAAAAAAGGAGGATGTTTTAATTGAATTGGAGACAGCTAATGACAATGCCGAGATTGCCAAAGTAGAAAAACAGGAGGTCTTAAGGCATGAATGTAAAGTCATATATGAGAACAAAGTCCTGAAGTCTGAACGTGTTAGCCTTTGGAAGGAGTTTTCAACTGAAAAATCTTATAGAGAGAATGCATAAAAAAGAATTGCTGCACTGACTAGAAAACTACATAACGCAGAAAGAACTGCTACCAAACATTACTCCTAATTTTCATGCAAGCCTTCAACTATGCAAAGGAAAATTTTGTGACATCTCATCTGGATTTCTCTAGGATTAAGCTTGGTCGTGCCAGCACCGATGAAGGGCAAGAAAGCCAAGTGCAAAAAGAACTCAAAGGCCAAATGGAGGTCGAGGAACACAATAAGGATACTGAACAAGGAGACCAGCGAAGGGGATGATATTCAAGTAGAGGATGTTGGTGGTACATCAAAAAACATCAATGCAAAAAGTGTTGAAGACAATGCTCAAAATGCTAACTCTATATTTGCTTGAATATTTCTCTCTTTTTTCTTTTTTTCTTTTTCGTTTTCTAATTAATGTAACTCTCTTCTTTACCCAATAAATTTGAATCGTACTTGTCACTTTCCTTTAGATCAAATTTATGTTCTATTTCTATGATTGCCTTGTGTTATATGTTTATATGTTCACTTTCATGCTTTGCTTTTATTTAATCATGTGTGTCGAACAACATTCCTCTTGCCATCTTTCTTTATAGGCCACGTGAGCCTTCTTTTGTTTTGCTCAGTTACGTGATCATTTGGATTGAGCAAGAACTCTTTTTCTATTTTTTTGGCATTAGCCTCGTAAGCTGTCTTCATGTTGCTTCGCCACACAAATTGAGTAGGATCTTTTTTTTGCTCAATTTCATGAACCAAGCAAGAGTTTTTTCACCATATTTTGACATTAGCCACATGGGCTTTCTTCACACTGCTTAGGCTTATGACTTAAGTAGGGTCTTTACTTTGCTCGGTCTCATAAATTGAGCAGAAATTCTTCGTCATTTTCACATTGACCATGTGGGTTCCATAGAGTCTTTGCTCAACTTAGTCTTGTGAAACAAACAAGAATTCTTTGCCATTTGTTTGGCATTAGCAACGTGGGCCATCTTTACTCTACTTAGCCTTGTGAGCCAAGAAGGATCTTTGCCCTACTCGATCACAAGTAGAGATGTCGTTGCAAAATGGAATTAGTTATTGTATGAACCTAAGGATTTTATTGATAATTGAATAAAATTAAAATTGTAACCATTCACATACCTAGTACTTTTGTAGATGCTTTGCGTGCCACGGGTGAGGTAGTTCCTTCACCTCAAGTGCCTTGAGTCCGTAGGTTCCCTTTCAAGTTGTGCCTAGCACTTTGTATGACACTTCCCAGTCTAGCTCGAGCTCTATATCCTAGGGATTCCTCGTCTATTGGTTGACCTTCTTTAATACTAGTTCTTTACATCCAAATTTCCTTGGCCAAGCTTTGGAGTTATGGTATTATCCCATCTTTTCCTGATGAGACGCCATTTTGAAAGTATCTTGTAATCTTCTTCCTTTGGGCAGATCGATCTCCTTACTCGTTGCTTCATAATTCCCTTCTGGAGTAAATTTTGTATCCTTGGGCTAAGCAATCCAGTTTCAACCGAAATTATAGCTTCAACTTTGTGCATGAGAGAGAATGGCATTTCGCCAGTTGTTTTCCTCTCAATCGTTTGTACGCTCAGAGGATATTAGGAAGTTCATCTGCCCAGAAGCCTTTGCTTTATCTAGCTTTATATTGATAATCTTAAAAAAAGAATGATTAGTGGCTTCTACCTATCCATTAGCTAAAGGGTGCTCGGGTGATGAATAATGATGGCTAATGCCTAAGTATTCATGTAACCCATTGAACTACTTCCTTTCAAACTGTCTTTCATTGTCTATAATCACCACTCTGGGGATACCAAACCGATAAACTACATTTTACCACAGGAACTTCCTCATGTTATGCTCAGTAATGGTCGGCAAGGCTTTTACTTCTATCCGTTTAGTAAATTAATCGATTACAACCATGGTAAATTTTCTTTGTCCCCTTTCCAGTGGAAACGAGCCAATAATGTATATTCCCTACTAAGTAAATGGCTAAGGACTTTAGATTAGTATCAACTCTTAAGTAGGCTACCTCAGAATGTTCAAGAATCGTTGGCACTTCTTGCATCTTTTAATGAACTCCTAAGCATCCTTCTCTATGGTTGGCCAGTAGTAGTTGGCTCGTAGGATCTTTCCAGTAAGATTTTTGCACCTTGAGTGGTTCCCACAAACTCCCTCTTACGCTACTCTCATCATGTAATTGGCTTCTTGGTCATTCACGCACCTCAGGAATGGGGAGCTATGACCTCTTTTGTAATAGACTCCATCGACTATAAGATATCAGCTCAATTGGTATCGAATCTTTCTTGCTTCATTCTTCCCATTCAGTAGGGCTCCTTTCTCCAAGTACATTCATCATCCTCCTCGATCTGGTTAGGTTTTAGGATTTGGATGCTCTGGGAATCCAGTACTTCAATCGGAACATCTACATTCATTTCCTCAGAGAATGCAATTCTGGCAAATTAATCTAACTCTTCGTTATGTAGCGTTAGAATCCTTTGCAGTTGGAACTTTGAAAATCTCCTTGATAAAATTTTCGCTAGCTGACAATACTCGGTCATGTTATCACCCCACGCTTTATAATCTCTCTAGACATGCTCCACAACCTGCTGAGAGTTACTCGGATCACTATTTGCTCCACCCCTATTCTCCGAGCCATCCAAAGACCAACAATTAGGGCTTCATATTCAATTTCATTGTTGGATATAGGGAACCTAAAACATAGTGTGTACTCCAATATATGGCCATCATAGGTAACAAAGATTATACCTACACCACTGGAGATTTGGGTAGAGGATCCATTAACTTTCGTACACAAGTTATTCTAGGTCTTCAGCTTCGGGTTGATCTGTTAAATTCAGCTATCAAATTTGCTACGGCTTACCTTTTGATATCCACTTGTGGTCGATACTGGATGTCGAACTAACTAAGCTCGACTAATTACTTTACTAACCTACCCAAAGTCCTTGGCTTGTGTAACACATTCTTCAAGGGTTGGTTAATAAGCATGATGATCAAATGGGCCTGGAAAAAAGCTCGGTGTCATCGAGCCATTGTTACGAAAGTAAGGGCCATCAATTCCATCTTCGGATCGTGCTCTTCTACCTCCCGAAGGGCCTTGCTCGTGTACTAAACAGGATTTTGAACTTGTCCTTCTTCTCATATGAGTGTAGTGCTCACTACCGTGGTTGAAAGGAAAAGGTATAACTATTCCCATGGGATGGTCCAATTGAGCAGATGAACGGACCCTAGGTGCTGCTTTAATTGCTAAAAGGTATCATTATATTGTGCTATTTAAATTTGAAAACTCTCCTATGCACTTTGAAGAAAATGTGACATTTGTCCGTAGACTGAGAGATGAACCTATTCAAAGTTTCCACTCTCCTAACCAATTTTTGCACCACTTTTGTTATTCTCGGGGGTTGTATTTCTTTGATCATCCTAACCTTTTCTGGATTGGCCTTTATTCATTAGCTGGACACCATGAAGCCGAGAAATTTCTCAGATGAAGCCTCGAGTGCACATTTGAACTAGGTTTAGCTTCATTCCGTACTTCCTTAAAGTGTCGAAGGTTTCCCATAAGTCAACACTGTGAGAATCAGCCTTCTTACTTTTGATAAGCATAGCCATTAGTATGCTACCCTAGTATTCTTCAAGCAAAAAGGCATAACATTGAAGCACTACAACCTTCAATCAGTGATGAATGTTATGTGCTCTGATCATGCTCAACCATTTTAATTTGATTGTACCCTGAGAAAGCATCCGTTAATGATAGTAACTCATAGCTTGTCGTAGAATCAACCAGTAGATCTATGGTTGGCAGTGGAAAGCTATCCTTTGGGCATTCTGTATTAAGATTCGTCAAGTCTACACACATCTGTAAATATCCGTTAGACTTCTTGACCATAAAAATATTCGATAGCTAAGTGGGGTTATGGATTTCCCAAATGAACTTGGCTTTGAAAAGCTTATCCACCTCTTGTTCAATGGCTTCATTTTAATCGGGGGTAAAAATCTTTCTCCTCTGTTCGATTAGCCTGGCCCCTAGGAAGATGTTTAAATAGTGGATCACCATTTTTGTATCGATTCTTGACCAAGTAAAAACATTTGAACTATTCGCTAAAAACTCTTCAGCTCGTTCTTCAGTTACTTGGGAGTTTCTGAGCCTAACTTGATTAACCTATTCTGTTCTGGGGTGCCGATCATAACATCCTTTGATGCATCAATGGGCTCTCTCATTTTCAGCTTCTTGTTGTCTCTAACCTCCGGCCCTTCTACAATCAAAGTCTCTCTGCTCGAGTCACCCCTAAGGGAAGACATGTAACATTCTCTTGTAGTCTTTTGATCACCTTTATCACATCCGATAGCATCTTTAGTTAGGAACTTGACTCGAAGATGGTGAATGGATGTGACAGCTTTAAACTGATTAAGGGATGTCCTTGCTAAAACGGCATTATATGTCGATGGGGAATCAACCACTAAAAAGTTTACCTTTTTTATGCTTGGGGTGGCTCTTCCCCAAAGGTCAATGGCAACATTATAGAAACGAGTAAAGTTACATAATCCCCCGTAAAGCCAACAAGAGAAAACAACACAGGTTGTAGCTTCTGTCTTCCAATTTTCATTTTTTCAAAGCCCCCCAATACAAAATATCTACCAAACTCCCATTATCCACTAAAATCTTCTAAATTTTAAAATTTACAATTATTGATGACATGATAAAAGGGTTATTGTGGGACTAACATACCTCAACTGCCTCCTCCTCGATGAAAGTGATTGGGAGTTATCCTGTCTTGGATCTTTTGGTCGGTCAATCGATTGTTAGTACTTCCTGATTTTTTCTCATTTCTTGAGCACACCTCCTCACACTATAAGATTTTCCTCCAGTAGTAAATCCACTGGAGATTTCTTTATTTCACCAATTGGTTGATTCTTCTATCAAGCTCTATTGGGACTTCTTCGCTCTGGGCTTCTTTGCTTGGGACTCCTTTGCTCTCTTCTTTTGTTATCGTCTTGACTGGCCACAAACCTCCTGAGTCTTTCCTTTCTAATTGACTCTTTGATCTGTCTCTTCAAATTTATACGGTCATCTATGTCATAGCCATGCGCCCTACCAAATTTGCAACCCTTCATCTGGGATCGCTGATTTGTTGAGGTCCTCAGTTTTGTAGGTCACTTCAGAGCTGGATCATTTTAAATCTCATAAAAAAAAATTCTCTAACCTCGTATTGAGATAGTTGAAGTTACAGTCAAGCTCTGCATATCACCTAGCACCTCAATGGACCCAGTCATCATACCTTTAATTTTTTGAATTTTGGACATCCTGAGTACTCCGGGGTCGCTCAACCTCTTCTTGTCCATCTTGGAACTTCCCATTTGATCACCTTCATATTTTTCTATAAGGCCATCCTTCACGTTGATATGCTTATCAACGGAAGCCTTCTCTACAAGCAAAGCCATAAATCGGCGCATTCTCAATCAGCTCATGAAGGCCATGATGACCACTTTATTGTCCGCTTCATTGACCTTCAAGATCTCTTTGTTGAACCTCCCAAAATATTCTTTGAGGGGCTCATCCTTGCCCTATTTGATTGGTAGGAGGTGGGTAGCTGATCTTGTTAAAGCATAACTTAGCTGGGCCTGTAAGCTTTGCTGGGAATACTTGAAACATGATCTCATCGAGGTATGCAGGTATACGCATCAAAGTCTTATATGTCTCTAAGTGATTGAATGGATCTTTGACCCATCAAAAGAGTCAAGCGTAAGCATCTTGAATTTGGTGGTAGAGGACAAGCCATTATAACCTGAGAAAATGATGAGTCTCTATTAGTGTCTACCTCCTCAATGCATCCAGGCCTTTAAAAGTCGTAAGGATGCCATGAATCTGGGCCTGCATGGCCCTCATTAGTTCTTCTTATGGATGGATACTAGCGTCCATTACGCTTACCGCCTCCATCTGTGATGCCTCAAGACGATAGCCAACTCCACTACCAGCTCCAACTGTCCTGTCTTGTCTTTTGGATTCCTCGGGTTATCTGATGAGGATTTCGTTCTCCCCCAAACACCAACTCTATTTGACCCCTGCCCATCTTTGTTTTGTTTTCCATTCACCTCAATGACTCAACCATTATGTGCTCTATTAAAGGGGGATCCGACATCTCCCTGGCCTACCAGTGTTTTCATGACCGCCATCATCTCCCTCATCTGGTTCTCGATAAGGTTAATCATTTCGTCATCTTAATTTTCTATTACTTATGTTGGTTATGAGTGGGGTTGTGTATCTGTACCAAACCTGATTTTGACCATAAAAATTATAAGAAAGATCATTTCCCACAGAAAGTAACTCAGTAACTTTATCTCTTCCAGATGGTTAAATCCAAGCCCGAAATGCTATCTGATTCATCATGTGGTGTCTACTAAAGAGTCTCTGATGCTTAAGTTAATAAACGAGTTGGGAAAATATTTTAGCAGAGTTTTAATAAGGTAAATTGTGATACCTATACATTAGAGAGGATGATCCATATATATATATAGATGAAGGATCTGCATGGGTTGAATGTGCATAAGCCTCGTGTAATCATAATTCTTTCCTATCAGATTACGCCACCTGTATTGTAGATCCCAAAGTTGATTCCTTCAATTGGTTATCAAAACTGTTAGGAGATAAGCAACACTTTCGTAGGCACATATCACGAAATATGTTAGGGGATAGTTGTAAGCGTGACTGTGATGTAAGCTATTTCATCTTTAACATAACGATGGCCGATGTCGATCGATTGGTTGGGATTGTTATCATGGTCACTTGGGTAAACTTGCTCAGTTGAGACCATCCCATCAAGTGTTCTAATAAGAGCAACAGGGTAACAATTTACAATTTCCATTAGTAAGATTAAAACATAAGCTACGATGATAAAATTTTACAATTTCGTTAATACGAGACAAGTTACAGGGTAATTGTAATTTTTTTATCTCATAAAGTTATTTATAACTAAAAATCTCATGGACCGTTTATGTAAATTGTACAAAACATTATTACACTCACAAAGTTTCATAATTATTATTTTACCAAGGCCAAACATAGAAAACTTAGAGTTTAAGGTGAAATATTTGATGAGAACTATTTAAAAAAATTCTTCCACTATAAAATTCTCATCTCCTCTTTATCATTTTTTGTGCTACAAAATTAACTTGCTAAAATTTGTTATTTAATACATTCTAACATATTACATTCGATTGTATTTTAGCTAAACCATTTAATTTATCTTAAGAGTTGTGACATAGTCGATTTTAACTAAAATTTAAATAATTTTTAATTTTAGAAAATTTCTTTCAACAAAAGCAACTGTTATTGGTTTATATAATTAATATAGTTAATAATATTTCATAAGCAATACATGTATTTGAGAAAGAATATATCTAACTTTTTATGTAATATATAAAATACTATATATTATTTTTTATTTGTTTGTTTTACTAAAAAATTTAAATTTTTGTTATCATTTTATTTATCACTATACAAATTTATATTATGTGAAGTATAAGATGATTGTTTTAGATAAAAATTGTACCAAAAAGTGAGTCTAGCAAAACAAGAGATATATACATTTAAACTTGAACTCTATTTTTCTATATTAAATTTAATTGAATAGTTATTTTGGTTAATCAAGTGATAACTATGTTTTTATTTATTAGATTTAAATATTTATTTTTTCATCAAGTGATTCAATATATCTCAAATTCTTAGACTTAATATTATCAACATGTTTATATAAATTTATATATGATATTAAATTGATTAGTTTGTTTAACACTAAATCAGGTTAGATAAATTTGTATAAGCAACTAAATTGATTAATTGATAAATTTGCATAAGCAATTGAATTGATTTTTTTTTATTTCAAGAACATTGTTCAATGTTTTTTAAAAACACTGTTTGAAATAATTATTTTTTAACTAATGGTATATTTACATATACTTAAAAGAAATAAATATTTGCCTCAATTTTAGAGTTAAAAATAGTATAGTGCAAAAAGTCCTATATAAACTGTACAAATGTAAAATGTGATTTTATCTAAATTTGAAGAGCCTAATATATTTGACTTGATGACTAGCTGATAGGAACTATTTTTTAATTTTGACTCGATTACAAAATTGATTAATTAATTAATTTTAATTGAATGCTATATTTTTGGATAAGGCGGCTAGGTCCCTAATATTAAATCTTTCTATCATTAAAAGGATGTATCTCATCTCATTAATGAGAAAATTCTTTTCTTTTATATATATAAATTATAAGAGGTATTAATAAAATTTATATAGTTTAGATTGTATTAATTTACATAAAATAGAAAAGATGTCATTTATTTCTCTACTTTGATATGAAATAAATATATGTATTTTATTAAAAAATTATTTTTATTCCTTTATATATTATAATGATAATTTAATATAAGATTTGTCAATAGTTTTTAAATTTATTAAATTGAATGTGTAATAATTTAAAAATTGAAAGTTTCTAAATCAACCAATCACACACAATGTAGGAAAGATAACACCAAATTATAATGGGGTAATCCTTTCATATGAGGAAAAGCCTCAATTACAAATTCCACGATCAACGAGTTACAAAAGTCTACTCAAACTTCCTACGATTCACTCGCACAAATCATTTCGTTACTCTTACTCGATTCACTTAATAAACAATATACGTGTGGACTTTCCGCTTTGCACAAAAAATAAAACAAAATGAAATAAAATAAAGGCTAGAGAAAGATTATGAAAAACCATAAGATTGAAAAAAAAAACTCTCTAAGATCGGGTACATATAAAGAGAGTTATAAGTTATTACCCTGGATTGATAGAATATGAAACACAATCTTACAGAATATACATGGGCCGAACCATTGCCTTCATTCCTAAAGAATATACATAAACCAAACCATCACTTTTCTTACGTCTTACCTGCGGGGTATACTATCAAAAGATCGAAGGGTTGTCATACCCATGCCCTACCTGCGAGTCTCTCTAGAGCGTATTTGGATTTCCTAATCTTCTATAATTTATTTCGTTTTAGGATTTAATCAACATTCTTCCAATCGTAACAGCATTTTTTCAGGAAGATCTCAATCTTTTATTCAACTTAGGAAATAAGGATCTTGTTCTTTCAATCTGATTAGAAAATTTGATTCAATCTCCAATTTCAGATTATCTTTATATCCAATTTTAGTTAATTGTTTGGATCCACCAAAAATTAACTTTACAATCTCTCATTTGGCAATTCTATAACAAAACTAAAGTTGGATAACTTGAATCTCCAATATATGAACTTTAATACTTGAACAAACCGTTAAAAATTCCTAATGTAAACAAAATAAAAAACACTTCACCAATAACTCTTCCATCATTTGAGATACTTTAAAAAAAAAATTTATTCCATTGGAAAATTTTTGTGCTCAAAAAAATTTTACTAAATAAAAATTAAGTCAAATATACAAAAAGTCTATTAAAGAGATTTTAATTTACCTATATTCAAACATGTAAATCAATCATTTAATTTCCAAAAACATTTTTAAGTCTGTACATCATGAGATGAATTAAGGGATAAGATCGAAAGAAAATTCTTGTGCAAGTTTGAGACTTTGACTAACCAAACACATGTGCTCCCCCTCAAACGAATCACAAGATCAAAAGATTAAACTTGATGCATCAAACGAATTGAGAGCAAGTTTTTAAATTCAATTCTGGATTTTTCAACAAGAGAGTTTTTTTTCTCATCGAACCACTTTTTTTTTTTTCCTCTATGAATATTTTTTTCAAGGTCTCGGCAGCTTTCGTACATTTATGGGTAGGTAGCTATTTCCTTAACAATCAACGAGTCATTAAGGGTTTCTCACTGGTCCCACTAGTAGCCCTTTCTAAGATAGGACATATTTAATTTTTTTAATTACTTTTCAACATTTTTAAAAGGCATCAATATTAATTCAAGATCGATAGATAAAGAGATGGATATTACTACTAGAGAAAGGGGTATTAGCCACCACTGGAAAGGCTTTAGCGATGTTGTGGCGACTACTTATCACCAGACGCAAATGCTTCATCTCTAATGACATTTAACAACCATATCATAGCGGTGTGAACTTTTAGCGACCGACCTAGCGATTGCTCTTGAGGCAATTGGGTAGACCTTTAGCAACCACTATATACCTAAATGTTTCTTGCCACTTTACCACCAAATGTTGCGAAACCTTGTGTGACGGTCATTTTTTTTTTTGCTAATATGTGAATGATTAAAAAGGAATATTCCTTTGTGGCAACTGCTTTAGTGGTTGCCAATGTTATAATTCTTTTTTTCAAAACAATTACTAAAAAGTTTTTGAATATATATTTTTATAATTAAGTTTGGCTTAAAAATTTTAATTTTTAATCTTTGGTTATTGATTATTATATTAAAAACCCTTAGAAATCTGAATTTTTCAATATATATAGTTTAATAATTGTGATAATTGATCCCGTGCAACAAATGCTCATAATAAACAAAATATTGCACTAATAAGCAAAATACTGCATTTACTTATATTACAAATACTAATATATTTACCAAATTTTGTGTCTATTACAAGTCATAAGAAACCAACTAAAGAAAAGAAAAACCAGAAGTAGAAGTCTTTGGTTCACTCCGATCATCGATCAAACCTAAAAAAAAACAAACTAAATCAACTTAAATAAATAAAATTTGTAAAAAAATAAACTTAATTAAATGCTTTTGAATTAAAAAATAAATATGTACTTGTCGATCAACGTGGTCGTTGAGGTCAATCTAGGAGGGAAAGTGCTAACGTTTGGATGTGAAAAGGTGCTTAGGCAGTGGCTCTATAAGTAGTGGTGTTCCATCTCGGCCAAAATTTCTACACTAATCCACGCTTCGCTCTTGTCCATCTCAACATATAAGGTTTGAAGCACTTTTTCAGTATAAATTTGTGAGACTTACAAAGAGCTAGTTCTAGATGACTTACCTTACCGAAAGATAGAGCGCAGAATGCCACCTTCCTATGTGAGAGAATATCCATGGTTGTCTCGACCAATGATGGAGTAGAATATCTCATCTCTCCTTACCTCAGGCTCTCTTTCCCCCATGGCAACTCACTAAGGTGAGACTAAAACTAAGCCTGGATAAAGCAATATTTTAAAAGGAAAACTTAGATTTGATTATTTAAAATCAATACTTAATTGCCTCAATATTCCAAACCTTCGGATTTGAGTGAGGTCAAGTTGCCAACCAAACGGCCATTCGATCTACACCTTTGTCCCACACACGTAACTGCTGACGGGAAAATTATGTTATTAATATATTATCATACGAACTAGAACAAAAGTAAATTTATTAGTATATTCTAACATTGTACCTCGTGGTAGACTTGTGTGAACTACTGGGTCCCTTCTTTGTGCTCAGGGCCCTGCATTGCTTGGTTACGAGTGTTTCTCTTAGCCTCTTCCTATTTTCATTTCTCGTAAGTTTAAAAAGTCAATATAAAAAGACATAAATTACAAGCTTTTCACTTGTGCCTACTCACTAGACCAGTATGACATGGGCTAAGCCCACTGCTCGGGAAGAAGGCATGGCAGGATAAGTTAAAGGATGTTGAGTTTATCTTTATGTTTCTTCCAATAAGTATCCTTGACTTTATGTTTGTGGTCCTTCCACAACTTCCAGCACTTTGCATAGTAAACTAACCGAAAGTCATTAGGACACACCTTCAGATGGCCATGAAAAGGATAAATAATTTTATATTATAATTCAAACTAAAAAATTATACTAAAAAAATTATTACTTGAACCTCACTCTAGGGGTGGTCGAACCTCTCCACCAAGTGCACTTCCAGTTGTGCACGATCAACAGGAAAATTAATAGGATCCCAAACCATGTACACCAACTGGGAAGTGAGCTTCCGGTTGTTCCACCTGATCAAATAACCATTGGTATGATTATACTCCACATTCAACCACCATTAACCACAGTTCCAATCCTGTAACCCCTTTGTTGTCCCAAATAGCAACACTAAAGGGGGTTGAATAGGATTGTTTAAAAAAAATTTTGCAAACAAAACTTTCAACCCTTAAAGCAAATATATCAAGATGAAAAAGATAATAAAAAATAGGAATGCACAAAAAAATTATTAAATATTTGTTGATGAAAAGTGAGTGCTAGTATTTGAAATAAATATAAAGAGAAGGGAAGAGAAGCAAACATGATCAATTTATAGTGGTTCGGCTTCAATATTGCCTATATCCACTCCCTCAAGGTCTTCCTTGAGATTATTCCATTATTCTTTGAAGAGCTTGTTACAAACTAGCTTCATAAGGTGCTAGAAACCTTTCCCAAGTGATTTTATTCCCAAATCACTCCACAAGTCTCTCTCAAAGAATATCTTTTGTTTTGTTTCCAACACTTGAACCAAAACCAATAAGAGCTCATCCAACTCTAACAAATTAAGAGGGTTATAAGTTTCCTTTTCTCACATTAACAATAATGAGTTTAGCACTTAATCAAAAAAAAAAAAAAAAACTCTCACAAGTTGAATATGAAAGATGAAGCACAAGTGAGTTTCTTGTATCGCTTTGTAAGCACTTCTTTGTAATGACTAATAGTCCAACTCATTTTCAGACAATTTACCTTCAGATCCACGAATCTTACTGTGACAAAGTTGTAGCTATGGAAGTTTAGTTTATTACAATTAAATTTCATGCAAGTTAAACCATTAGATCTTCACATATCATATGTATACTAACATATGTCTCATTTGACTGTTCATCCGAGTTAACCTTCAAGTCTTCATCTTTCTTTAATTTCCATTACTCCAAGCTTTGAAATTCCTTTATTTCTTCATCCAAATTATGTAAAAACACTTGAAAAATAATATCAATCTGTTCCAAGCCTATCATTTTGAATTTACCAAATTATAACATTGCATACAATGTCTATTTGAAAATTAATTATGAAAATTTAATTCAATGTTTATTATCATCAAAATCAATTATAAAACTAAGTTTATGAACCTTGAGTCAACACCCTTAGACGAGCCACGCCCGGACCTATGAGCTAAGTAAGTTAATGTAATGATTTGTACCAGGCAATACAGGCTACTCAGTAGTAGTCGAACACCAAGCTGGTGCATCCTCAAGTCTTGACTGGACTGCATCGAATGTACTGTCCCCCAAACATAAGAGTCTCGATCATTCGACTATCATGCCAGGCCAAGATCTCCTCCTACTACTAGAGGACATATCTATTTACATTTTCATAAGATAAATTAATTTCGAATGATAGTTAAGAGAAAAAAAATGCTTGGTAAGAGAAAAAATGCACAACCATTCACTGGTCATGTAAGTCAACGGTGTCTCTTTTGATAGTCTCTCTAACCCAATTAACATCTTTCTCATGTTAAACCACCACATTCTAGTTAAGAGCATGGTTGGTAAATGCATCAACATCTAGCTCATCGCATTTGATCTGGTACACCCCATTCTTAACATTTACCTACAACCTTCCAATTAGGGTCCACTAGATCATCAACATAATATACTTGCTCCGCCATGGAAGCCAATATGTAAGGTTCATTACTTATTCATTCCTCTTGATATTACAAATGGTTGAAATTCACCAAAGTAAATTGGTAAGTATCAGTTTTAGTCTCACAGGTTGGATCGACCCAATTACATTTAAATAAGACAAATCTCAACCCCCCACTGTATATAACTTCAAGAATGTCCTCTAACCAGCCATACTAGTAACTAGCATCGATAGAAGAATAATTAAGGCCACTGTATTACATCACCCGCTTATAGTTTACATCCTTGATTCGATATCAGAACCCATTATTTTTACAAGTTGTGTAACGTTGAGCCGTCGTATAATGACCATCAACTAACTGGTTAATTTCATTAGTAAAAGAAGAATAACCTGATCTTCATAAATTGTGCACCTACGCATATCATGTAGTGATGATTGAGTAAAACTACATGAAAGTAATAAGAGAAAAACAAACATGACCGGTTGCAAATAATTAATACTTACGTAGCTTGAACAAGTCGTGAAACAACTCATAATAGAACTTTTCAATTAGATTATCTACAGAGCAAGGCATATGTCGTTTGAGCTTATCGATGTGTGTCCTATGGCCCTAAAACAACACATGCGAATAACAAGGATGATATTTCAAACAGAAAATGAATTATTTTCTCGTTTGGATGATGGATTACTTACTTAGTGAATGATCCAACTGATGGGGTGTTGAACAGCATAACCGGTGAGCTTGGATTTAGTCGATGTTAATAAGATCAAATGACATGCCATCTCAAACCGGACCTTTGTTTATTTGATTTGGCCTGGTCAACTTTGTTTGGACATTGTCATTAAGATATACAGTGTAAAAATTAGTACACTCATCCATCAAATAACCCTTTGCTATAGATGCCTTTGGATGAGCTCTGTTACAGACATATCTCTTTAATGTGTTCATGTACCTCTTGATCTGATACATTCACCTTAATCGAATAGGACCACCAAGAAGTGTTTCATCCATTAAATGTATGATCAAGTGAACCGTGATGTCAAAAAATGCCGAAGAAAAAGTTTTCTTCAAATGACATAATGTCAAAGTAATCATCTCCTACAAACCCTTCGAATCATATGTACAGTGAAGTCTTGAACACAAATGTCTGAAAAAGTTACTAACCTCAGTCAATGACTCCATTACATTTTTAGGCAAGCAATTTCTTATGGAGATTGGCAGTAACTAGTGGATGATATTTGGTTATCATGACTCTTTAGACCCTGTAGAGTCTTTTCTTTCATGCTTACTTGTTTTGAAATATTGTAACAATATCCACCAGGGACTCAATCTCCTTCAGGACAGAGAGGGAAGCATTATTCTCATCTTTGCTCATTGTGTACTATGTCGGTGCCATGTATGCCTTGTTCAAGTCCCTTAACTGCAAGTGCAACGGGAGCCCCATCTCATGTAAATCATGGAGAGCATTGGCATTGTCCTTTGACTCTCCAATAACACCGAGAATGGTCCATAATATATTATTGCAAATATTCTTCTCGATGTGCATTACATCTAAGTTATGTCTCAGTATGTTGTCTTTCCGGTAAGGTAACTCGTAGAAAATACTCTTCTTTTTCCAATTATGACTTTGGTTCTTGTTTCTACCAGGAATAGAAACCAGTGGGGGCAACAATATATCTTGAAAGTGTACATTGTCCATTTTTCTCCTGTTTGATCTAGAGCAACAAATCAATCCCAGTCATTTTTTGTGGTGTTAGAGAAAACGCCCGACTACCACCAAGTGATACTTTATCCCTCCAAAACCTATCAATAGAGGTAGCAATCATCTATGACCTATGTAGGCCCACTTTCTACCATACCTAAGCCAGGTTGACTTCTTGTTCTGGTTGCAACAAGGATATACAAACTCACTTTCGTGCTCCAACCTAACAAATTATCATATGCAGGGAAGTTGTTTATTGTCTACAATAATGTTGTTTAGAGTCTAAACATTTTATTACCTACAGAGTCAAATGTCATCACACACTTGGCCCATAATTCATTTAGTTCTTCAATCAGAGGTTGTATATAAGGTTGTTAAAATTGAGATTTTACTTATAATCAGTTGATGGTCCACAAAATTGAATTATAAAGATTTTACCCAATGCCTATAATATAAAAATATAGTCTATTATGTTAGATTTAGAGCTTCTATTTTTTTTTTTTTTTTTTGGTTTATATGTAAAGAATTGTGTTAATCTATATAATAAATCCGGTCACTTGATGTGACCGGTGTCCTACATGACACACAAAGAGAGAGGGGTTGGGTGAGGGTGGGTGCGGGTGCGGGTGCGGGTCCCAGATGCCTTTAGGCACGGGCCACACCTAGTAAGATAATAAAGCAAAGACTTGCATATACTTGTTAATCTTATCCCTGGGTCCTCCCGGTCCGTCAATCAATGTCAATAGGATCAAGAAAGGTTGTTTCATACACAACAAGGGCAAAAGTTTATACGAAACCAACACAACCGGCCAACCACTCCGAGTTGCCCTGATCATGGACCCAAATGGAGTGAAATCATCTACAGCCAAGCCAAACCACACACTATGACTATCAGCAGCAAAGTCCGGGTGCCTCTGATCGAAATCTTTCCATCAACCCTTTTGTTCTTGGCATGCCATCTCATTAGCTTAGAAACTTTGGAGCACATGAAAAGCCTCTTCAATCTTAGCTTAAGTGGAAAATACCATACTTGATTTGTAGCCACAAGCTTATCACGATTTGCAATACTCAAAGTATTATGAAAATTTTGGCCACCCCCAATGTCCTTGCAACTTAAAGCTTTACATACAATGCACATATCGGGGTGAGCATTCTCATTCTGAAACAATATACAATTATTGGGACATGCATCTAAAGTCTCGTATGTGAAGCCTAGATTTTTAGTTAGCTTACGAGCCTGATGATAAGACTCATGAAGCTTTACACCAGAAGGCAAAACTCTATGTAACAACTCCAGTAACATATCAAAAGATGTATCTGACCAATGATTCAACGCCTTCTAACTTAACAGCTTGACCATAAGTGACAATTTACTAAAATCCCTCCATCTAGGATACAATTCTGCTTGTGCTTCAAAATATCTCATTACCTCTTCATCTGCACCCAAGCAAGAATCGCTAGTACCCGCCTCTTCTGTCTTATAGCTTTGGTTTTCCGAGGCCATGGCACACACAATATCTGCTAACATCGTGAGCATCGGATCGGTCTCCATAGCATCGGTCTCCATATCTGTCTCCTCTAGGCGAGAGAAATCATACACTTTCCCGTGAAGAGTCCAACACTTATACTACTTCAATAATCCATTGGTAATCAAATGCCTATGGACAGTCTCTCGTTTGTAATTATACCAGTTCACACATTTCCTACAAGGACAACTGATGTACTTACTCTGAAACCCGTTGGTAAAAGTGATAAACTAATTGATCCCCTCCCTACATTCCATAGACATCCTATTCGGTAAATCAATCCAATTTTTATCTATCTCACTAACATTTCTACGAAGGTGGTTAGTCCTATCCCATTCAAGAATACACGATCCAAATTACACTCAACAAATCGATGCCTTCTTTCCCTAGTTGGATAAAATTTTGATAGCATGTCCGTGTGGTTCTTCAAGTACACGACCCATAAACGACATCATTTTTACTCTGTGTATGCACCCGGAGAACAACATGACATCAACTGAAACTCCATCTAACATCAAACATTATACGAGTTGTTGAAGACAAGATGGATAGTTGCATTCCTAAACTATCTGAACTGGACAACAAGTATCATGTACATCAATCCTCATATGTTCATCATAAGAATGACGAACCTATTAGAAGACAAAATTCGTCACCTAACGATGACCAAACAAGTAGCGTATAAGATTCTTGAATGGATTTAAGTTTCACTAATGCATGCAAATGAATAAATTGAAGGAGTTCTATTTTTTTTTTTTCTAAGTTTGATTTCTACCAGTGATTTATATACCGACTATCTAATTAACAACATATGCAGTAAAATAAATCTAAGTAATAGATATGAATTGGACCCAAGTAAGATATTAGATTAAGCTGAGTAAAATCAAGGGTTTGTATATTAACTAACTAGTAATAATTTAATATTATTAATAAACTAATTACAATATTATGTATTACCTAATTTTCTTATATTATTAATATTGGATTGGATCAGGCCCAAGTAAGATTAGGGTTTGTGTATTAGCTATTAATTTAACTAATTAAATATTAGTAATTAACTATTATTAATTACCTAGTTATAATATTATAATATTATTATTTTACCTAATTTTCTTATATTACTAATATTTGATAAGGTTGGGTCCAAGTAAGATTAGGGATTTGTGTATTAGCTAATTAATTTAATTAATTAAATATTAGTAATTAACTATTATTAATTACCTAATTATAATTTATAATATTATATTTTTACTTTATTTTCTTATATTACTAATATGTGATTGGGTTGGGCCCAAGTAAGATATTGGATTAGGTCCAAGTAAGATTAGGGGTTTGTGTATTAGCTATTAATTTAACTAATTAAATATTACTAATTAACTATTATTAATTACCTAATTATAATATTATGTTATTATTATTTTACCTAATTTTCTTATATTACTACTATTTGATTGGGTTGGGCCCAAGTAAGATTAGGGGGTTGTGTATTAGCTATTAATTTAACTAATTAAGTTTTAGTAATTAAATACTATTAATTACTAATTATAATATTATAATATTGTTATTTTACCTAATTTTTTAATTACTAATTTTTGATTAGGTTGGGCCTAAATAAAATTTGGATTGAGGCCAAGTAAGATTAAGGGTTTGTCTATTAGCTATTAATTTAGCTAATTAAATATTAGTAAGTAACTATTATTAATTACCTAATTATAATATTATAATATTAATATTTTACCTTATTTTCTTGTCTTATTAATATTGGATTGGATTGGGCATATTGGATTGAGCCCAAGTAAGAATAGGGCTTGTGTATGATTATCAATTTAACTATTAGTATTTAATTATTCTTATTAATATTGATTTTATTATAAACTAATTATGTTCATTATTATTGTTTACTGTTATTGTTTCTTGTATTACTATTATTGTTATTATAATTCATTACTAATTTCATTTAATATTATTTCTAATTATTATTATTATTATAATTATTATTACTTAATATTATTTTTACTCTTATTATTATCATTTTTATTATAATTTAATATTATTATCACTATTATTATTTAATATTATTCTTATTATTGATTTTATTCTCTCTATTATTGTTACTATTATTATTGTATAATTTTACCATAACTATAATTATTAATTGAATAGGATTTGGCTAATATTTAATTAAATTTGGCTTAAATTTGATTGGGCTTCAATTAATAATAATATTTGGATTACGTGAGGCCCAATTTGGAATGGGCCCAATCAGGATTGAATTAGGCTAATATTTAATTGAATTTGGATTTGATTAATTTTGTATTAAATTTTGGCTAATATTATTTTAATTACATTATTGTTAAAATAATTTCCCAAAATATATTTCATCTTAATTAAAATAATTTCATTTTAATTTATTATTATCACTATTATTATTATTAGTGCCACTATTATTATAATTTAATTATTATTATTAATATTGATATTATTATTATTGTTACTACTGCTATAATTAATTACTACGATAAATATTGCTTTTGTTATACATTAATATCGCTATTACAAAATACTAATAGTGTAACAAAAATTAAAAAACTACATTTACTACAGAAGCATGTATGCAAAAACAATAAAAAAAACTGCTAACAAACAAATTCGTGACAATTTTTCTCAAAACAAAATACAACAAAAAGTGGAAAAATACATAACCATTAATATTACAACAATATACAGCAAATAGTGGGCAAGAAAAAGTACAAAGAACGTACTAACAAATTAAAAAGTATTGCTAGCAAACAAAAGATTACAATAGGACAACAATATTTGTTCAGCAAATTTTCACCAAAATAAATTACAATAAACCAAAAAAAAAAAAAAAAAAACAGTGAACATGGTATTTTCGACCAAAAAAACTAAAAAATAGCAAGAATATTACAAAAAAAAAACAAAAAACAAAAAAATAGCTAACAAGGGATGTATATCAGTCATCTCAACAAACTTTCACTAAAATAAATTACATTAAAAAAAAAAAAGAAAAGAAAACAGCATGCAGGGCATGGATTTTCAACCAAAAAAACACCAAACAAAAAAATAGCACAATGTGATGCCTGCCATTATCAACTAATAAAAAAACAAATTTTTAATTTAAAAAAAAAAAGCTAAAATCATATGAAAGAAATTAACAAAAAAAAATAAATAAACATACTTGAAACCTTGTTTGGGCTGAAAATCAAGTGGATATATCTATATACCTTTCTCCCCTCATTTGGCCCAAAAAAACATAAAAAAATCAATATATATATAGATATATCCAAGGTGGGGGAGAGAGAGGCTCATTAGAAGCAACGGCGGCAACAGGCGGGGCACAGAGAGCAGAGCAGAGCGATAATTGAGGATGAAGGGAGAGGAAAAAGAGGGGGGAAAGAAAAAGTGTTCACAGCAGATTTTTATGTGAGCATTAGCATTCGTCTATAGCGGTCGCTATTAGTTCTTTTGCGACCGTCAAAGCGGTTGCCCGAACTTCTTCGTTACCAATAATTTTTAGCGTATAATAATGGTGATCCCAATATTTGTGACCGCTTTATCAATAAGGGCAATTGGAGTTGACAGTCGCTCGAGAATCCATTTTGTCAAACTATGTTTTTTTTTCCTTAATAGTGAAAGGTATATGCAATATCAATCAAGTGTTTAAGGAAGTACGTCAAAATTATGATAAATTTTATGAAAACATTTCTTTTAAATTTAAATGAAAATACACACTTTCAATTCATTACAATAAATTTTACTGAGTGTTTGATGTACATGTAAAAAGATAGAATTCATAAAATATCTCATTAATAAAGTGTGAACTTTTAACCGATAAAAAAAAAAAAAACAAAAAGTGTCCTTAATTTTTATATATGAATTCCAATACCCAAGGACTTTTAAAAAAAATAATTTACAAAGAAAAATTTATTCCTTTAAAAAAATTACACCCCTCACTTAAATTTTTATTTTTATTTTTTTATATTTTAACTAAAAGACGTAAGAAACACATAATTTTTTTTTTATTCAATAGAAACACATCACTTGATACTAAGAGTGTTAGCACATGTCTTCAAGTTACACGAATTCCAGATATTCATTAATTCAAATCCCATATGTATTTGCCATCCAAAGACCTTTACAGGCCTACTCAGGATCCGAAAACGTCTGACCGAAGCAGCGCGAGGGGTCGCGCTCCAAATGCCCAACTTGCGGGCAGCGCCGGTCAAATTTTAAATTATTATTATTATTATTTTATCTTGCACAAAAAAAATCTATACAAAAATTCAGAGAAATCTAGGATAAAAAATTCAACATTGAGGTAAAGCCTAGTATATGAAAAAAATTTCTCTACTCATCAAGGTTCATCTCTTCAACATTTTTAGGGATGTGTATGATATGCAAGTCGTTTTTTCTAACACAAACGTTCCTACTTTTTGAAAAAATAGTTTTGACAAAATTTTTACTTCTCATACTTTTCATGAAAATTTGAATTTTTTAATTTTTGAAAATTATCATCTTTTGGTTTTGAAGAATTCAAATTCTTTGGAAGTGAAAGTTGGCATGGTTTTCTAAAAGATTTTTCAAAAGAATTTGGGAAGGCTTCAATACTATTTTGTGGTTACAAGTATGATGGTTCCGATTGAGATGGGGGGCAGAGCAAAATGAGTCAAGGCATACCAAAATGATCAACATTCAATTCTTTGGCCAAATAAAAATACAAAGAAAGTAGCAAAAAACCTACTGTTTCAGCCAAAGCAGTTAAAAGCAAATGTAATCCAAAATGCAAAATGAATATGTTGATAACGTTAATTCTCTCCTTAGATTATATTTGTTAAATGAAAATAGAACAGGATGAAATAGAATAAGATTTGAGAATGGAGTAACACTTTTTCTTCCTCTGTTCTTGAACCGTTAGCCCTTTTTTTTAATTATTATTTTATTTTTTATTTTTTGCATGAAGTTAAACTTCCCTCCTGACAAACAGCCCATTCCCTTTCTTCTCTCTTAATTTAATGCTCGAGATTGTCAAATGTCTCTTTCAAGATGGCTTTGGATTTGCAAGCCCAGGAGCATACCGACTTCCCAAGTGTCTATTATGTTAGTGTTTGTATAAGGTTCCTTAATTAGCAAATTCCGAGCAAACACTTTACTCGTATTTTTTAAATGTCACAAGATTGTTGAAATGGTTCACAAATATATATCAAAGAATGTTTGTGAATATTTGTATCAAGTTTGGAGAATGACAGGTGAAGAAAGGATCACCAATTTGGTTCTGTACTCTGTTTTCTGTAAGGGAGGTACATGTGCAGGGAAGCTCTTGCCCAAGAGCTTGGCTCGTAAGCATGAGCAGGGAAGCTCTTGCCCAAGAGATTCCCCTGCCTGCCGCGCAGATTTTCTTTAACTGAACCAAAATACTTTTTTACCCCTCTTCTCTGATATAAATAGAAAAATTTCTTTTCCAGACCTAAACTTTTTGAGCTGCGCAGATTATTCATACCTCTTTGAGCAAAAAGCTGTAAGGATGACCTAAGGTTGAATCTAATCAACCATTGGGGTGATTCTTCTATCTTTGACAGCAAACCAACTGTTCGAAGCTCAGATCTGTGGTGTGGTATCAGATCGGGGAGCTGAATCTCCATGGATTGGAGGTTAGATTCTTCACGGGTTTGAGGTGAGTTATGGGTTGGCTAGCAAGCAAGGTTAGGAGGTTGATATACAAGTAGATCAATGGGTTTTGGTTGGGAAAACTTGTAATACTCTCCTTGAACACCTTGTAACCTCATATTTATATAGTGAAGATTTTTAGACTGATCCACTTACGGATCCAAGATTGTTTCTCCTTTGGATACAAAGGAGTTTTTCCCTTGTTAACAAATCTGTGTGTTCGTTTGTTGGGCGAATGTTCTTGAAGTTATTTTCAGCTATGAATACCTCTTAGTTTCAGCCTATTATTATCTGTGTTGGATACTTGTACGGTATTTGGGACTAACATATTACCTCCTACCTTCTATTGCTGATCAAAGGTTTTCCTGGGGTAGGATAAGACAGGTTTAGAATTCTAATTTAAAAAATAAATAAGTTTGGAACGATAATGGTAAACAAAAAATTAAACGGATTTGATAATAAGTACCTGTTTACATCTCGTTTATCACTCTTAGTTTTTGACTCAATGACAGAATTGGTTGTAGGGCCATTTAAAGTTATAAAAGTTGAGATAAAATATAATCTGATATATTTTTTTTGACATATTTAAAGTATAACCAGCAAATCTAAAAGAATATAGATATGTCAAATAGTCCATTCCAACATAAAAGCTTTGTTGAGATTTATAGATATTTTTGTTAATTTTTAATAATCTAAATGCACCCTATATTAATTTTAATTGGATGCTATACTTTAATACCTCTTTCTAAAACGCATTGATTTTTGGGTGAGAATCTAATTAATTGAAGGCAGCAAACCATGAATTTAAAAAAGGATAACAGGTATTATAACAATAACGGTTGTATAACACAAAAATGGAATATAATGGGTGATGCGTAATGCGTATTGGAAATTGAAACTAAAAGTGTGGTTTTTTTTTAACTCACAATTCACCTAAATGAGATAGTTTTGATGTTTTAATTATTAAAATATATAAATATAGTCAAATGTTATTTCACACATTTAATGCCCCATTAATAATTATTTTCATAAAATTTGTATTTCGCGTCATCCCTAGTATCAATAAGTATTGCCAACCTCCAACCAATATCGTTATTGTGATTAAGTTTAAAAGTGTCATCATCGCCACCAAAAATAGTAGTAAACCACTACTATCACCCCAATATTTAATTGATGTCACATTGTTACCTTTTAAAATAAAATACAATATTATATTATTTCATTATTTTGTATTATCAAAATATAAAATATAAATGTTTGGTGTTATATCTTTTCTATAGATAAAATATTAAATTAAATTTAATTAATTACAATAAATTTAATTTAATTCAATATAATTTTTAGTGTAGCTAATATATTTGTTAATATGCTATGGTATAATATACTTAATTGATAAATTTTAATATAAATTGATTAAACTTAATTAATAATGTTTAATATAACAAATATAAATTATATACTATATTATTATATTTTTATAATTATATTTAATTAATATTTTTGTTAATATGCTATGGTACAAAGTTACGTTTAATTAATAATATTTAATATAGCTAACATAAATTAAATAATATATTAATATAATAGTATAATAAATTATATTAAATTAAATTTACTACAACTATAATTTAATATAACTTTTAGTATAGGTAATATTTTTTATTAATATGTTATGGTATTACAGTTTTCCTTAATTAAAAATTTTTAATAAAACTAATATGAATTATATAATATATTAAATAAAGTTTGTTCTTATTCATGGAGATTCTATAAATATTCCATTTCAAAAATGTAATATTTGAAACAATTGGAATTTTTAAAAAAATAGATGCAGTTACTAATTCCTGACTTAGCATGTATAGAATGAAAAATTCATTCTCAATTTTCATTAGAATTTTTTTTGAAATCCTTTCATTTGCTTCTCTTATATGGAAATTTTATTTTCCCAGATAGTTGTAGCCTAATTTTTCTTTTGATAACCGATTCAACCTCTACATAATAATGTTATTAATTATATTAAATTAAATTTAATGTAACTTTTAGTATAACTAATATGTTTGTTAATATGTTTTGGTATAAGAGTTTCACTTAATTAATAATTTTTAATATATCTAATACAAATTTATAACATTAGTATAGTGAATTATTAGTTATGTTAATTAGTATTTTTGTTAATATGTTATAGAATAACAATTATGCTTACTTAATAATTTCTAATACAAAATATTTAATTAATATTATTTAATATAACTAATATTAATTATGTAACATGTTGATACAATATTATTAATTATATTAAATTAAATTTATTATAATCTAATTTAATATAATTTTTAGTATAACTAATTTTTATTTATATGTTATCATATAATAGTGATGTTTAATTAATAACTTTTAACATAACTAATATAAATTATATAATATATTAATATAAATTTTTATTATATTGATTAATTACAATTGAAAATAATTTAATACACCTAACTAAAATGTAATATGTTATAATTTAATATACTTAACTAAAATGTAATATATTATGCTCTTATATTAACATTATATATCAAAACTGGTTTAGTTATTACTCATGAGTTATCAAGTACCAAAAATCAATGTACAAAGCCTAAGAAACCCACGGCTCAAATCAACTACAGCTTTGCAGCTTTTTCAAGGGTTGTTGGGAGTTTTAAAATAAATAAATAAATTTTTACAAAATTCAAAATTTCTACATTATACATAAATTATGTGACCATAACTTTTACTAATTTATACTAACTTTTTCACGCCAAACATCCTCCTAGTCTTCCTCAATCTTCTTCTTCAAACTCTTCATTCTCTATAACTTTTTCACTCCAAACACCCTCTTAGTCTTCCTCAATCGTCTTCTTCAAACTCTTCATTCTCTTTTCCAAACTTTTAGTTCCATGGTTGTCGCTTCTTCAGTTTCCTTCTTCAACTTTGTAGTTTAATTAAATTTATTTGTAATTTTTGTAATAACAATCCACGAATTTGAAGAAAATAGGATAAAAATCAATAGAAAAAAAAATAAGAACATCTATTACTTGAAAGTCAGAAGAAAATGAATAAGCGAAATTGTTTGCTTGATCTCAATCTAGAACCAGAACACTTCGATGATTCAATTCTCAATTTTATTTCTTTCACAAATTTCGATTGTTCACAAGACCCAAATTAGGTGCTTGTTCTTCATTATGAGTCTGTTGTTCAAAATTTTATTGAAAAATTAGGATTTTTGTTTTTTGAATATCTGTTGAAAGATCAGAGGTTTTTAAATTAAATATTTTCTTTTTAATTTTTATGAGATTTTTTGATTTCTCTATCTAAGTTTTGTTGATTTCTATATTTAATTGAGCCATAACAGCCGTTATGGCACCATCCAACTCCACCCCTGTAATGTTATCTCAACGGTCTTAGGGTATGCTAATTCCATTACGTAACGGATAATATTGTTATGTAACGCTATTATTTGAATACCATACAACTAATGTGATCTATCAAAATATAAAACTAAAAAGGAAAATATTAACAAATGTTTCAGGCACTTGTTAAAAATAATTGTAGTCTTAGCAAGTATAGAAAAATATTACTTACAAACAAAAAATATAGAAAAATATTTTTCACGTGAAATTTTTAAATTGAAAATTATAATTGATTCTAATTAGTATCAAATGGCATTTGTATATAAATGCCAAAATTATAACACCTCAAAACACCTGGTAAAAGGATCCAAACAAAAGCAGCACGTAAGTATGGATAGCAAAACAACATCCGTAAAAATGAAAGAAATTGCGATACTCAGATAATAATTCTAAGAAATTGCGATGCCCAATGTCTGCTGCAACGATTGGGATGTTTTTAATAAATAGCTTACTGGTATACCAAATGGGTGATCAATCATGTCATTGACTAATTTTTTATTTTATTTAAACTCTTTTGAAACAATAAATAATGAGTGATTATTAATTAAATGTATTTAAGTAGATAATAAATAATTAAAGATATTTGATAAAATAAAAAAATTATAAGAATAATTAGTAGTTAAAGGATATTTAAGGAAAATAAAAAAATAAAAAGGTATAATTACTAAATAACTTACAAAAGTTAAAAAAATTACTTATACTCTACTTTTAAATTATAAGTAATTATTGATGATTAAAGATTTATAGTAAAAAAATATAAGTGTTTTATAAAAAAAAAAATGGCCGTACACACACCCAAAAAAAAAAAAATTTAAATTTACCTTGTTCTGGTGTTTGTCTTAATAATAAAGATATGTTATATTAAGTTGTGATTCCCCATGTATCGTAGATGTCATTTCATTTCCGTAATTTAAACTTCTAGCCAACAGAAAATGATTGGGATACTTTCAATAACCCGTATACCCGAATTGTGTTTGCTTTAAGATCAGAGATGATTGACATATATATATAATTTTCTGATTTGTATTTAACTCATATTTGATGAAGATGACAATAATCTACCCTAAATTATTAATCCCACAAATTGAGTGATAAACCATCCGTAAGGAGTCGGATGGCATAAACTTCTTTAAAATTTTTTTTTTATGAAAATATAAAAGTTTAAAATTATTTTCTATCAAATTACATATTTGATGGTACAAAATACATAAAGAACACGTGACAAAATCCGCAAACACAATACTTGAAAGTGAATGTGCGCTGGAAAAGTTCTTTCGACCAGGAGAAATCCCCAAGGTGGATCCCATTTCCTTGGGTAAACATATTTACGTAGCTTTGACCATAAGGGCATGCTTGGATGAAGGAAAAAGAGGGGGTAAAATGTTTTACCCCCTCTTAGGTGTGAGTCCCACGTTTTTGATATTGCTTGGATGGGTTTTTTTCCCCCTCTTCTCCCCTCTTAACTTTCACCCCTTCTTAGCTTTCACCCCTCTTGGGGATAATTTTTGGGCACCCCCAGGGCTAACTAAAAGTTATCCCTCTGTAAGATTCTTGTTTTTGACGTTTTTAGCCTTCGTTAACAGTATTATTAATTTGATCAAAATAAATATAATGATAATAAAAAAAATAATAGATAAACCAACAAATCAA
>QLOD02000017.1:11229806-11247120 GCA_003260245.2 Sideroxylon spinosum | reverse complement strand
AATTTAAAAATATATTTTAATTAAAAATAAATTTTAATTGATATAAAATTTAAAATACATACATTTTTATACTGTTTGTGACATCTATATAACAATAAATCTTAAGAGATATTTTCCAACATTAGATTCGTTCAATGGTCCGAATCACTTTTTATTTTTCCTTTTTATTTTGGTTGGCTTTTTTTCATTTCATATGAGAATACAATTTCTTACTCTTTGCATAACTTTTTGAATATTTGTTATAAAAATTTTTAAATTAATATTTTTAAAAAAATATGATAATATTTGTAATAAATAAATTAATATTTTTAATTTGATATTTTTGAACAATCTATGGATAAATTAATATTTTTAATTTCATATTTTTAAAAAATTTGTGGATAAATTAATATTTTTTATTTAATATTTTTAAACAATCTATGCATAAATTAATATTTTTAATTTGATATTTTAAATAACCTTTAAATAAATTAATATTTTTAATTTTTTAATTTCAACAAAAATCATTTATACAAAAATGTGACATTTAGACTTTAATTTTTTTTAAATATTTATATTAAAATTAAATTTTAATGTGCATAAAACTTAAAATAGATACACTTTTACACCTTTTATAACATTTCTTTCCATTACCAAACCCAACATCAGATTCTATAATAGGTTATTGTCATATCCACCAATAGCCGAACTTGATTGATTCTTATTGCATCAAATGCATCTTAGAAAATAATAAATTATTTAATTGTTTTACAAATTTATAATTTTAAGTAATGAAAAAAGAAAGTGGAATGTAAGAGATGATTTGTGGATAGCAATAGGCTCACCTTTTATTTTTGTATAGAAATAAGTCAAGTACTTTTAGTGAGGAAGATGATATTTCCTTGCCGATACCCCAGAATTAACGAGGAAACTAAATTTTCTCGCCTATAGATAAAAAACTACTGCACCATTAGCGAGGAAACTAATATTTCCTTACCTATACTCCACTATTAGCGAGGAAAATAAATTTCCTTACCTATATTAGTCCCCAAATTAACCCTATACCCTCCATTGGAATTTGGCGCCATATTTTCGAACCTATAGTAGAAAAATCTAAAAATCCTCGCAAAATACAACCATTAGAGAGGAACATTTTCCTCGTAAAAAACTCTCTGCCTATTTGCGAGGAAGTATTTGTTTCCTCGCCTAAAACCAACTATTAGTAAGGAAATAAATTTTCTCATAAGAACTTTCCTCGCCTATACTTCATTTTCTTGTAGTGATTGTGTGGTTCTCAAATAAACAAAGCTATAATTATTATAAGACTTAAAGTGAAAAGTATTCTAATATGCGAATCTTGGGTCATTACTAATAGTATTAGAACCTATTAAAGAGAAAGATTGTCATAGACACGTTGAGGGACTCTTCTAACAAAGGAGCGAAGTATAAAATTAATGTTTTATATTCTACATTGCCTAGATATTGAAGGAGATATGCTAATATGAAGGACATTGCTAGTAGAAAAGTGAAATATAAAATTAATATTTTACATTTTACATCACCTAGGTGTGGAGGGGATGTGCTATATAAAGTGTCGAATCCAGAAATTTGAATCAGCATACATCTAAATTATAAGTAAAATTTTAAATTTCAAACAAATACATAAAATACTATATATTGATATTAAATATTTCTTACATAAAATACAAGAGTAAGTTACTCTTACTCTCTGCACACACACAAAAAAAGGGAAAAAAAAAGAAAAGAAATGAACGTCGTCAATTTTATTCCTCCATGATGAAAGAAGAGATTCAAGATGTGAAGCGAATGAAATTACATACCTTTGATTTTTCGTTAACTAGTGGGGTTTTGAATAATCAAACTGAACTCTAGTGGTTTACTTATTCTATAGTGATTTAAAATTACTTAGTTGGGTTTGAATTGAGCTCGAGTTACAAATTGTATTGAATATTAAATTAATTTTTGTAATAAATTATTCTTAAATGAATTTTTAACAAGTCAAACAAAAACCAGTCCTCGACTTGAAACAACCCAAATTGTACAAGAAGTTATGTAAATATTAAATAGAAAATATGTAAATTTAATTAGATTTAGTGGTTCAGTCCACTAAATTGAATCACAAATTGGATAATCGCTTCTGCTAATAAATTGTGACATAATAATTGGTAAACTTTTAGTCACATTTATTTAAAAAAATTTAATCATATTTATGGATCGAAGATTTATGTAGTAAAGACATGAAAGACTTTTTATTTTTATGTGTTAGTATTTATGTTTGTTGGTAAGGGAATGCTTTTGTCCGAGAATTTTTATCTACGAAAATTTTGTTAGATTGATGTGTCAATAATGTTTTTATTATAAAAGTGTAACCTAATTGTTTACTCTATTTAAAATGATTAGCTCACAAGAGAACCATATCATTCTAGTTCAATTCTCTGATCAAGAATTCTTGTTGTACAGCACTATTCATGTTTGTAACATGGTATGTATTCAGTTGTCTAGACTAAAGATGTGAGGGACCCTTTACTTTTATGTGTTAGCATATATGTTTGTTTATAAAGGGATGTTTTTGCCTGAGAATTTTTATGTACGTTTATGTGTCAATAATGTTTTTGTTATATAAAGTGTAACCTAATATTTTATCCTATTCAACGCAATTAGCTCACAAGAGACTTTTCCCAAAAAAAAAAAAAAAAAGAGAAACGATTAGCTCACAATTGAACCACATCATTCTGGTTTTATATATAGTAAAGAATTCTTATTATATAGCATTATTCATGATTGTAACATGGTATGTATTTCTTTGCCTAGGTTGAAGAGTCAAGTTTTTTTTTTTAATGAGATGTTCAATGTTGAGACCGTTGAAAGTTTCAACATTTGTTCCCTACAATTCTAAGTTCTATATAAATTATAACTAGATCCTAGTTAATCTGATCCTAATAATGGCTCCTAATTGGGTTGAAGTTAATTTATAGGATCGAGATGCAGCAGCTAGGAGATCAACTTCAGCCCTAGTAGGTGCCATTATTAGGATGATTATATACCAGAAGCTAGCTACAAATTATGTAGAACTTAGAATTATAGGGAAAAAGTGCTAAATCAATCAATAGTCTTGACATTTAACATCCCACTAAAAAAAAGAAAAAATAACCTTAATTTTCCTGGCAAAGAAATACATACCATGTAACAAAGTGAGTAGTGCCATACAACAAGAATTCTTAATCAAAGAATAGAAGCAGAATGTTGTGGTTCTCTTGTGAGTGAACCAACGCTTTAAATAGAATAATCTATTACGTAGCACTTTTACAACTAAAAAGTTGCTGACACATATACATCATTCTAACAAAACTTTTATAGATAAAAATTCTTAGACAAAAGCATTCTCCTACAAACAAACATAAGCGCTTACATGTATAAGTAAAAAGTCCCTCCCATTTTCACTCCATCCCTTAATTCACAATTCACACCATTTGAATCAAGAGTTGTTACACTCACTATATAAATAAACATTATAGTTGCATGATAATTTTATCAGACACCTACAAAATCACCAAAAAAAAAAAATAACACAAGGCAAAACTTATTATAATACTTATTCATTGTATGCTCTTTCAACCTCAACCAAAGCTAGACAAAACTTTGTATCCACCAAAAATGACTAGAACTGCATGATCATTCCTTGGTGTAGGGAATTCATCCACAAGATAAAATTCTACAACGTGTAAAGCTTGTAGATTGGAGCATTCTTGTTTTATTGCCTCAAGTTTATTGCTCACTTTTACCCAAATGGTTAAATCAATCGAACCAGAATCTATGATGTTTTAGGTCCAGTTCTATTTTTTAGAATCTCTTTCTCTCATGGAGTTAGAAACCGGGGATTGATTTGGCTACATGAGAGAGAAAGGTGGAGTTAGAAACCGGGGGTTGATTTGGCCACATGAGAGAGAAAGGTGGCCATTATTGCATCTAATGTCTGATTACGTTTCTTTTCCATTACACACAAAGCATTAGAACCCTTTATATTTTAATCCATTTCTTTAGCTTTGGAAGTAGTTCAATAGTAGCAAGCTATTTGAGGATAGAGTTCAAACACTGGGGTTCTTTCAAGCAGATGGCATAGAAGTAAGTTGTTCGAGGACATAGTTCGATCACTGGGATTCCTCTGCCTCTGTCTCAAAGTCTGAATGCTCATCAACAACAACCATCTCCATTTATGAAGGACGATTCTTTTAGGGCTCTTTATCTAATCTATTTTCTATTAGTTTTTTTTTCTATTTTCTTAGGTAGTTCCAGCAAACCTAGAAAATACAGATCCGTTTCATCAAAAGTTGAGTTCTTGAGGAAACTTTTGATGATCTCCATTTTTCCAATCTAGTTGATGTTTGAGAAATCTCCTTTCTCCATTAGATGAACAAATTTCTCAATTCCCAACACATCCCTCATACTTCTTCTTCTTTTTTTCTGGCAAAAAATAGTATGAATGCTATTAAAAAAGGAATAGACAATAGAGGATAATGATTGAAAGACTTTTTGTATGTAAAAAATAGATTCTTCTTCTTCTTTTTATTGTTGTTGTTGTGGTTCTTCTTTGCGATAACAAAATGAATATTTGTGAAAAAGGACAACAACAGACGATGATTGAAAGACTTCTTATTGTATGAGTAGAGAAGAGAGTTAATGAGTTTGAAATCCATGGAATAGTACGAATACTTCAGACTGAAGTAAAACTGCAAAGAGGTGGGTTCTAATATTCAGAGTTTGCTACCAAATCTAATTATTGATTCCTAAATCCCACATAAGACTACTGTACATTGGATAGTTTCCTTAATATAACTATGGAATCAGGTTTCTTGAAAAGAAAATGGAGGATGGGCGGAAAAATTTAATTGTGATTATGCTTTTAAGTGAAACCCTAAAATTGAAGGACTTGGTTTCAAATGTTCCAAAAGTAAATAAATAAATAAAATAATGAATATAAATGAATTAAATTAGGCCATCCATTATACAAATTAAACCTTTTGTAATTTGACATTATTGGCTAATAAATGGGCCGATGTGAGAATCTCGGGCATATATTGAGCCTATGATGCATAAGTACGCCAATTAGACCAGAGGTCTCAATTGGGTAAGATAACATCGTATTAATTCTTTAACTTTAGACATCCACTTTCCTTGCAATTAACTCTTGTTGATCCTCCAAATAGTTCTCCCGATATGGCATAAGCCATTGCACAAGGCAATCACATATCCGCACACACAAATATATATATATTAGCAACATATGAAGGATCATAATATAATTTTGATAGGATGATTCAATCATCATAAACATTTCAAAAACTAGATGAAAATAGAGAAAAACATTAAAATCATAAGTAATCATAAACTAAATTTCATCTATTTGAATTTTTAAGATAATATACAAATAATTCAACGTGGCTGACAAGTATATATTAATTTAACTTGCTAAATTATAATAAAATTGAACGCTAACTCCATTTTTCACTTACACATAATACACTTGTTTATTTTAGGAGTGGAAAAGAATCAAACTATTCACAAGTTATTCGATCTTGGCTTGGAAAAAACCTCGATTTGGGCTTGGTTTATAACTTAAAAAAGCTCGAATCAAATTGAATTTATGGCTCATTTACATTCAAGTTCAAGCCTATAAAAGCTCAACTAGAAAGCTCACGAACCACTTTGATAAAATAATATATATTTAACAATATTTTTATTTTTAATAATATTTTTATTATAGATTTATAATTTTTTGTTTATTATATTTTAGGCTAAACTGATGTCATTTTAGTATAATTGAACTATTCTTGAGCTGATCTCGAGCTTAAAATTTTTTTTATCAAGCTAAACTTAAGCTGAGTATAAATAACTTAAACCAAGCTTAAATAAGTTAAAGTTTGACTCAATTTAGTTCTTTTTCACCCGGAGTCTCTCCTCCTCATCTTATATCTTTATGAGAGAAGATATATATTATAGGTTACCTATTATTCCCAATTTTAGTCTCTTTAACTTCACCTAATGTCATATATATTACATGTTAGAAGATTCGCATATATATGATTCAAATTTTTGGGTTAGAAATTCTCAACCATTCACTAATAGCCTATGCATTGAAAAAGATACATCTAGAAAATGTATACATGGTTAAGAATCTATGAAGGAAACCAACATGTGCTTAATGTTCAATTTGCATGATATGAGCATGTTTTTAATAGAAAACTAACCGATCACATGAAAATGTGGTGGGGGGTGGTAGACCTCATAAGCCTAAGCATGTGAGATTTGGAATTTTGGTCCTTTTAAATATATTTTATCAAATTACAAAATTTCTATATAATAAAATATGAACAAGTTATTTAAGGAAGATAAATTAAATTTCATGGAAAAAGTGGGAAGCAGGACAATATTAAATGGAAATAGATAGGGAGGGGCAATGATTGATCAAACTATGAGAAAACTAAAAATTTTTATCAATACGCTAAGGGATTTCAATACCCCTACTCCTGCGGTATTCACTACTACAAAAATATATAAACATCACAACTTTTAGGCATGGCATTTCATTTTCTATCTCGGTCACAAAAGCGTGATTGGCCTAAGTGAGATTATAAGTTCCTTATAACTATCACATATTAACAGCGTGATATTTTTATGTAAAAATTGAGATGAAAAGAAATCTCACATGATCTTTTATGGATTTTGATTTCACTTTTTTTTTGAAAAACTGTGGTTAAATATAGACAAACAATCACGCTAAAAAATGGTTAATTTTAAAAATAACAAAAATTCACGTCACAAACTTATTTACGATCTCACTATCTTTGATATATTTTTTTTTTTTGTTATTGCTAAGAGTTTTTTTATTACTGCTAAGAATCGAACTCGTGTCATTCCTTTAAAAGTTAGTGTAGTTGACCACTAGTCTAAACTATCACTCATATATACATATTACATATTAATATATATATATATATATATATAAAACAATTTTTATTACTTTTGGGTTGCAAAAAATAAAAATATATTATTTTTAATTTTTTACAGTAATTTATTACCACATTTGCCAACCAATTAGTAGCCAAAATTACAGTTTTTCACCAATTTGGTTAGGAAAAATGATTAAGAAATTTACTTTTATTTAATTGTTTTACCTTTTTTACAGTAATTTGGAATAATAATCAATATATAGAACTATACGAATACTTAATAAATAATTTATGAATATTTATCATAATTAATTAAAAATGATCTTAAATCTTTTTTCTTATTTTCCTTTAATCATTGTATGTAGCACATATTCAATCATAACTCACTATTTATAATATATTTTTCTTCATTTTATATTATATTTTTAAAAGTAGTTAGGTTGCGCTTAGTTTTAGTTTTAGAAAATTATTGTTCAAAACAAAATTTTTGGAAAATATTTTAAGAATTTGATTTGTAATACAAAAAAAAAAAAAAATCAATGATTATATTCATAAATTAGCTCTAGAAGAACGAAAAAAAATTGAAAATTTTTGTTATTTTTATTTCCAGATTTTTATCACTTCCAACAAAATATAAAATAATATCACTTTTAATATAATTAATATTAAAGTTACACTAAACGTTTATTAAATACTAAATATTTAATATTTACTTAGTTATAAGTTTTGCAAACTATAACTTTTACTCCTATATACTCACTGAAAAAAAATCATAATTATACATTAAAGATTATTTAAATTTAGTTATGTAAATTTAACGTTAGCATTAGTTTAAAAAAATTTTTGTTTATCGATCTATGATAATGGGTTTTATTACATATTACATTAATTAAAATTTATAAATATATGTTACAATAAAATTTATAAAATCTATTTTAAATCATATAAAGTAATAAACGAATTTGTTTGAGAGGGATATTAAGAAAAAAAAATAACAACATTGTCTCTCATTTTTTGTCTCACTTTTTTAGATATAATTTTCTCATCTTTTTATCTCGATTTTTTCTAAAAATTTACCCTGATCTTTTATCCAGATTTTTTCTAAAAATAGTTTTCACTTATTTTTTATCTCGGTTTTTTCTAAAGAGGATTTTTAGTGATCTTTCATCTTTTTTTGAATACAATCACGGTTTTACCAAAATTAAGATAGAAAACATTAAAAGTAACTTTTTATATCAATTTTTTAATTAAACTGAGATATAAAATTAGCTCATAAATGTTTATCACATTTTTTTAAAAAAAATTTCTGGTGTGATTTTTTTTAATTATTATAGTAGTGAGATTTGGAATTTTTAACAGAAAATCAATCGACCGCATGCAAATGTAGTTGGGGTGGTAGACCTCATAAGCCTAAGCATGTGGGATTTGGAATTTTTGGTTCTTTTGAATCTATTTTATCAAATTACAAAATCAAAATTTTCTAAATAATAAAATATGAACAAGTTATTTAAGGAAGATAAATTAAATTTCAAGGAAAAAGCGGAAAGCCGGATAATATTTGTAAAGTTTTTGTTATGGAAAATCAAATCAAATACTTAAAAGCTAAATATGGAAATAAGACTGCAATGAATCAAGATAAATATGAAAGGAAGATACAAGTGGATCAAGTTTCCTAAAGAAAACAAGTTTTTTACAATGTCAAACTTCAAATCTTGTATAAGTCTAAACTAAAAAGGAGTCACAGTTGTCACACGCGGAACACACGAAAACCGACCAGTGGACCTCACAGGTAGGGCGTTGGGAGCCCGCGGTTCACCCCCTGCTTGATGGGAGCTCGCGGGGAGCGCACGGGTTCGCCCTTATGACGGTTCCAAAACAGTAAGCTCCACAGACAAGAAGATGGATGCTTGAGGATTCGACCTCAAGGCGTAGGCACGGCGCAGAATGCTCGAAGGATCGAGTTTTGAAGATTTTGTGCGTAATTATTTCCTATTATGTCAATCTAGGGCAACTTTATGTAACTCTATATATATGACCCTGACCTAAATAAATAAGTGGTCTTGGGGAATATAATATAGAGAGCTAGAGAGAGATTTTATTCTTGAGGGTTTTCATATTCCTTCTCTAGCAATAGTTTGTTGAATTCTCCTTGTACTTTCTGTGCGAAGCTAAAAGCCTACTTGTAGGATTAGTCGAGTGATTCGAGCAAGATTGTGAAAGGATTCGTGTGAGTGATTCGTAGAGAATTCAAGTAGGTTCTTGTAACCCGTTGATAGTGGGAATTGTTAATAAGAGCTTTTTCTCCTTGAGAAAGGGTTTCCTCGTTATTCTCTAGAGTTACGTTAATAATTCTGTGGGTGTTTGCTTGGTTCGGTATTTTCAATTGGTATCAGAGCAGGTCGCTCTAATTCATCGAGTGCATTATCCGGATCCATGGATCCACCACGTGAAGGAGGCTCAAGTTCCAGACCACCATGGTTTGATGGTACGAATTATTCCTACTAGAAGGTACGTATGCAAGCTTACCTCTTGGGTCTTAATTACAAAGTTTGGACTGCCGTTGTTCAAGGATGGGAAGAACTTACACATGAAGTAGATGGACTTATTGAATCCAAGCCAATTCTGATGTGGACGAAAGCAGAATAAGAAAGTGGTGTATGGAATTTCAAAGCGCTTAACTCCATCTTTGCTTCCGTAAGTCCAAATGAGTTCTGTCGCATCTCTAGTTGCACCAGTGCAAGGAAGGCTTGGGTAATTCTGCAAAATATGCATAAGGGGAATCAACATGTAAAGATATCCAAACTCCAAAAACTCACTTCAGAATTTGAAAGACTAAGGATGTCTAAAGAAGAAAAATTTGATGAATTCTATATTCGTCTGAATCACATTATGAACTCATTTCACAACCTCGGAGAACCCATGCCAGAGCACAAAGTGGTTCGTAAAGTTTTAAGATCTCTTCCTCGCACGTTCGACTCCAAAGTTACCGCGATTGAAGAAGTGAGAGATGTCGATTTTATGAAAATTGAGGATCTAGTGGGGTCTTTGGAAACCTATGAAGTTGACATGGTTAAACCCCACAAGACGTCAAAGGGTATTGCCCTCAAAACTGTCAAAAAAGAAGAGGATGAAGAAGAATCTGACAAGGAACTTCCCCATATAGCAAAGAAGTTCTTGAGGTATACCAAGAAAGATAAAAAGTCTCTCTTTAACAAAAATAAAAAAGAGTTTAGACCTCAAGACAAAGGCAAGAAGATTAAGAAGTATGAGAAGGAAGAAGACAACAAGAAAAAGGTACAACGCTTCGAATGTCAAGACTATGGTCACTTTGCTCAAGACTGTGGAAACAAGAAGATGAAGAAAAAGCAAGGCAAAGTGATGAATGCCACTCTTGATGAAGAATCAGACTCGGGTGAATCCTTAGACTCAGCCTTTACAAACAATGAAGGGAACTTTATTGTATTTCTGGCCTCCCATACCTCAGGGACACCTTCAGGATCTCAAAGTGATACAGAGATCTCAAATCATAAAGATGAAGATTCAACAGATGAATTTGAGGGTAATCTACAGAAGGCCTACAACAGCTTAATTGCTGAATGTTGTGAACTCAAGAAACAACGACTTGCTCGACATAAATGAAATAGCAAGCTGAGAAGTGAAAGAGATGGATTGAAGACTGAGAACGAGAATCTTGCAGGTAAAATTTCAATTCTTGAATCTGACAAAATCTCTCAGTCAAATCTTGCAGAAAAATTCAAATCTAAGCTTGATGAGAAAAGTAAGATGATTGAAGAATTGGAGAGATCAATCAATAATTTCCAAGCTAACATCAAGACATTGGAAGAAAAGATAAAGCAAGATGAAAAGATACTTGGGAAGATAAAAAACAACACTCAGGTTTTCGAAGAAATCTGGAGCAAACAAAGGGCACATGGAGATAAATCAAACCCTAGCTACACTGAAAAACAAAACACGGTTGCTCCGACATCTTCAGCACCCCAGTCTGCCACAAAGGCTTGCCCACAACCAGTGGCTCTACAAAAGAAAAAATAAAAAACCTACTATGGTTCTAATCCTCTTTCCAAAGACTGTTGCACCCCCAAAGAGGAATGTTCCAAAATTTAAATCACAATCATATCCTTCTTCTATGGTGAAAGGTACACATTATGCTAAACCCTAACCTTTTGTGCCTGTATGTCACCACTACGGAATTAAGGAACACATTCGTCCTCATTGTCACAAACTCTATGGTCTTCCCTTAAACTATGTTAAGACTTTTTCAAACCAGAAACCTAGAGCTCATGTGTCAAATAGATTTCAAGCTTTTTCAAACTTTAATGAAGAGTTATTTGAAAACTCACGTCTTTTTCAAAAACGCAAGAATATAAGTTCTCAAAAAGAAAAAATCAAAAACTTGTCAAAGAAAAGAGACATTAATCAAAGCCAAACACGTAAGAAAATTCCTGTCAAAACTATTTCTATTAAAACCAGGGCTGTAAAATCTGATCTAAACTGTTTTGTCTCACAAACGGCCTTGAAAGCTTTAAACTCAAACATGTGGTATCTTGACAGTGGATGTTCAAAACATATGAGTGAAAATAAAGCGCTTTTCTCAAAACTTGAATCTTATGAGGGGAGAATGGTAACCTTTGGTGATGGTAGTACATCACAAGTAAAAGGGAAAAGTGAGATTAAGTCCACAGTTTTTAAATGCTTAAAAAATGTTTTATATGTTAAGGGACTTAAAGCAAACCTTATTAGTATTAGCCAGTTGTGTGATGCAAATCGTGTTGTCCAGTTTTCAAAATCTGAATGTAATATTTTTAATAAGAAGGGACAACAAGTTTTACATAGCATTCGCACTTCTGATAACTGCTATGGGATAGCAAATTCTAAAGGCTTTATTTTTAATACTGTCACCCTTGATGATACTGAGCTATGGCACCAAAGACTTGGTCACATGAACTATAAAGAGATCTCCATAAATTGTCTAAGTTTGAACTTATCAAGGGATTACCTAAAATTGAAAAGAATAAACAAAGTGTGTGTGGTCCATGCCAATTAGGAAAACAAGTAAGAAATGCTCATAAAAAGATAAAATCTATTAGAACATCTGAACCCCTTGAACTTGTTCACATGGATCTAATTGGACCAACACGCACTAAAAGTCTTGGTGGTAAGCAGTACATTTTTATTGCTATAGATGATTTTACTAGATTTGCCTGGGTCAACTTTCTAGTTGAAAAATCTGATACATTTGATGCCTTTAAGTCTCTTTGTTTCAGATTACAGCAAGAAAAACAATGGGTGATTGGTTGCATCACACGAATCAGGACTGACCATGGGAGAGAATTTGAAAATCAAAAGTATGCTGATTTGTGTGATGAGAATGGAATAAAGCATGAATTCTCAGCCCAAAAACTCTGCAACAGAATGGAGGGGTTGAACGAAGAAATAGAGTCCTACAAGAAATGGCCCGCTCCATGTTGCATGGAAAACAACTTCCCAAAAAGTTTTGGGCTGAAGTAGTTCACACGGCATGTTACATAGCTAATAGGGTGTACCTTCGTCCTGGTACATCAAAAACACCTTATGAGCTATGGAACGGTAAGAAACCCAACGTTAAGTATTTTCGAGTTTTTGGGAGTAAGTGCTTCATTCTCAAAGATAGAGAAAATCTTGAGAAATTTGACTCCAGAAGCGATGAAGGAATCTTCTTGGGCTACTCAACCACTAGTCGTACTTTTCGTGTTTTTAATCTAAAACTCCTTCAATGATGGAATCCATAAAGGTGACTGTTGATGATAATTCTACTGTGTCTAAACAGATTGAAGAAGATGATGGTCAAGTTATTGTGACAAATGAAAACAGTGAACAAATTGTGGAAGAAGAAGGGGAACCTCAAAGTGAAGACACTCATGCTCTTGCTAACTCAAAGAAGCAGTTAAAACATTCTTTGCAAGTAAAATTGAATCACCCTACCAGTCAAGTCCTTGGAGAGGTAACTGATGGAATGAGAACACGCCGACAATTAAGGAATGAGGTAACCTTTGTGTGTTATGTTTCCAAAATTGAACCTAAAAATATTAAGGAAGCCTTACTGGATGAAAATTGGTTGAATGCCATGCATGAAGAACTAAATCAATTTGTTAGGAATGATGTGTGGACCTTAGTGCCTAGACCTACTCATACTAATGTAATTGGAACCAAATGGATATTTAAAAACAAAAGTGATGAGTTTTGTAATGTCATTAGGAATAAGGCTAGACTTGTTGCTCAAGGGTACACCCAAGTGGAGGGTATTGACTTTGATGAGACCTTTGCCCAAGTTGCTCGACTTGAATCCATTAGGTTAATGTTGGCTATTGCATGTTACTTGAAATTTAAACTATTTCAAATGGATGTCAAGAGTGCATTTTTGAATGGCATCCTTCAAGAAGAAGCCTATGTAGAGCAACCCAAAGGCTTTGAGGATCCAAAATTCCTTGACCATGTTTTCAAGCTAAAAAGGGCTCTTTATGGCTTGAAACAAGCCCTACGTGCTTCGTACGAGAGACTCAGTACCTTTGTGCTTGAGTCTGGCATTACTCATGGGAGTGTAGACAAAACCTTATTTATTCACACGGATTCCAATCACATTCTTATTGCACAAATTTATGTTGATGATATAGTGTTTGGATCTACATATGATAAATATGCTATTGAGTTTGGAAATTTAATGTCTGCACAATTTGAAATGAGCATGATGGGAGAATTGACCTACTTTCTAGGTCTTCAAATTAAACAGTAGGATAATGGAATTTTTATTTCTCAATCCAAATATGCTAGAGATCTAGTGAAAAAGTTTGGACTCTCAAATGGAAAACGTGCCAGAACCCCCATTAGCACAAGCACTAAGTTACACAAGAACTCCAGTGGTAAGTGTGTTGATCAAACCATATATAGGAGTATGATAGGGAGTCTGTTGTATCTCACTTCTAGTAGACCTGACATTGCATTTAGCGTAGGTATGTATGCTAGATATCAATCTGATCCTAGAGAGTCTCATTTGCATGCAGTTAAAAGAATCATAAAATATGTCAGTGGCACACTTCATTTTGGCATTTGGTTTACGTGTGATACTAATTCTAATCTTGCGGGAGACACTGATACTGATTGGGCTGGTAGTGTAGATGATCGCAGAAGCACTTCTGACGGATGTTTTTACATTGGTAATAATTTAGTCTCTTGCCATAATAAAAAATAGAATTCCACATCATTGTCCATTGCCGAGGCTGAATACATTGCTGCACCCAACTCCTATGGATGAAGAAAATGCTTGCTGACTATGGGTTGGAACAGGGCACCATTACACTGTTTTGTGACAATATGAGTGCCATTAGTATTTCTAATAATCCTATCTTGCATTCTCGCACCAAGCATATAGACATTAGGTATCATTTCATTCGAGACTTGGTGGAGGAAAACATTATTTCGTTGGAGTATATGTAGACTGAAAATCAACTGGCCGATTTGTTTACAAACCCTTGATGCTCTTTACTTCGAATCCCTTAGGAAATCCTTGGGGATTTGTGTACTTAATTAATGCTTATATAAATAAAGAAAAGATAGGAGGTCATTTTCTGAATTGAATTCCTTTACAACTTCTATCTCATTGTAAGTGGATTAAATCATTCAATAAATGAATTTTATGTGAATTAACAATAAGTATCTCCACATTAATTAAAGGGAAGTGTTTTGGTGAACTTTGCCATAATTTTGATGTGCTTTCTTAAACACTTGACTGATTTTGCTTATATCTTTTCCATCTTCTTATCCACAGATCTTAAATTAATGTTTGATATGCTTAAAAAATATTGAGGAGCAATTAAAAGAAAAGAAAAGAAAATAATAGAAAAGAAAAATTATATCCTGTCTTGAAAAGGGCTACCGGTGGGACCAGTGAGAAACCCCTTAATGTCTCGTTGATTGTTAAGGGAATAGCTACCTACCCATAAATGTATGAAAGCTATCATGATCTAAAAGGATATCCAAAAAAAGGGGGGGGGGAATTTGCTCTCAGTTCATTTGGTACATCAAATTTAATATTTTGATCTTATGATTTGTTTGAGGGGGAGCATATACGTTTGATTAGTCATACTTTCACACGTGCACAAGCATTTTATTTTGATTTTATGGCTTAATTTCATCTCATGACACAAACCTCAGTATTAAACGTGAAAACATTAATGTTGATTCACTTAAATTTTGTTAAGTGTTTGATAAATTTACATATTTGGAAATAGGTGAAGTATAAATTTCCCCATGATCATGAATCCTTCTTTATTATTTTATGAATTTAAATTTTGTACACAATTTCGCTCCAAAATGGGATTTCCCGAGGACCCCGCAGCTAGAGCGTAGGGCGCCCCTTCGAACTGGAGCCGCATCCTGAGCCCAGGGACTGCAAGGGTGCGACCGCCGCTATATATGGGCCCAGAATTCCGACGGTCATCATTTTCTTCTGCCCACTCCCGCCCGGCTTCCTCCCTTTGTCTATGTATGCATGCATGTAAACTAGTAATTTTCTGTTCATCTCTTGTTAGTTTTGCTATCTAGTCCTTTGTTTCTTGTTTCTTTTTAGTTTCCTCTGCATTGGATCTTTTTCTGTCGCCATGTTGAAACGACTTAGAACCAGGTCCTCTTCATCTTCTTCCAATAATCATTTTTTAAACCAAACTGAGTATAAGAACTTGTTTTCAAATAGACCAGTTCTGATTGAAAGAAAAATGGTTCTTGATGATTTCCGCATGATCCGCCCTTTATTTGCCCAGTAAGGCTGGGAATCTATAATTCATCTTTCTGCATCTATGCCTGTCAAATTTGTTCAAGAATTCTATGTAAATTTTCATGAAACTGATTTTGAAACTGCATCATTCAAAACCTGTGTCAATCGTGCTCCCATTTCTGTCACCCCTGATACCATTGTATCCATCATTGGGATTGAGCGTCCCAGTACTGAGGAGCGACTCACGCTCTTTTATCCCACTCAGGATGGTGGGTATCCTTCCAAGGAAGAGTTGACCCACATCTTTAGTGTCATTACCGGGTCACTCCCTGGAGAGGTAAGACTTATGTACATGGGCATCTTAAGACCGAGCATCGCATGCTCAACTTATTTGTGTTTGCATCCATTGACCCCACATCCCACTATTCTGATGTCACCTTACGTTGTGGTCGTGTCATGTATGCCATCCTTCTTGGTCTTAAGTTTGATTTGGCTCTTTTTATGTTCTGCCTCATGTTCACATCTCAACAACTTAAGCGCGCCAAGGAGTCATTGCCCTTTGGTGTCTTAGTCACCAAAATAATTTAAGCCAATCAGATTGCATTGCCTGAATCTGGTCTTACCTCCCAGCCTCCATCTATTACTCGTCTCACTGCCCGCAAGTCTATTAGTCAGGCTGTGGATGATACCCTCGATGTACCTATCGAGGCCGAGACTTCCAAGAGCACCCGCCTGTTCACACTCAATTCCATGTCTCTATCCCTGCTTCGTCTTGAGGGGGAGGTAGAGAACATTAGGACCGATCAGACGGTCCTTAGTGGACGACTGGACACCATTGATGCCAACATTAAGGCATTGACTGACCTTTGCACCACTAACTTCCAGTCCCTGCACCAACGGATTGATAATTTGGGTGCCTATGAGGATGAGCTACAGGATGATGAAGATACTGGCTTTGGTGGTGGTCCCTTTGGTAGTGATGGTAGTGCCGGCGGTAGTGGTTTTCGTGGTGATGGTAGCGGCCCTAGTGGCAGTGGTTTCTTCTGATTTCACTTCTTTCTGGTTATCTGTTTTTGGCTGTGTATTTTTGGTTCTTGTTATGCATTCCCTTTGCCTTGTAATTTCTATATCAAAAGTGGGGAGTCATTTTTGAATTAGGTTATGTACTGGGAACTTGAACTAGATGAATGTTATATTCATATTTATCTCATATTTATCTTTCTTATATAATTGCCTCATGAGATCTTGATGAGTGTGTTACAAGTGTGCAGAATTCAAACACTTAGGCCCTGCTTGGATGAAGGAAAAGAAGGGGTTAAAATCTTTTACCCCCTCTTAGGTGTGGGTCCCACGTTTTGCCATGGTTTGGATGGCATTTTTCCCCCTCTTCCCCCTCTTAGCTTTCGCCCCTCCTTAGCTTTTGCCCCCTTGGGAATAATTTTTGGGCACCTTCAGGGCTAGTTAAAAGTTATCTCCCTGTAAACCTCTTGTTTTTGACGTTTTTAACCCTTGTTAACAGTATTATTAATTTGATCAAAATAAATATAATGTTAATAAAAAAATAATAGATAAACCAACAAATCAAAATAAATATAATTAA
>QLOD02000017.1:11183212-11208599 GCA_003260245.2 Sideroxylon spinosum | reverse complement strand
TTTCCCAAGCTTTTTCAGTTTTCAGTAAAATTGTGTTTTCAAATAACTCTCTAACCCCAATTAAGAAAAACAAATCAAAAAAATTCTTTCTTTTTTCTTTTCAATTTTCGTTCAAGCACTTTCAAAAAGAAGTTTCCCATAATTGGATACACCCTTACTCCTTGTGGAGAATGACCTGGTACTCACCTAGACTAAACACAACCGACCTTTTATACTTGAGAGTGAATCTTTTCCATATTTGAGAGCGGTCATCTACCCTATCTAATTTTCCACGCCCTAATAGTACGTAATATCGAAAATCTATATAAAAGAAGCCAGTCCTAGGGAACAGTAAAGAGTCATAGGTTCTTTCTGTTCAGGTGCAGGTAGAAAGTTCGAAACAACTGAGATTGTTTTAGAAATAGATGCAGTCACTAATTCATAATTTGGCATGTATAGAATATAAACTTTGTACTTTTATTTTTCCTTCAACAATAGAATTACTTTAACAATCCATTGGCCCCTTAACTTTGGGAGAAGGGGTGCCTCCTCATTGATCGAGCGCTCTAGTAAAAAATACACTAAATCACCAAAAATATCACTCTAATAGAACAACTGAGTGCCAAATTAGAGTTGTTTGAAATTTGAAGCCGTAATTCCCAAAATAAATACACCATTGTAGTTAAAATATCACTCCAATTTACATATCGAGCATCAAGTTATAGCCACTTTAAATTTGGATGTGTAAAATTCATTAAAAATACTCGAAATGATAAAAAAATATCACTCTAATCGAACATCCAAGCCCCAAGTTAATGCCATTTTTGTTTATATTGCCTAAATCTAGTGAAATTACATGAAAATATTAAAAATATCACATTAATACGGTAATCGAGAGCCAAGTTATAGTTTTTTTCATTCGGACATGTAAATCTCGTAAAAGTCCATTAAAAATGAAAACAATAACTATAATCGGACACTGGAGGTTCAAGTTTTGGCCATTTTTGATTTGGATGCATAAATGTCATAAAAATACACAAAATGATTAAAAATATCACACGAATCAGTGACCTGAGCCCAAAGTTATAACCCATTTCAATTGGGATGTTGAAAATCACGTGAAAATATACGAAGTGTAAGAAAATCACTATAATCGGATAACCAAGCACCAAGTCATTGCGTTTCTAAATTGAATGTGTAAATAACGAAAAACTACCCGAAACGATAAAAGATATCACTCTAATCAGAAACCTAGCAGCATGTTAGGGGTACTTTTATTTCAGATGATAAAATCATGAAAAAATACATGTATCAAGATAAATATCACTTGAATCAGACAGTAAAGCACTAAGTTGGTATCGTTTTTAATTTGTTTATGTAAATCACAAATAAATACACAAAACGATAAAAAATGTCTCACTAATCGAACACCCGAGCGCCAAATTTTAGAGGCTTTTTAATTTGGATGTATAAGTCTCGTAAAAATACATAAAATGACAAGGAAAATTAATCGAATTAGACGCCTTAGGGCCAAGTTATAGCCGTTCTTTATTTTGTTACGCAAATCATGCAAAAAAATACACTAAATCATAAAAATATCACTCTAATCGGATAACCGAGCACTAAGTTAGCGCCATTTTTAATTTGAATGCTTAATCTCATAAAATACACCAATGTATTTAAAATATCACTCCAGTTAGACATTCAAGCACCAAGTTATAGCCATTTTTAATTTAGATGCATAAATTTTGTAAAAATACTCAAAAAAACAAAAAATATCACTCTAAATGAACACTAGAGCCCCAAGTTACATCCATTTTTAATTTGAATGCATAAATCTCGTAAAAATACATGAAAATTTTATAAATATCACATCAATGGGATAATTGAGCACCAATATATAGCCATTTTGAATCTGGTTGCGTAAATCTCGTAAAACTACATGAAATGATGAAAACAATTCACTCTAATTAGACACTTAGAGATCGGGTATTAGCTATATTTAATTTGACAAAAAATACCATACTTATCGGACAACCCAGCACCAAGTTATAGCTATTTTTAATTCGGATACAAAATCATGTAAAAATACATGAAATAAAGAATAATATCACTCTAGTTGGACAATAGAGCATTAAGTTATAGTCCTTTTTAATTTGGATACGTATATTACAAATAAATACAAAACGATGAAAAGTATCTCTCTAATCAGATACTCGAGGTCAAATTACCAAGGTTCTTAATATTGATCCTTAAATTTCATAAAAATAAATGAAATCGCAAAGAATATCTCCATAATTAGACACCCAAAGGCCAAGTTATAGCTGTTTTTGATTTTGATGTGCGAATCTTGTAAAAAATACACGAAATCACAAAAAATATCACTCTAATCTGACAGTCAAGCACGATGTAAGAGCTGTTTTTAATTTGAATGCTCAAATTTTATAAAACTTCATGAATATATTTAAAATATCACTCTAATTAGACACTAAAGCATTGAGTTATAGTCATTTTTAATTTGGATACATAAATTTCCTAAAAATACACAAAATGACAAAAAAAATCACTCGAATCGGATAACTGAGCCTCAGGTTACAGCCGTTTTTAATTTGAGCGCGTAAATTTTATAAAAATACATGAAAATATTAAAAATATCACATTAATAGGATAATTAAGCACAATGTTATAGCCGTTTTGAATTCAGACACGTAAATCTCATAAAACCAAGTGAAATGATGAACAAATCACTCGAATCGGATAGTCAAGGATCATGTTATGGCCATTTTTAATTAAGATGCATAAATCTCGTGAAAATACATGGAATGATTAAACATATCACACCAATTAGTGACCTGACCCCAAAGTTATATCCCATTTCAATTGGGGTGTAAAAATCAAGTTAAAAAAACATGAAATGCAAAAAATATCAATCTAATCGGATACCTAAGCACCAAGTTATAGCCGTTTTTAATTTGAATGTGTAAATAATGACAAAATGCACGAAACGACAAAAAATATCATTATAGTCGAAAACCGAGCACTATGTTACCAGTATTTATATTTCAAATAAAAAAATCATGTACAAATACTTGACAGGAAGAAAAATATCACCTTAATCAAATTGTAGAGTGTTAAGTTATTGTCATTTTCAATTTGGAAACGTAAATCATGAATAAATACACAAAACATTGAAAAATGTCTCTCTAATCGGACACCTGAATGCCAAATTATAGAGGTTTTTAATCTTGAAGAATGAATCTCATAAAAATACACAAAGTCACAAAGAATATCACTCGAATTAGACACCCAAGGGCCATGTTATAGCCGTTTTTTTTATCTTGATGTGCAATAATGGAATCCGCGGACAACTAATAAAGGACGAGCATAATAAAGTTTACAAGTCATTTTTAGATGTAATTGATTGCCAGAGCAGTGATTTTGAGGAGATCTCTCGACAGAGCACGAAAGAGGTTGTGGATACATCTGCACGAAAATCAGATGTTGAAGTGGAACAGATCAAACGATGTCTAGCATCCTGAACTTGAACAACAGACCTCGCCCGGGAAGTAATTCATCGCACATATCATTGTAGCAACTGAAATTTATTTTGCATTGAAAAAGTAAAAACCTTTCAGGATGAAATCTAATTCCGCTTTTGTCTTTCCGTTCTAATTTTCCACGCCCCAGCAATATGAAATATCAAAAATCTACATCAAAAAAGCCAGTCCAGGGAACAGTAAAGCGTCATAGGTTCTTTCTGTTCAAGTGCAGGTAAAAAGTTCGAAACAACTGAGATTGTTTTGGAAATACATGTAATTACTAAATCATGATTTGACATGTATAGAATAAAAAATTCGTTCTATTATTTTTCCTTCAACAATAGAATTACTTTGACAATCCATTAGCCCCTTAACTTTGGAAGAAGGGGTGCCTCCTCATTGATCGAGCGCTCTAGTAAAAAAAACACTAAATCACCAAAAATATCACTCTAATAGAACAAATGAGCTCCAAGTTAGAGCTGCTTGACATTTGAATCCGTAAATCTCAAAACAAATACACCATTATATTTAAAATATCACTCCAATTTACATATTGAGCATCAAGTTATAGCCACTTTAAATTTGGATGTGTAAAATTCATAAAAATACTCAAAATGATAAAAAAAATATCACTCTAATGGGACACCCAAGCCCCAATTTAACTCCATATTTAATTATATTGCAAAATCTCGTGAAAATACATGAAAATATTAAAAAATCACATTAATTGGGAAATCGAGCACCAAGTTATAGCTGTTTCGAATTCGGATGAGTAAATCTAGTAAAACTATAGGAAATGATGAAAAAAATCATTGTAATCAGACACTCGAGGATCAAGTTATCGCCTTCTTTAACTTGGGTGCATAAATCTCATAAAAATACATTAAATGATTAAAAATATCAAACCAATCAGTGACCCGAGCCTAAAGCTATAGCCCATTTCAATTGGGGCGTAAAAGTCACATGAAAATACACAAAATGCAAAAAATATCACTCTAATTGGATACCTAAGCACCAAGTTATAGCCATTTAAAAATTAAATGTGTAAATAATTAAAAAATACAAGAAATGACAAAAAGTATCACTCTAATCGGTAAACCCAGCACCATGTTACGGGTATTTTTATTTTAAAAATCATGTAAAAATGTATGAAATGAAGAAAAAATCGCTCTTATCAAATAATAGAGCATTAAGTTATTGTCGTTTTTAACTTGGATACGTAAATCATGAATAAATACATAAACCGATGAAAAATGTCTCTCTAATTGGACACCTGAGTGCCAAATTATAAAGGTTTGTAATCGTAATGCTTAAATCTCATAAGAATACACAAAATCATAAAGAATTTTACTCAATTAGACACCTAAGGGCCAAGTTGTGGCCGTTCTTTAATTTGATGCGCAATAATGGAATTCGTGGACAACCAATGTGGGATGGGCATAATAAAGTTTACAAGTCCTTTTTAGATGTAATTGATAGCCATACCAGTGATTTTGAGGAGATCTCTTGACGGAAATACGAAATGGGGTTATGGATACATCTGCACGAGCATCAGATGTTGGAGTGGAACAGATCAAACGATGTCGAGCATCCTAAACTTGAACCAGAGACCTCGCCCGAGAAGTAATTCATCACACATATCACTTCTAGTAACTGAAATTTGTTTTGCATTGAAAAAGTACTTACCTTTTTAGGAAGAAATCTAGTTTTTCTTTTTTCTACCCTATCTAATTTTCCACACCCCAACACAATGAAATATCGAAAATCTATATCAAAGAAGCCAGTCTCAAGGGACAGTAAAGAGTCATAGGTTCTTTCTGCTCAGGTGTTGGTCGAAAGTTCGAAACAACTAAGATTTTTGTGGAAATATATGCAGTTACTAATTCCTAATTTGGCATGTATAGAATATAAACTTCGTTTTTTCATTCTTCCTTCATAATAGAATTACTTTAGCAATCCATTAGCCCCTTAACTTTGGGAGAAGGGGTGCCTTCTCATTGATCGAGGGCTCCAGTAAAAAATACACTAAATCACCAAAAATATCACTCTAATAGAACAACTGAGCGCCAAGTTAGAGCTGTTTGAAATTTGAATCCGTAAATCTCAAAAAAAATACACCATTGTTTTTAACATATCACTCCAATTTACATATCGAGCATCAAATTATAGCACTTTAAATTTGGATGTGTAAAATTCATTAAAAATACTCAAAATGATAAAAAAATATCATTCTAATCGGACACCCAAGCCCCAAGTTAACACCATTTTTGTTTATATTGCCTAAATCTCGTGAAAATACATGAAAATATTAAAAAATCACATTAATATGGTAATTGAGAGCCAAGTTATAGCTGTTTTCATTTGGACGTGTAAATCTCGTAAAAGTGCATTAAAAATGAAAAAGGTAACCATAATCGGACACTCGAGGTTCAAGTTATGGCCATTTTTGATTTGGATGCATAATTGTCATAAAAATACACAAAATGATTAAGAGTATCACACAAATCAGTGACCTGAGCCCAAAGTTATAGCCCATTTCAATTGGGATGTAGAAAATCACATGAAAATATACGAATTGTAAGAAAATCACTACAATCAGATACCCAAGCACCAAGTCATTGCCGTTTCTAAATTGAATGTGTAAATAACAAAAAAATACCCAAAACGATAAAAAATATCACTCTAATCGGAAACCTAGCACCATGTTAGGGGTATTTTTATTTTAGATAATAAAATCATGAAAAAATACATGTGATCAAGAAAAATATCACTCGAATCAGACAATAAAGCACTAAGTTAGTATCGTTTTTAATTTGTATATGTAAATCTCAAATAAATACACAAACGATAAAAAATGTCTCACTAATCGAACACCCGAGTGCCAAATTTTATAGGCTTTTTAATTTGGATGTATAAGTCTCGTAAAAATACATAAAATGATAGGGAAAATTAATCGAATTAGATGCCCTAGGGCCAAGTTATAGTCGTTTTTTATTTTGTTGCGCAAATCATTTAAAACTACACCAAATCACAAAAATATCACTCTAATCGGACAACCGAACACTAAGTTAGCGCTATTTTTAATTTGAATGCTTAATCTAATAAAATACACCATTGTATTTAAAATATCACTCCAGTTAGACACTCAAGCATCAAGTTATAGCCATTTTTAATTTAGATGCATAAATTTTGTAAAAATACTCAAAACAACAAAAAATATCACTCTAAATGAACACTAGAGCCCCAAGTTACATCCATTTTTAATTTGAATGCATAAATCTCATAAAAATACATGAAAATTTTAAAAATATCACATCAATAGGATAATTGAGCACCAAGATATAGCCATTTTGAATCTGGTTACGCAATACTTAGAGATCGGGTTTTAGCTGTTTTTAGTTTGATAAAAAAATACCACACTTATCGGACAACCCAGCACCAAGTTATAGCTATTTTTAATTCGGGTACAAAATCATGTAAAAATACATGAAATGAAGAATAATATCACTCTAGTTGGATAATAGAGCATTAAGTTATAGTCCTTTTTAATTTGGTTATGTATATTACAAATAAATACAAAACGATGAAACATATCTCTCTAATCAGACACTCGAGGTCAAATTATTGAGGTTCTTAATATTGATGCTTAAATCTCGTAAAAATAAATGAAATAACAAAGAATATCTCTATAATTAGACACCCAAGGGCCAAGTTATAGCTGTTTTTGATTTTGATGTGCGAATCTTGTAAAAAATACACGAAATCACAAAAAATATCACTCTAATCTAACAACCAAGCACGATGTAAGAGCCGTTTTTAATTTGAATGCTTAAATTTTATAAAACTTCACAAATGTATGAAAAAAATTACTCCAATTAGACACTCAAGCATCGAGTTATAGTCATTTTTAATTTGGATGCATAAATTTCCTAAAAATACACAAAATGACAAAAAAATATCACTCTAATCAGAAAACTGAGCCTCAAGTTACAGTCGTTTTTAATTTGAACGCGTAAATTTCGGAAAAATACATGAAAATACTAAAAATATCACATTAATAGGATAATTGAGCACCATGTTATAGCCGTTTTGAATTCAGACGCGTAAATCTTATAAAACCATGTGAAATGATAAAAAACTCACTCGAATCAGATAGTCAAGGATCATGTTATGGCCATTTTTAATTAAGATGCATAAATCTCATGAAAATATATGGAATGATTAAAAATATCACGCCAATTAGTGACCCGTGCCCGAAGTTATAGCCTATTTCAATTGGGGTGTAAAAATCAAGTAAAAATACATTAAATGCAAAAAATATCAATCTAATCGGATACCCAAGCACCAAGTTATACCCATTTTTAATTTGAATGTGTAAATAATGACAAAATGCACGAAACGACAAAAAATACCATTATAGTCGGAAACCGAGCACCATGTTACCGGTATTTTTATTTCAAATAAAAAAATCATGTAAAAATACTTGACATGAAGAAAAATATCTCCCTAATCAAATAGTAAAGCATTAAGTTATTGTCATTTTCAATTTGGATACGTAAATCACGAATAAATACACAAAATGATGAAAAATGTCTCTCTAATCGGACACATGAATGCCAAATTATAGAGGTTTTTAATCTTGATGCATGAATCTCATACAAATTCACAAAATCACAAAGAATATCACTTGAATTAGACACCCAAGGGCCAAGTTATCGCCATTTTTTATCTTGATGCACAATAATGGAATCCGCGGACAACTAATATGGGACGAGCATAATAAAGTTTGCAAGTCACTTTTAGATGTAATTGATAGCCAGACCGGTGATTAGGAGGAAATCTCTCGACGAATCCTAAAAAACAGCTGTGGATACTATTTTACAAACATCAGATGCTCGAGTGGAACAGAACAAATGATGTCAAGCATCCTAGACTTAAACCAGAGACCTCTCTCGTGAAGTAATTCATCGTACATATAATTATAACAAAGAAGATAATCCTAGGCAATAGTAAAGCTTCATAGGGTTTTTTTGTCCAGGTGCAGGAACAAAGTTTGAAAATTTAGGATTTTTTTTGTAAATGGATGCAGTTACTAATTCATGATCTAGCATGTACAGAAATGAAAACTTCGTTTTTTTATTATTTTTTGTAACAATAGAATTACTTTGACAATCCAATAGCCCCATAACTTCAGGAGAAGGGGTGCTTCCTAATTGATCAAGCGCTCCTGTAAAAAATACACAAAATCATGAAACATATCACTCTAATCGAACAACCGAGCACCAAGTTAGAGCCGTTTTTAATTCGAATGCTGAAATCTCAAGACAATATACCAATGTATTTAAAATATTACTTCAATTAGGCACTTGAGCATCAAGTTACAGCCACTTTTAATTGGATGTATAAATTTCATAAAAATACATGAAAGGACAAAACATATCACTCCAAACAGACACCCAAGCCCCAAGTTACAGTTGTTTTTAATTAGACTGCATAAATCTCATAAAAATACATAAAAATATTAAAAATATCACATTAATAGGGTAATCACGCACCCAACTATAGCCGTTTTGAATTTGGACACGTAAATCATGTAAAACTAAACGAAATGACGAATAAATCACTATAATCTAACACTTGAGGATCAAGTTATGGCCTTTTTTAACTTGGATGCACAAATCTCGTAGAAATAAACAAAATGATTAAAAATATCACACCAATCAGTGACCTGAGCCCAAAGTTATAGAACATATCAATTGGGACGTAAAAATCACATGAAAGTACACGAAATAAAAAATATCAATCTAATATGATACCCAAGCACCAAGATATAGCCGTTTCTAAATTGAATGCATAAATAACGAAAGAATACATGGAACGATAAAAAATATAACTCTAGTCAGAAAACCCACACCATGTGACGGGTATTTGTATTGTCGTTTCTAATTTGGATACCTAAATCATGAATAAATACACAAAACAACGAAAAATGTCTCATGAATCGGACATCCGAGTGCCAAATTACAGAGGGTTTTAATTTTGATGCTTAAATCTCATAAAAATACACAAAATCATAAAGAAAATCAATTGAATTAGACACCCATGGGCCAAGTTACAGCCCCTTTTTTATTTTGATGTGTAAATATTGGAAAAAATACACTAAATCATAAAAAACTATCACTATAATTAGACAACCGAGCGCCACATTATAGCCAATGCGTAAATCTCATAAAAATATACTAATGTATTTAAAATATCACTCCAATCAGATACTCAAGTATCAAGTTATAGCCATTTTAATTTAGATGCGTAAATTTCATAAAAATACACGAAACGACAACAAATATAACTTCAATTGAACACTTGAGCCCTAAGTTACAGCCTTTTACTTTGAATGCGTAAATCTCATAAAAATACATGAAAATTATAAAAATATCACATTAATAGGATAATCGAGTACTAAGTTACAGCCACTTTGAATTCGAACTTGTGAATCTCCTAAAACTGCACGAAATGATGAAAAAAATCACACTAATTGGACACTCGAGGATAAGGTTGTGGCCATTTTTAGTTTAGATGCATAAATCTCATAAAAATACCTGTAATGATTAAAACTATCACACCAATTAGTGACCCGAGCCCAAAGTTATAGCGCATTTCAATTGGGACATGAAAATCACTTAAAAATGCACGAAAAGCAAAAAAATATCACTCTGATCGGATACTCAAGCACCAAGTTATTTCCATTTTTGATTTGAATGCGTAAACAACGAAAAAATATACGAAACGACAAAAAATATCACTCTAATCAAAACACCGAGCACCAAGTTATGGGTATTTTTATTTAAGATAAAAAAATCACGTAAAAATATATGAAATGTAGGAAAATATCGCTCTAATCAAATAGTAAAGCATTGAGTTATTATCGTTTTTAATTTGGCGAACGTAAGTCACAAATAAATACACAAAACGATGAAAAATCTCTCCAATTACACCCACGTGCCTAATTATAGAGGTTTTTAGTTTTGATGCTTATATCTCATAAAATTACACAAAAATGACAAAGAATATCACTTGAATTAGACACCCAAGGGCTAGTTATAACCTTTTTTTTTATTTTGATGCTCAAATCTTCTAAAAAATTACACTAAATCCCAAAAAAATAACACTCTAATCGGACAACTGAAAGCCAAGTTAGAGTCGTTTTCAATTTGAATTCACCAATTTAAAATTTTCAATTTCAATTTCAATTTACAAATACACCAATGTATTAAAATATCACCCCAATAAGACACTTATGCATTAAGTTATAACCAGTTTAATTTGGAAATATAAATTTCGTAAAAATACACAAAACGACAAAAATATCACTCTAATCAAACACCCGAGCCCTATGTTACAGCCGTTTTTAATTTGAATGCATAAATCTCATAAAAATATGATAATATTAAAAATATCACATTAATAGGATAATTGAGTAGCACGTTATAGCCGTTTTGAATTCAGACACATAAATCTCATAAAATTGCATGAAATGATGAAAAAAATTCACTATAATCGGACGCTCAAGGATGAAGTTATGGCCATTTTTAATTTCGATGCATAAATCTCATAAAAATACTTAAAATTATCACACCAATCAAAGACCTGAGCCCAAAGTTATTGCCCATTTCAATTGGGACATAAAAATCACATAAAAATCATGAAATGCAAAAAATATCACTCTAATCGGATATCTAACCCCCTAGTCATAGAGGTTTTCAATTTGAATGCATATATCATGAAAAAACTACACGAAACAATAAAAAATATCACTCTAATTAAAACACCTAGCACCAAGTTATAGGTACTTTATTTGAGGAGAAAAAGCATGTAAAAAATACATGAAATGAAGATGAATATTGCTCTAATTGGACAGTAGAGCATTAAGCTATTGTTTGTTCTTTTAATTTGGACATGTAAATCACGAGTAAATACACAAAAAGATGAAAAATCTTTCCAATCGAACACCCGAGTGCTTAACTAAAGAGGTTTTTAATTTTGATGCCTAAATCTCGTAAAAATACATGAAATCACAGAGACTATCACTCTAATTATACACCCAAGGACCAGGTTATAGCCCTTTGTTTTTTTTTTTTTTGATGTGCAAATCTTGTACAAAAATACAGAAAATCACCAAACAATAATACTCTGATCGGACAACCGAGCGCCAAGTTAGAGTTATTTTTAATTTGAATGCTTAAATCTCGTAGAAGTACACGAATGTACTTAAAAATATGTCTCCAATCAGACACTCGAGCATCAAGTTACCATTTTTAATTTGGATGCGTAAATTTCATAAAAATACATGAAATGCCGAAAAATATCATCCTAATCGGACGCCTAAGGCCCAAGTTACGGCTACATCCATTTTTAATTTGAATGCATAAATCTCATGAAAATACACATAAAATATTAAAAATTTCACATTAATTGGATAATCGAGCCCCAAGTTATAGAAATTTTCAATTCAGACGCATAAATCTTGTAAAACTGCACAAAATGATGGAAAAAAATCACTTTGATCATGTACTCGTGGATCAAGTTATGGTTGTTTTTTAATTTGGATGCATAAATCACGTAAAAATACATGAAATGAAAAAACAATATCACACCAATTAGTGACCTAAGCCCCAAGTTATAACCCCTTTCAATTGGGACGAAAACATTAGGTAAAAATACATGAAATGCAAAAAATATCACTTTAGTCAAATACCTTAGCACCAGGTTATAGCCTTTTTTATTTTCAATGTGTAAATAAGGAAAAAATACACAAAAAGACAAAAAATATGATTTAATCAGACACCCGAGCACCAAGTTACAGCTATTTTTTATTTTTATATGAAAATCTCGTAAATATACACAAAACGATAAGAAAATATCACTCTAATTGGACACCGAAACCCAAAATATAGGTCTTTTTAGTTTGGAGACGAAAATCACGTCAAAATACATGCAAATGAAGGAAAATATAGCACCAATCAAATAATAGAGTGCTATGTTATATTCGTTTTTAATTTAGATGCTTAAATCACGAATAAATACCTAAAACGATGAACAATATCTCACTAATCAGACACTCGAGCGATAAGTCATAGTTGTTTTTGATTTTTATGCATAAATTTAATAAAAATATGTAAAATCAAAAAAGATATCCCTTTATTCAGGCACCCAAGCACTAAGTTATATTCGTTTATAATTTTTATACGTAAATCTTGTAAAAATACACGAAATCACAAAAGGTATCACTCTGATCGGACACCCCGAGCACCAAGTTATAGCCATTTTTAGTTTGGACGTGTAAATCTTGTAAAAATACATTAAATGACAAAAAATATCACTCTAATTAGACACTCGAGTACCAAGCTATATCCATTTTTAATTTGAATATGTAAATCACATAAAAGTACACAAAATGCTGAGAAATATCCCTCTAATGCAACCCCAAGCACCATGCTACAGTCATTTTTAATTTGAATGCGTAAATCATGAAAAATAAACAAAATGACAAAACATATCACTCTAATCAGACACCCAAGTCATTGCCATTTTCAATTTCAATACTTAAAATACCTAAAATGATGAGATATATTTATCTAATTAGACACCAAGCACCAAGTTGGATGCATAAATCACATGAAAATAAACGAAAAAAAAAATTCACTCAAATTGGACATTCGAGGGCCAATTTATAGTCATTTTTAATTTAGATGCAAAAATCATGTAAAAATGCACTAAATGACATAAAATATCACAATAATTAGACCCCCATGCCCCAAGTTATAACTGTTATTAATTTAAATGCGTAAATCTCATAAAACTACGTGAAAATACAAAAATTATCACATTAATAGGATAATTGAGAACTAAAATATAGTCGTTTTGAATTTGTACGCATAAATCTCGTAAAACTACATGAAATAACAAAAAAAAAAGGTGACTTTAATCAGACACTCAAGGATCAAGTTATAATCATTTTTAATTTAGAAATCTTCTAAAAGTACACAAAATCATTAAAAATATAACCTCAAGCAATGACCCAAGCCCAAGTTATTGGCCTTCTCGATTAGGATACGAAAATCATGTAAAAATACATGAAATCCAAAAAATATCACTCTAATCAGATACCTGAGCACAAAGATATAGCTATTTTTAATTTGAATGCATAAATAACAAAACAAATACACGAAACGACAAAAAATATCACCCTAATCGGACAACCGAGCACTAAGTTACAACTATTTTTAATTCAGATACAAAAATCAAGTAAAAATAAATGAAATGAAGAAAAATATGGCTCTAATCTGACAATAGAGCATTAAGTTATAGTCCTTTTAATTTAGTTATGTAAATCACGAATAAATACAAAAAATGACAAAAAATATCTCTCTAATCGGACACCCAAGTGCTAAATTATAGAATTTTTTTATTTTGATGCTTAAATCTCATAAAAATACATGAAATCACAAAGAATAGCACTTTAACTAGGCACCCAAGGGCCAAGTTATAGCCGTTTTTTATTTTGATACACAAATCTTGTAAAAAAAACACAAAATCACAAAAAGTATCGCTCTAATTGGACAACTGACTACCAAGATAGAATCGTTTTTAATTTGAATGATTAAATCTCGTAAAAATAAATTAAATGATTAAAAAATCACACCAATCGTTGGCCTAAGCCCCAAGTTATAGCCCATTTCATTTGGGACGTCAAAATCATGTAAAAATACATGAATGCAAAAAATATCATTCTAATTGGATACCCAAGCGCCAAGTTATAGTCATTTTTATTTGAATGCGTAAATAATGGATAAATACATGACTGGTAAAAGATAACACTCTTATCAGACAACCCAATGCCAACTTACAACTATTTCTTATTCGGATACAAAATCATGTAAAAGTGCTTGAAATGAAGAAAAATATGACTCTAATCGGGCACCCGAGTGCCAAATTATAGAGGTTTTTAAAGTTGATGCGTAAGTCTCCTAAAATACAAAAAATCACAAAGAAAAGCAATCGAATAAGATGTCGAAGGGCTAATTATAGCCTATTTTTTATTTTACACGTAAATCTTGCAAAAAATACACTAAACGACAAAAAATATCACTTGAATCGGACAACTGAGCGCTAAGTTAGAGCCGTTTTTAAGTTGAATGCTTGAATCTCATAAAAATACACCAATGTGTTTAAAAGATCACTCCAATTAGATACTCAAGCATCATGTTACATCAATTTTGAAATCGGATGTGTGAATTTCATAAAAAGACTCGAAATGATGAAAAATATCACTCTAATCAGACACCCAAGCCCCAAGTTACATCTGTTTTTAATTTGAATGCATAAATCTCGTAAAAATACATGAAACTATCAAAAATATCATATTAATAGGATAATCGAGCACCAAGTTATAGCCGTTTTGAATTTGGACTCGTAAATCTCGTAAAACTACACGAAATGATGAAAATAAATCACTGTAATTAGACACTCGAGGATCAAGTTATGGCCATTTTTAATTTGAATGCATCAATCTCGTAAAAAGACATGAAATTATAAAAAATATTACACCAATCAGTCGCCCGTGACCAAAGTTATAGAGCCCAATTCGATTGGGACGTAAAAATCATGTAAAAATACATTAAATACAAAAAATAGCACTCTAATCGGATACCCAAGCACCAAGTTATAGCTATTTTTAATTTGAATGCATAAATAACAAAAAAATACATGAAACGACAAAAAATATCATGCTAATCGGAAAACCTAGCACCAATTTACGAGTATTTTTATTTTAGATAAAAAAAGTCACGTAAAAATACATGAAATGAAAACATATATTACTCTAATCGGATAGTAGAGCATCAAGTTATTGTCCTTTTCAATTTGGATACGTAAATTATGAATAAATACACAAAATGATGAAAAATGCCTTACTTATCGAACATTTGAGTGCCAAATTATAGAGGTTTTTAATGTTGAAGCTTAAGTCTCCTAAAATTACACAAAATCAAAAAGAAAATCAATCGAATTAGACCTTCAAGGGCCAAGTTATAGCCATTTTTTATTTTCATGCATATGTTTTGTAAAAAATGCACTAAAAAAAATATCACTCTAATCGGACAACTGAGGGCCAAATGGGAGCCACTTTTATTATGAATGCTTAAATCTCATGAAAAAGCACTAGCATATTTAAAATATCACCCTAATCAGACACTCAAGCATCAAGTTATAGTCATTTTAATTTGGATGCCTAAATTTTGTAAAAATACCCAAAATGATGAAAAATATCACTCGAATCACACACCCGAGTCCCAACTTACTGCCGTTTTTAATTTGAATGCGTAAATCTCGTACAAATGCTTGAACGTATTAAAAATATCATAATAATAGGATAATAGAGCACTAAGCTATAGCCGTTTTAAATTCGAACGCGTAACTCTTGCAAAACTGCACAAAATGTTGAAAAAAATCACTCTAATCGAACACTCGAGGATTAAGTTATGGCCATTTTTAATTTGGATGCATAAATCTCATAAAAATACACGAAATGATTAAAAATATCACACTAATCAGTGACCTAAGCACGAAGTTATAAAGCCCATTTCAGTTGGTACATAAAAATCAAGAAAAAATACACAAAATGCAAAAAAAAAAAAAAAAAATCACTTTAATCAGATACCCAACCACTAAGTTATAGCTGTTTTTAATTTCAATGCGAAGGAAAAAAAAATACATGAAACGACAAAAAATTCCTCTCTGACCAAAACAACCAGCACTAAGTTACAAGTATTTCTATTTCTAAGAAAAAATGTGACGTAAAAAAACATAAAATGAAGAAAAGTATCCCTGGAATCGGATAGTCAAGCATCAAGTTATTTTCCTTTTTAATTTCGATGCATAAATAATGAATAAATACACAAAAATGATGAAAATTTCAGTCTAACCGGACACCCGAGTGCCAAATTATAGGGGTTTTTAATTTTGATGCTCAAATCTCGTAAAAGTACATGAAATCACAAAGAATATCACTCGAACTGGACACCGAAAGGCTAAGATATAACTATTTTTTTATTTTGATGCGTACATCTTGTAAAGAATACACTAAATCTCAAAAAACAACACTCTAATCGGGAAACCGAGCACCAAGCTAGAGCTATTTTAAATTTGAAAGCTTAAATCTATACAAAAGACACCAACGTCTTGAAAATATCACTCCAATCAGACACTCGAGCATCAAGTTATTGCCATTTTTAATTTGGATACATAAATTTTGTTAAAAAATAGGAAATGAAATAAATGAAAGTATTAAAAATATGGATGCATAATTTCATTGCAAAAAGCTCTAAAAATTACATGAAAGTATGAAAAATATCACATTAACAGGAAAATCGAGCACTAAGTTATAGCTGTTTTGAATTCGGACGGGCAAATCTCATAAATCTGTACGAAATGATATAAAAGATCACTGTAATCAGACACTTGAGAATCAAGTTATAGCCATTTCTAATTTGGATGCATAAATCTCGTAAAAATACACAATATGATTAAAAATATCACCAATCAGGGACCTGAGCCCAAAGTTACAGCCATTTCAATTGGGATGTAAAAATCACAAGAAAATACACAAAATGCAAACAATATCACTCTAATTGGATACCTAAGCACCAAGTTATAGCCGCTTTTAATTTGAATGCATAAATAACGAAAAGTGCATGAAATGACAAAAAATGTCACACTAATCGGAAAACCAAGCACCAAGTTATGGGTATTTTTATTTCAAATAAAAAATTATGTAAAAATATATGAAATGAAGAAAACTATCGCTCTAATTAGATAATCGAGCGTTAAGTTGTTATTTTTAATTTGGACACGTAAATCATGAATAAATACACAAAACGACAAAAATGTCTCACTAATTGGACACCCGAGTGCCAAATTATAGAGGTTTTTAATTTTGATCCCTAAATCTCAAAAAAATACACGAAATCACAAAGAATATCACTCAAACTAGAAACCCAAGGGCCAAGTTATAGCCATTTGTTACTTTAATATGCAAATCTTGTAAAAAATACACTAAATCTCAAAAAATAACACTCTAATTGGAAAGCTAAGCACCAAGTTATAGCATTTTTTAATGCATAAATAACGAAAAATACACGAAACGACCAAAAATATCACTCTGATTAGAAAACCAAGCACCATGTTACGGGTATTTTTATTTCAGATAAAAAAATCACGTAAAAATATATGAAATGAGTAAAAATATTACTCTAATCGGACACTTTTGCATTAAGTTATTTTCATTTTTAATTTGGATACGTAAATCATGAGTAAATACACAAAACAATGAAAAATGTCTCACGAATTGGACACCTGAGTGCCAAATTATAGAAATTTATAATTTTGAAGCTTAAATCTAATAAAAATACACAAAATCACAATGAACATCAATTGAATTAAGACTCCCATAGGCTAAGTTATAGCCTCTTTTTCATTTTGATGCAAAAATCTCGTAAAAAATACACTAAATCTCAAAACATAACACTCTAATTGGACAATTGAGCGCTAAGTTAGTTGCGGTTATTTTCATTTTAGATAAAAAAATCACGTAAAAATACATGAAATGAAGAAAAAATATCACTCTAATCGGATAGTTGAGCATTAAGTTATTATCGTTTTTAATTTGGATACGTAAATCATGAAGAAATACATAAAATGACAAAAATGTCTCTCCAATCGGACACTCAACTGCCAAATTACAAAGGTTTTTAGTTTGATGGTTAGATCACATAAAAATACACAAAATCATAAAGAATATCACTCCAATTAGACACCCAAGAGCCAAGTTATATCCGTGTTTTATTTTGAAGTGCAAATGCTATAAAAAATACACTAAATCACATAAAATATCACTCTAATTGGACAACCGAATGCCAAGTTAGAGTCTTTTTTAATTTGAATGCTTAAATCTCATAAAAAATACTCCAATGTACTTAAAATATCACTCCAATTAGACACTAAAAACATCAAGTTATAGCCATTTTTAGTTTTGATGCGTAAATTTCGTAAAAATACTCCAAATGACAATAAATATCGCTCTAATCAAACACTCAAGCCCCAAGTTAAAGACGTTTTTATTTTGAATGCACAAATCTCGTAAAAATACATGGAAATTTTAAAGATACCACAATAATAGGGTAATCGAGCACCAAGTTATAGCCATTTTGAATTTAGACACGTAAATCTCGTAAAACTGCACAAAATGTTGAAAAACATCACCCTAGTTGAACACTTGAGGATTAAGTTATGGCCATTTTTAATTTGGATGCATAAATCTCGTAAAATTACATGATTAAAATATCACACCAATCAGTGATTTGAGCCTGAAATTAAAGAGCCCATTTCAATTGAGACATAAAAAACACGTAAAAATACATGAAATGCAAAAAAATATCACTTTTATCTAATACCCAAGCATCAAGTTGGAGTTTTTTTTAATTTGAATGCGTAAATAACAAAACAAATACACTAAACGACAAAAAATATCACTCGAATCGAAACAGCCAACAGCAAGTTATAGGTATTTTTACTTCTGATAAAACTCACGTAAAAATACATGAAATGAAGAAAAATGTCACTCTAATCAGATAATCGAGCATTAAGTTATTATTGTTTTTAAATTGGATACATAAATCATGAATAAATACACAAAAAGACAAATTTCACTCTAACCGAATACCCGAGTGCCCCATCATAGTGGCACATTAAAATACATGAAACGAAGAAAAATATCACTCTAATCAAACAGTCGAGCATTAAGTTATTGTCACTTTTAATTTGGATACGTAAATCACGAGTAAATACACAAAACAACCAAAATGTCTCTAATTGGACACTCGAGTGCCAAATTGCAGTGGTGTTTAATTTTGATGCTTAAATCTCATAAAAATACAAAAAATTACAAAGATTATTACTCAAATTAGAGACCCAAGGGCCAAGTTATAGCTATGTTTTATTTTGATGTGCAAATGCTGTAAAAAATATACTAAATCACGAAAAAATGTCACTCTAATCGAATAACTAAGTGCCAAGTTGGAGCCGTTTATAATTTGAATGCTTAAATCTCATAAAAATACACCAACGTATTTAGAATACCATGCCAATTAGACACTCGAGCATCAAGTTATAGCCATTTTTAATTTGGATGCGTAAATTTCATAAAAATACATAAAATGATGAAAAATATCACTCTAATCGGACACCTGAGCCCCAAGTTATAGCTGTTTCTAATTTGAATGCGTAAATCTCATAAAAATACATGAGAATATTAAAAATATCCCATTGAGAGGTTAATCAAGCACCAAGTTATAGGCGTTTTGAATTCAGATGCATAAATCCCATAAAGCTGCATGAAATGATGAAAACAATCACTATAATCGGAAACTAGAAGATCAAGTTGTGGCCACTTTTAATTTGGATGTGTAAATCTCACAAAAATAAACAAAATGATTAAAACGATCACACCAATCAGTGACTCGAGCCCAAAGTTATAGATCCCATTTCGACTGGGACATAAAAGTCACGTAGAAATACACAGTATGCAAAAAAAATCACCCTAATCCAATATACAAGCACGTAAGTAATGAAAAAATACATGAAATGTGAGATCCCACATCGGTTGGAGAGGGGAACGAAGCATGCCTCATAAGAGGGTGTTGATACCTCTTAATGTACGACGCGTTTTGGGGCCTGTGATGGGAGATTCCCAGGTCGCCAAGAACAAAACTGTGAGGGTGGTTGACCCAAAACCGACAATATCGTACGGCAGTAATCCGGGGACATTACAGATTGTGAGATCTCATATCAGTTGGGGAGGGGAACGAAGCATGCCTCATAAGAGGGTGTTGATACCTCTCCACGTATGATGCGTTTTGGGGCCTGTGGTAGGGAATTCCTGGGTCACCAAGAATAAAATTGTGATGGTGGTTGGCCCAAAGCGGATAATATCGTACGGCAGTGATCCGGGGATGTTACAGTGGTATCAGAGCCGGTTCCGAGTCGGTGTGCCAGCGAGGATGCTGGGCTCCCAAGAGGGGTGGATTGTGAGATCCCACATCGGTTGGGGAGGGGAACGAAGCATGCCTCATAAGAGGGTGTTGATACCTCTCCACGTACGACGCGTTTTGGAGCCTGTGGTGGGAGATTCCCGGGTCGTCAAGAACAAAATCGTGAGGGTGGTTGACGCAAAGCAAACAATATCATACGGCGATGATCCGGGGATGTTACAGTGGTATCAGAGCCTAGGTTTAGAATACCTAGGGACAGTGGGTCTTTTATTTCTAAGTGTTATGTGATTATGTGACAATGTGTTTTTTTTTCTTTTTTTATGATATGTGATTTGATTTTGTTGGACCCTGATTATTATGAAATTAACTTGGGTATATTCTTTTATGGATTTTAGAATATACCGTCACGTGTAGCTCCAGGTGTTAGAGGTAGAGGTAGAGGTCGAGGTAGAGGCAAAGGCCGTGGCCGTGGTAGGGGCCGAGGTCGAGGGTTTCAGGCTGGGCAGGGTATCGGAGCTCCAGTTGATGACGTTCCCATTGTTGCGGGTGTACCACAAGAGCAAGGGTCTCATGCTGGAGTTGAAGCAGAGATTCCAGTAGGGGCACTTCACGTGCCAAAGGTGCAATCTGAAGCACCAAGTGTGCCTCAGCCAGGAATAGTGGACCCTCAGATGTGGATGCAACAAATGGCAGCTATGTTTACTGGGGGAATGCAAGCAAGTCAGCCTATAGCCCCATATGAGAAATTTAGGAGGATGAAGCCTCCCACTTACTCTGGTGTAGCGGATACTGAAGAGGTTGAGAAATTCTTGCACGAGAATGAGAAGATATTCGAGGTAATATAGCTAAATGAAGATAAGACTAGAGTTTTACTTGCTACGTTTCAGCTGGAGGGAACCGCAGCGAATTGGTGGAGTACTGTAAAGGAGTCTCGTAGGGCAACTACGCTTACTTGGGATTATTTCAAGGAGCGTACTTCTTCCCACAGTCTCGAAGAGATGCTAGGCTTGATGAGTTTCTGAATTTGGCTCAAGGACCGATGTCTGTGTTAGATTATGGACGTAAGTTCACGTCTTTGGCCAAATATGCTAAGGAGTTGGTGTTTACTGAGCACACCAATTGTAGAAGATTTGAGAAAGGGCTGAGACCTGCAGTCAGTGACAGGATAGTGCCATTGGGGCTCAATGAATATGAGGTTTTGATTGATCGAGCAATGATGGTGGAGAAGAATTTGGCAGATACTAGGCACAGAATGATGCTAGACAGGGTAAGGCTCCATAACAGGATAGCAGGCCTACGAAAAGACAAAGGAAAAATGTATATGGGGCACAGACTCAGCAATTTCAGTAGAGGGGTATAGCCCCAAGTCAGACAATAGCAACGGGGGCTTCTACATAGAGTCCTATCATTTGTCATAATTGTAGACAACCTGGACATCGCCAGTTTAATTGTCCTTTCAAAGGTGGGCCAGTTGTATCTGAAAATAGAGTTGAGGTGAAGATTTGTTGTAATTGTGGCCAACCGGGTCAAATACAAAGGCGTTGTCCGCAGAGGCAAAGCAATGGTAGTGCTATCGGACCTCCACAGCCAGCTCAGTCAATACAAAGTAACAGGCCAGTAGGGTCACAATCAGTACAGAATTAGTTTTAGAGGGGTACTCAGGGTGGGACACAGCAGTACCAGATGGGTGTTCCAGGTGGGGTTCAGCAACATCAGAAAGCTCAGGGTGGTGGATCCCAGCAGGGTCAAATGGGAGGTAGGCTGCCGACAGCGCCAACTCAGGAGAGAGTTTTCACTGTGGCCCAGAATGATGGATGAGCAGAGCCTATAGTGACTAGAGGTACCTTTCTCATCTATGCTACTAAATCCATAGTTCTTGTAGACACAGGAGCATCTCACTCATTTATTGCCACACCATTTGTGTCTACATTGAAATTATCCATAGATGAGTTGATTCCACCATTACACGTTGAAACACCAATAGGGGGTCATTCTGTGTTGAATCGAGTCTATAAGAGTTGTGAGATTACTATTAGGAATGAGGCTTCGGGACATAAGCATTTATCAGTATTTGATCTGATCGTGCTAGACATAAGGAGCTTTGATGTGATTCTCGGTATGAATTGGTTATCAGTCTACCAGGCAGTAATAGATTGTTTTAAGAGTCAGGTGACTCTATTCACTCCTGAGGGGGATCGGATACGGTTCTCTGGTGATCGCTGTAGTCCTCATATATTACCTTCTCTTGATGGGAATGGACGAGTTGACTTATGCAACTTGTTTACTTGTATAACCTTGAAAGGGGAGGATAGTGACATAGTTGAGTTACCACGGGTTGTTTGTGAATTTTCAGAAGTGTTTTCAGATGATATGTCTGGACTACCGACTGAGCGAGAGGTTGAATTTAGGATTGATCTGATTCTTAGCACTGAACCTATTTCTATACCCCCGTATAGATTAGCACCTGTAGAATTGATAGAGTTAAAATCTCAGGTAGAGGAGTTAAGCTCTAAGGGATTTATCTGTCCTAGCACTTCACCTTGGGGTGCACCAGTACTATTTGTAGCTAAAAAGAATGGAACTCTCAGGATGTGCATAGATTATCGGAGGCTGAACCGGGTCACGATCAAGAATTGGTATCCCTTACCAAGGATTAACGATTTGTTCGATCAATTGAAGGGTTCAGTCATTTTCTCAAAGATTGATTTGAGATCCGGTTACCACTAGTTGAGGGTAAGGTAGGAGGATATTCCCAAGACAGCATTCAGAACTCGATATGGCCACTACGAGTTCTTAGTGATGCTGTTTGGATTGACCAATGCTCCTGCAGTGTTCATGGACTTGATGAACCGAGTGTTTAATAGATACTTGGATAAGTTCGTAGTCGTGTTTATTGATGACATTTTGGCTTATTCCAAGTCAGAGGGGGAACATAAGGAGCATCTGAGAGTTGTACTTCAGACTTTGAGAGATCACCAACTCTATGCTAAATGGAGCAAGTGTGAATTCTGGCTTAAGGAGGTGAAATTCCTCGGACATGTGGTTACTGGAGAACGAGTTACAGTTGATCCATCTAAGGTTGAGGCAGTCATGGATTGGCTGAGACCGAGAACAATTTTTGAGATTAGGAGTTTTCTGGGTTTGGCAGGGTATTACAGATGATTTATCTGTGACTTCTCAAGGTTAGGGGGGCCGATGACTAGGCTAACTTGGAAAGGGGTCAAGTTTGTTTGGGATGAAAGGTGTGAGTAGTCTTTTCAATAGCTGAAAAAGAGGTTAACTACTGCACCAGTACTTATGATCCCAGAGAGGGTCTTGGGCTACTCCATTTATTGTGATATATCTAGGGAAGGTTTAGGTTGTGTGCTGATGCAGAGTAATAGAGTGGTGGCTTATGGGTCTAGGCAGTTGAAGACTCACGAGCATAATTACCCAGTGCATGATTTGGAGTTGGCAGCAATTATCTATGCTTTGAAAAGTTGGAGACACTATTTGTATGGTGAGAAATTTCAGGTGTTTTCTGATCACAAGAGCTTGAAATATCTTTTCACTCAAAAGGACCTGAATCTGAGGTAGAGGAGATGGATAGAGTACATGAAGGATTACGACTTTGAGCTCCAGTATCACCCTGGTAAGACAAATGTTATTGCTGATGCACTTAGTTGGAAGACTCATGGCACTTTAGCAGGTCTTGTCGTGCAAGAGTGGAAAATGATGAGAAGCCTAGCGAGTTTGATTTAGAGTTTCAGGAGGATGAAAGTCATGCTATTTTGAGTACCTTAGCTACTCAGCTAATTCTATTAAGTCGCATGATTGAGGCTCAGGGGACTGATGTTGAATCTGAAGCTATTCGGGCTAAGTTGTTAAATTCTAATGAGATACCAGGATTGGTGATTGGTGATGATAATGGATTGAGGTATTTAGAAAGACTTTTTGTACCTACTTCTATTCGAGATATGGTTCTAAAGGAGTTCCATCACTCTAAATTTGTAGTACATCCTGGAGGCACGAAGATGTATCATGACCTGCGCCGTCAGTTCTTTTGGGTAGGCATGAAGAAAGATGTGGCAATGTTTTTAAGGCTGAGCACCAGAGACCGGCTGGTCTTTTACAGCCTTTGCCAGTGTCAGAGTGGAAATGGGAGAACATTACGATGGATTTTGTTTCCGGTTTGCCGAGGTCACCAAAGGGCCATGATACTATTTGTGTAATAGTGGATAGGTTGATGAAGTCAGCTCACTTCTTACCGATTCAGTTGACTAACTCTATGGATGCCTTGGCTAAATTATATGTCAAAGAAATTGTGAGGCTTCACGGAGCTTCTGTATCCATTGTCTCAGACAGGGACCCTCGTTTTGCTTCTCGATTTTGGCAGAGTCTCCAAGTGGCCATGGGAATAGAGTTGTTATTTAGTACTGCTTTTCATCCTCAAACGATGGACAGTCAGAATGCACAATTCAGACTTTAGAGGATATGCTCAGGGCATGTGTGCTTGACTTCCGTGGTAGTTGGGAGAACCATCTTCCTTTAATTGAATTCACTTATAATAATAGCTACCAATCGAGTATCGAGATAGCTCCTTTTGAAGCCTTGTATGGTAGGCCGTGCAGATCTCCTATCCGTTGGGCTAAAGTTGGAGAAGCTGCAATTACTAGGCCTGAGTTTGTACAGGAGATGAATGAAAAGGTCAAAGTGATTCGACAGAGACTTGAGACGGCTCGAAGCCGCCAGAAGAGTTATGCTGACAAGAGGCGGAGACCACTT
>QLOD02000017.1:11118668-11129928 GCA_003260245.2 Sideroxylon spinosum | reverse complement strand
TTCATGAAACTCCTTAAATACAGTGAGTGAACAAGTGGCATGATCTGAGTATATCCTTGGCAGTTCAAATTTAGCAAATGCTCTTATTCCTTCTTGGTTCCACCTGTCATTTACCATAGCCCTATCCAATTTACTCCAAATTGAGTGATTAGTCCAAGTCAAAAATGAACCTGTGAATCTTAGGTTTGAAAATCCAATGGTCTTGCAGTATTGTAAGAAATCTTTAATCTCATGATTTGTAGCTGATCTACTATTCTTTCTTTCATCATAATTCAACAGATTATTGAAATCCTCCATTATTAATCAGGGAAGATTCAATACAGCATTCATGTTATACAAATTATCCATTAATGGTCTTTTACCCACTATGGAACTATAAGTATAAGCAAAATTAAGTACAAACCTTTTTGAGGTTATAAGACAAGTAGCATGGCAATGAATTACTTGTTCCTAGCTGTCTATTATCTCCAAAAGTACGTTAGTTGAATTCCAAAAGATCAAAATTCTCCCAGCTAAGTGCTGCTGAAAATTATCTCAACTCTCTCATTTTCCAAATTTCTTCTTCACAAACTCTTGTGTTTTTATTTGCTTCAGGTGAGTGTCTAAAACTCCCATTACATCTACCTTATTTCTTCTTTGGTGCTCTATCATTCCCTTATGTTTTAGGGAATTATTGAAACCCCTGATATTCCAACATGATATAATCATTAAGAAAGGGTTTTGGAGGAGTCACCCCCCCAGTCTGGCACTAAAGTCAGCTAGTGGCTGCTCCTTGTCTTTCTTCTTAGCCTTGTGCTTGCTTTTATGCTTCCCAGCTTGCATTTGCTTTCATGCCTCTGTAATCTCAGGTCCCACTCGAACCTCAGCCTGTTGCTTCATCCTTTCTCTTGTTGGTTCATTTGCATTCTGACCATATACATCAGTGTTGCCTGGAGTCCCTTGAGAGTTGACTACCCACACAGCTGTCACATTCTTGTTAACACTCCTTCTCTCCTTTTGCGGATTCCTCCTATTGACTTCTTGAGCTGCAGAAGTTTGTCCTTGATGTTCGGAAATAGTTAGAACTCCCTGCTCCTCCACATCTATCTGATAATCTGCCAAACCAAACCAAACCAAACCCAACTAAGCCTTTTCCCACTAGGTGGGATCGGCTATATGGATTTGACGACGCCAATCAAATTCTCTGATAATCTGCCAACGATGGATTTTCTTTTTCAAACCCAAATTGAACCTGATGTTTTTTGATAGCTGTTTCAGTTTCTGAGTTGCCCCCACCCCCCCTTTTTGTCTCAGTTTCTCCATTACCCTTACTGTTTTGGGAACTCTTTGCGCCTCCATTTCCGTCACAGCTTCTCCATTGTCCCTTTCTGTCTTGGGATCAGTCTTCCCTTTGTTAACTTTCCTTTCAGATTTTTACACACTTCCAAAAAGTGCCCAACTCTCTTGCGATTTGAGCAAAAATGCAGGAGGTTTTCATAAATGACCTGTTGTACCATATTATCTCCATTAGGCAATACCAAGTCAATGTGCTTCACAACTTCCTTGGGTACATCCACTTCTACCATAGCTCTAGCAAGGGAGACTCTAGCCTTGCAAGATGTTAGCTGATCTGCATAGACTGGTTTGCCTGATTTTGAACATAACTTGTTGAGAGCCAAGTTTGTCCGCAATTCCCGTGGACTGTAGAAACTTCTGCACCTCAGAATCATTATACCGAGCACCTGTTGGTTCCTCCATTGTGTCTTCTTCTCCTAATGACTTAGAGTCTGACTCAGATCCATACTAAGAGATATCTTCATTTTGTTCTTCACTCCAGCGCAAGTGGTTATTGCTCTGCTCCAAAGTTTGAACACACTTGCTGGCTTCCTTCTCTGCTGTCCCCTTATTAGCTGCTGCTACCAAGACTTAGGTTTTCCTTGCTGACTTTTTTTGTTCATTTAGAACCTTCATCTCTTTGCTTAAGCTTTCTTTAGTTTGCTGCTTCTTTCCCCCTTTCTCCATTTTCACAATTTTAGATTTTAGGGTAGTAATCACTGTTTATCCAAGCAGCATTCTGTCTGCTCTAGCATTTAAATCTAGTTCTAGTTTTGAAGAAATGTTGAGGAAATGAAGTTTAATCCCTTCCAAATGAGGTTCAAACAGACCTTAGCTCAAAGGAAATTAAATCAGCAAAGAACTTACCGCTTGTATGAACACAACTTCAATCCCATTGGATACAGCTTCAAGCTCGTTTCAGTTCAATTAACCAATTGCTATACCACTGTAAATCACTAAAATCAGCACCAAATCAGCTAGTTAATAGGAGCACTAGAATCAGCTATCGGCTCCAGCAAACCCACAATGCACAAATTCAAATTTTCAACGATGGCACTGCAGCAGTTCCTTTAGATTGTGAAACCAGCCAAGAATAACCGACCGAGTGGAGGAAATCAGATTAAGATGTGCAGCAAGTGAGCTTGGGCAGCTAAGCGGAGGAAAAGAAACTTACATTGCTTGGCCGTTGCCCCTAGTCGCCACGGTCGGATTGGATGACTCTGAATCCGCTTTGACTACTCTGATAGGTCTGATTTTTTTCTCCTTTTACGTCCATATCACTTTCTATTTTTGCACCCATTTCTAAATCTCTCTCAGTTGGTACTTCTTGATTTCTTAAAATTCCTTCCCCTGAGTACATCCATTTGTCTGTTTCTGTAATGATTTTGCTTCCCTTCCTTCTCCATTTTTTTTTTCTGAATTTGCCTGAACTTGAAGATATAAATCTTCCAACCTTTTGCTTAAATTCTCCATTATCTTATTCATTAATTGACCCAACTGTTGCTGGGTTCCTTGATAATTCTAGTTCAACTGAGATGTATTTCTGGTGTCTGCCATTTCAGGATTCCCAATTGGTTCTGATACCAATTGTAGTGAACCATTTGACTGTTTGGTTGCTGAGAAAATAAAGGAAACTACAAGAAAGTAAAAGGGTTCACTACATAATACCTGCACTTGAATTTAGTAGGTATCTGTTATAATCAGTCAAAACTTTTATAAAATGTAAGAAAATAGAGTGGGTTTGCCCAGAGGTTTTTATACATTTCCTGTTGCGTGATTAATTTTTCAACATGTTTAAGTGTGTTTTTTTTTTTTTGGAAAGCAAATCTGAAATTAACTTTTGGGAGTGCTAAATTTAAGTAGTTTAATGGTTGACTTAGTTCTTTTTGAACTGATTTCTTAAGGAATCCTTTCTTGTTTAAATTAGCTTGGGTAACCTGTAAATTAATGACCTAAGTTTTGTCGCTGATGGAACCTATCAACTGAATCAATAATGGCTTGTACCAATAAAATCCCTTGGTTCATGTACTTCTTGACTCATTGTCTTGCTCAAAAGGAATATTTTGAAAACCTTGTGTAGGATCGTCATGAAATACTGATACTGCCTTTTAGTGACTCCTGAATTTGAATTTCTGATTTTAGGCTTCCACACTCAGCACGATATTTCCCATTATTAATTTGTTTGTCGATCGCTCTTTTGAGTTGTTAATATTTTGGGTTAGTGTTGATTGGGAAATTATTATTTTGGATTTGATTTTTGGATGTTCATGGTGCTACGATGGAGGGTTTGGTATAGAGAGAGAGAGAGAGAGAGAGAGAGTCTTCATTAGTGGATAATATGTGTGCGGTTGTGTTGAAATGGATGAAATTGAATAGAAACTATGAATAAAAGAAGGGAATTTAATATTCTTGTGTTGGGACAGTTTTTTTTGTCTTGGGTACATCCATTGTTGAAGGATTAGAAGTAGCTGATGGAACTTTGCTGTACAGATTTAAAGAAATGGTATGCGACAGAGTAAATATGAGAAAACTGCGAACCAACCATAATGGGCTTGGCTTTTGCTTTTGCGGTCAGACAGTCTCTTGAGCTAGCTTTCAAGGCAAGCGTTTTATTATCTTGTTATTCTTTGGTTTGGATTGGAGGTGAAGGCAAAGCTCGAGCAAAGTAAGTTCGGCTCATTAAGATTTGCAAATAAGCTTGTTTATTGAAAATGCTCGTTGAGGAGTTTGTAATTATGTTTATATTTAGATTAAATAACATTGCATAAAATATTCTAATGATTTTTTTGCTTATTAATAATTTAGAGTAATTATAAAATTTTATCACGTTAGAAAAATTAATTTGTTTGTTAAGTTTATTTATTAACAAGTTCGATTGTAGGCTTGCGATATGCTTGACTTGGGTTCACTATTGAACATAACAAGCAAATTTAAAAGCAACATTTTTGAGCTTATTCAAAGTTTAGCTTGAGCTCACTGATAAACTTAACAAACAAATCTAAATGCAATGATAATGGTTAGGGTCTGTAGAATAGAAGCAACTCTATCTATTTTGAATCGTTAACTGACTATGCCAAATGTTTTCAAATACATTATCAGTGGATTTTGTACCATTTCTGTTGGATCTACCGTTTCCTAACATGAAGCATTTTGCAGAACAAAAACTGGTTCAGGAAGGCTTTATGGTGGATTTTGAGTGACCTTCTGAATAATATTTTAATTCATGTGCAGATTAACACTCTGTAATATGCTTGTGGTAGTTTGATTTTCAAATATTAACATGAAAAAAAGAAAATGGTCGTCGAAGAGAAAGTTTGAAAATAGCTCTAGCCAAACTGAAAGTTCAGGATCAATATCTTCACATTTTGAGTTATACTCCGATGATTAGGCAAGTAAATAGTGTGCCTTTACTTTTACAAAAATGTATATTTTTTTGATTAATTTGGATGATTCATTTAAACAAAGCTATGTATAGTGGACCCCGTTGCAACTTTAAAATTCTTATTAGATGCCTTATATTTTCAATTAATTATATCTATATAATATATATATATATATATATGTAAGAGGTCCCCCCTCTTCCTCCCAAAGTATTAGCTACCTATAGCTCGCCCCCACTATTAGAGATTCTTGGCTTCGTCTTTAGAGTTCTTGACTTTTGTTAATCTAGTGGTTTTATGCTTCAATTGTCATTATATGATAGCCAAATAAGCGTGTGTTGATCCTATATCAACACCTAATAGTTTTAGATTTTGGTTGAATGGTAAGTGTCAAGTTGTGATACATTGGTAAGAATTGTCTCAAACATGAATCTTATTAAAAATTTTCAAGAAAAGCATGTTTTTGTTGCTCCTAGTTCTCAAGTTTTTAAATCTCCATTTGTTGAAAATTTATATTTTATTTTTGAATTCATGTTTATTGATCACTTGCATCCTGTTGATACTTGTCCAAAGAGAACCACTTTGAACCTAAATGTTCTCAAATTAATGGATATCTAACTCATGAATCCTACATCTCTCTTTGGTTTAAAGTAATTAAGAAAAAATTAACCAAGAAAAGAAAATCAATGCATGTATCAAATGAATTTCATATTAATAAGTCATTCCATTATTCTATTTTTGCATTCTCTATTAAATGTAAATCACTTTTTTGATGTTTCTTTGTAGGATAAATCAGGTATCATAAAATCCTCATATGGGATCATGCTACTTTTGGTAAGAATACAATAAATTATTTCTTGTCAGTTGCTTACGTTGCATTGTTGTCATTATGTGTGTGGGTGGTCCTTATTTGTGATTGTCTTTGTAAAATCTTCTTGCGCTTTGGAACAAGAAGCATTAAAGGCATTGCCAAATCATAAGACAGCCACCAAAAGTCACTTCAAAAGCTGCAATTGAGGTTGAAGAAATTAACGATAGTGTTAAGATTTTGATAGAGAAGTTAGTGAATGTCAATGCCAAAAAAAACTTGGTCAAGCAACACACCACTGAGACAAGCAATAGAAGATCAAGAACAAAAGATTTGTGAAGGCTAGCGAAGCAAATGTGGAGCTTAACCAAACAAAGACAAAGTGAAGTTTCCGCATTTTATTTATTGTAATTGTTTTTCTTGTTTTATTATTAGTGAAATAAAATTTCATATTTGCTAATATATTAGATGAGGTGATTCCTATTTGTAATAGTCAGTATATTAGATGGGATGAAACTATATAATGACAATTTATGAAACGAAGTTTGAAGTTGCAAGTGAAAGGAATAATGATTTTATTGAGTTTATTATTTGTGAATGGTGAATGGTTATGATTTAATGAGTTTACTGGTAGTGAATGGTTGCTTATGGGTTTGAGTAGGATTGATTTCGTGTTTTTTTGGCATTGTTCTAGTCGTCTACTGTTGTGCCTCATTTCCTCGTAACAAGCAGGGAAACAAACATTTTAAGGTTATAATTCTAATAATATATATTTTTTTGGGCATTGTTTTAGCTGTTTACTTTTTCGTCTCATTTCTTAGTAGCGAGTAGGGAAACAAGTATTTTAAGGTTATAGTACTAATAATATATGTTTTTCTTCACATGGACATGAGATTGCTACTATCAAAATGCAATTGGATCATGCTTTATTTATTTTTTCTTCTTTAAAGTAAAATAAATTATTATAAATACTAGCAGTGTGTGTACAACTCATATAGGGGCATACACTTGAAGCAAAAGAACATGTGAAGCAAAGATATATGATACTATATAAACAATTGTAACTAATTTAAAGACATTAAACCATATCCAACAATTTTTGGAATCAACTCTAGCAATTCAAATTATCAACCAACAAGTAGGTAGGGCCAAAAGAAAGAAAATATTGCACTTCAACCTAGGCCAACTTTAAAACCAACAAAGAATAGAACCAATCTTCATGCATCAAAATTTATGTTCACCTGCAGCATCAATAACATCTAAAGGAATTATTAGTGCATAAAAGACAATAGACAACATAACACGTTGTGAGAAATTCCTAAATTAAAAATCTTAACATTTCCTGGTGCATAAAAAACAACAAGGGGAAGAGTTCTTTAGGGCATAACAAAGTGAATGTATTTCCATCACACTTTGCACCAACAACGTAAGTTGAACTAATATAAACGTAGAAAACCCTCTCACCAAATGAAAATAGAACAAAATACAACAAAAAATTTCATAATAAATAAAATAAAATGTAATGCAAAGAAAAGAACATAATTGAGTAGAAAAGCTAATACATACCCCCATCTTTTGATATATAGTTAAGGCCAAAAAAAATAAGATGACAATTAAATTTGCTAGCAACTGCTTAATGCTAGTGTCAAACGAATGTTGCCTTCATTACAATAATCAACTTGTTCTTTAGTGACCTTCAAAACCAGCAAATTAAGTTACCAATTTTGGTTTGTAATGATTCATTAAATAATAATCAAACCATTTATACCTAAGACGATTTTTGAGATGTATTTCATGTTCTCACTTGTTCTAAGCATGATTTGATTTGCTGTTTCACAACAGCCTTAGGGTTGCATTACTTTTCTATTCTTGTCACTTCAACATGTATCGACTCATATGAAATAGGTGAATTTGAACCATTACCATCACCCGACGCCAATTCAAACTTATCGATGATGGAGTGAGCCTATTCTATGTGGGATCGAATGTGCTCAAACACCTCATTATTGCCAAATGCACGATCTGTTACTCGTAACTATTCCAAACATAATATATTGATCTTTTGCGACTTTGTCAACTTGGTAAATAGGCTTGCCAATGCATTTGATAGGCCATTCTTTGCATGTCTAGTCCACCTCTTAGGTATTTACTTATCTAGAATTTTCCTAATTTGGAGGACATAAAAAACCCTCAAAATATGTAAGCAAAAATAACCACGTATCTCGTACAAGCAACAAAAACATGCGATGGTCATTGAAGATGGATTAAAATATATATTGTAGGCCTTGCCTCCTTCATGTGCAATTCAAATGTGCGGAACCTCAATACGATCATTCTTATCTAATAAAACAGTAAATTCAAGAAGAAATTGTTCACTAAAAAGTTTAAGTAAATTGGGAATATACATTTTCGCGGTATGTCTTAAATTGCTAAAAGTAGCAACAGGCAGGGGAGGGGTTGTATGTTGAGATGTACAATTACTTAATAATTCCATTTCCTGAACATTTGTTAGGAACATCTCAAACCTAGTAAAAACTTTCTTCATTCATAGCCCATTTCCTAAATATTATTTTATCCTCGCGTTTATACTTTCACTTAACTGTGTGCTATGTGTCCTAACAGTACCTGTGTCTCTCATATAAGCAATGTAAAAATGGGTTTTCTTTTCATAAAGTGGTTGAAACCACTTATTTATGATAAGGCCAAATTATTTTATCATTTTTTTTCACTTTGCCCCAAATTCATCAACATCAGAATACTCATGAATGCACTTAGAAAGTTCCCATATGAAGAATTTTTTTTGGCCCCAGGAATAACACTCAAGTTCTTCGTTGCATTTTGTAGAATGTGCTAAGTCCAAAGTCCATAACACACTATGGGCATAACTACTTCCAATGCACTTTTCGTAATAGCATTTTAATTTTTGAAATTGTAATTGGCTTTTTTCTCTATGACATCGAAAAAATGCACTGAATAGCCATCTGAAGAAGGCAGTCGTCTCATCAAACAACAATGTATTTCCAAACATTACACTTTGTCTATTATTGTTAAACCCGGTAAAAATGCCCATAGGGTGCAATTCTTCATTGGACCCAAAAGTAGTGTCTATCATGGCCACATCATCGAAACATTGATAGTCAACCACCATCTTTGCGTGTACCCAAAGAATACTAGTAATTTTTCAGTTACAGTCTAATTGGAAATTGTGGAAGAATGATGGATTTATCTTAGATTGTTCTTAAAAGTACTCCAAGATTATTGTCACCTCCCTTAATTTCAAATCTTTTGCTCACTAGTATGTAAATGTGACTTCACATCCACCCTAGTGAAACAAGCATTTTCACATCCTCTAGCTTCTATTCTCATAGACCTATACATTGTCTTAGGGCCAAGTTCGGCACCTACTACAATTGATGGCCTGATGTGCTCTAAGTAGATGAGAGGTTTCTTTATCCTCCAGCACATGGTTATGTTCTCCAACAAAGGATTTCACATAATAATTTCCCTTATCATTTAAAGAAATTCCCATTTTGACATCACATCCATATCTAGTATCCGAACGATACTTGGAATGAATGCAATGTGGATGTTCTACGTTTACCCCTTCTCGAGAGCTTACAAACCTCATAAATGTTATGACTCTATCACTCTTCCTCTTTTTTGTTTATTTTATTCGACCGCCAAATCCATTGTCATGTGCATATTTGTTCCAAAATGTGAGGCTTGCGTCTAATGTATTGAACTCTACTCCAACAAATGGTGAGGAAACAGTTAATGCTTGATCCTCTCCTGTTGGTGTTGAAACATTTTTAACTAAATCCTCCCTCGTTGTGTTTAACATTTTCACATAAATCCTCCCCTAGTCGTGTTGAAGCCATTTCAAACAAATCATCGATGTAAAAATCATCCTAACCATGCACATTTACTGTATTTGCAACAAAATTAAATCAATATGATTGCAAACCATAATTTTCCAGAACATGAAAAATCAAAAAATAAAGTCATCGAATGGAATATTACAATGCCTATTATATTTATTGTTACAAAATTTTTATGTTGCTTATTTACTAGGAAAGTTTTTAGAATTTTTCATTCTATACATGAAATTGCATTAGCTAACATAGAGACACAAGAAATCCACTTCAAAAATAGAGCAATGTTATCAACTGGTGTTAACTTTGTGTGTGAGAGAGAGTACCCCCAAATGTTAATGTGAAGGATGATCAAGCACAAGGAAGGAGTAAGAACACAATATCTAAGTGCATGAGGTTTTTAAATCCTTTGGACTATGCATTGGTTTTTTTTGATTGGCGGAGAAGAATGAGAAGAAGAGCACTGGGTTCTTCTGTTCAACGAAAAAGAACACGCATGAGCTTCACGTGCATGAGATACTAAGTGTAATTACCTAAATGTTAAAGGGAGGTAGATGTAATTTACCCAAAAAAAAAAAAAAAACTCACAAAAAAAGTTTGTTATTTTAGAATTATTAATTAGCTTATAAATTAAATAACCATTTAACAAAAACAAAAAAAAAACCATAAATCTTGTTCCTTAAAAAAATTATTATTTTTATAAATATTAAATTTATTTATTTTTCTAATGCAATAAATAAATTTAAGATTATATTTTAAAATCTATTCTTGATTTCTTAACTAATTAGTTAATGTAAAATTAAGCACATATCTTAATTATTTAACGAAATTATGCAAGTTGTACTACTTAACAAACCTAATAAATTCTAATTATTTAATTCAATAAACAGGCCAATGAAATAAAACAAATTCATTTTCGACCAAAAATGAATAAGATTTTGGTACAGTTATTAATATTTTCAAAGTATTTTTCATTCTATTTTGAATTATGAAATTAATAATTTTCAATATTAAATGTGTAAATTAACACATTTTATAATTAATTGATATTGGTGCTTAACCAAAATTAAAACACTATGGCTATATTTGATAACGTTTTTGTTTTCCGTTTTTCAGTTTATGTTTTAAAAATTTTATAAATTAGTAACAGAATCGTGTTTGTAAAATCTGGTTATATATTTTTTTTTTTTTGTGAAAGAATGAAAACTTAAATAAAAAATAGTAAATAGGAAAAATGTGTTTTCACTCTATTTTCTGTTGCAAATATTTTTTTCAATTTTAATACTTTATCCATTTTTATTGCATCATATTAAATAAATTATTTTATTGAACTAAAATTATTTTTAATAAATAATATAATTTAATTAAATAAATACTCTATAGTTTCGTATTTATTTTTAATAACTAATTAAGTAATACTTTATCAAATTAATTTAGTAAAATATATTTTATTAAATTAATTAATTTAATTTGATTAATTTGAAATATATTTTGTTAAATTACTTTTAATAAATAATAAAATTAAATCAATTAGTTTAACTTAAATTTAATGATTAATTTAATTTAATTAATTTAACTAATGTTGAAATATTTTATTAAATTTGTTTTAATAAATATCAGAATTAAATTAAATTAATTTAATCTATTAATTAATTTAATTTAATTATTTTTAAACTGATATTAAATATATTTATTGAATTATTTTTAATAAATATCATTATCAAATTATTTAAATTATTATGAAATATATTTTAGTAAATAACATAATGAAATTATACCTAATATATTTTATATTTACTTGATTAAATGATCTAATAATGTATTTTGTTCAATTGTTTTAAATAAATAATATAATTAAATTAAATTAATTTGAAATATGTTTTTTA
>QLOD02000017.1:11101858-11118568 GCA_003260245.2 Sideroxylon spinosum | reverse complement strand
TAAGAGTTTGTTTAACACTCTTTCATGAAATAGCTTCCCTAGTTAACATAAATATGTATCCTGAATATAAAACACATGTAATTCGCATATTCAATAAAATCTGAATCTGAATGACTAGTAACTTCAACATCATGAAATTTTGTAATAAATATGCATATTAAAGCTCTCAAGTATAGATTGATATATCATTTCTACGAAAATCTCAACATTCCACGAGATTTATCCCATATTATCTCAATGTCCAAAACAAGTAAGATCTCTCCTAGATATTTCACATAAAAAATGTTAGATAATAGTTTCAGAGACCCAAATCAGTACTAACAAGAAGGATATCATCAACTTAAAGAATAAGGAAAACAAAAGTCCACCTACTGACCTTGAGGTAAATGCACTGATCAATCTTATTTTTCTTTAAAACCTAAGGAAATGACAATATCATCAAATCTCAAGTACCATTGGCATGAGGCTTAATTCAACTCATAAATAGATTTTATTAATTTACACTACATCTAATTCTTACCCCTTGGATCGCACCAAAACCATGATGAATCTAAATGAACCCTTTAGATGAAAGTGGAAAAAGATATCTCATTAAAGTTAATACCCATTTGCAGGCAATAGGCTTATTGCTGACTAGAAGGTCAACTAGTAACCACACACCATTTTATACCATAGATGGCATCTTCTATGTCATAGCATCCACCCACGTGCTAGATTGAGAGTCGAAATAGCACCTATATAATTTAGTGGGTTAACTGTAGAGAATTAACAGGATGAAGAGTAGGTATAATAGGATCATGAGCATTAACAAGAATGATATCATTAATTCCTATTTGCTCATGATCATTTTCCATTACAGGTGTAGATAAACTAATGGTTTGGATTTTGGGCACTGAAGTAAGCATCACCTTACAATTCCTATCCTCATCAATATGCTATTAAAGGTCCAAATTAGCAGTATCAGGCTCCAAATTTTAAGTGTCTGAGACTCAACGACTCTCGAACATAGTGTAGGATAATAGAACCTATACCCCTTAGAATAACCTATATATCTAATGAAAAACAATAAGAGGTTCTAGGATCAGTTTTCTTTCAGAAGTGATATATACCCTAACTTTTGCATGACAACTCAAACATGGAGATAGTTAAGGCTAAGCTTTCTATTAAGTCACAAATCAAGAGATATTTTAGGAACAAACTTGTTTGGAACCCTTAAAAAAAATATAGGATAGAGTTTATGATATCACCCCAAAGAATTAAAGGTAAGTTTCACTAACTCATCATATTCTCCATCACATCTTTAAGGGTGTAACTATGCTTTTGGACTACACTATTCTGTTCAGGACTACTAGGCATATTATATTAGATAACAGTCTCACATTCTCGTAAGTACTTGACAAATAATCCCATATGCTATCCTATCATATCATGTTAGCCATAATATTCATTGCATAGTTAGACATCAAAGTATTGATCATCTTTGACAATTTACCATGGATACTGTCAATAAAAGTGCCTGAGTTTCCAAAGTTAAGAGATATTAAAATATCTTCATTTATAAACCTTTGAATTCCCTCTTTAGAAATATGGCTTAGAATTTTATGCCATAAGAAAGAAAATTAATCTTGAAATTTAGGTCTCTTAGACATTATTATCATTAAAAAGAAACATACTCAAAATTTCCACTATATTTAATTAAAATAGACCATTATGTAAAACACCACATCAAATAATTTGAGAATTATAAAATAATAATTAGCAATCAGAGACAAAAATATTCTTTAAACTTAATCAAGCATGAATCATAAGAGATAACTCGGTGCATCATTCCTATCTCCTCTTTGGGTAGAAAGAGTAATATGTTATGAGGTCCCTTCAGTAAGCTACACATGAGAATACTCAGATTTGAAAAGTCAATCCCCTTTGGACAGAAAGACCCTTCTAATCCAAATATTTTTTGCTTAGTCACTGAATTTTAACCGTGTCACTAATACATACAACAACCCTCTTGGGGTAGGTTATTACATCTAATAATACATTGGTTCGTTATGTACAAATATGCAAGAAATATCAAGAATCAACTAACATACCCCTTTGGGCAGTAAGGTATTTAGTTGATATCTCTCACCATGACATAATCATACATAAGTTATCTATGATTGTAATCTTTTTTTTGGCCCTTAAAAAAAGTTATGTGCTTAAAAATGTAAGAAAAATAAATAAGTAAGCACTTTTAAGGCCATTATAACTTAATTGAAAAAAGTTCAATATTATGCAATTGAAACCAATGAGACTAGATGTTTAGGGATGGCAATTGCACCTGAATCGAATGGGTAACCGAACTGAAACCGATTTTTTCACCCAAACTGTAACCGAAAAATAACCGAACCGATAACCAAATGAACGAACCGAACGGGTATCGGTTTGGTTTCGGTTCCGATGATAACTGAACCGAACCAAAATCGAACCGATAACCAATTTGATCTATATATATATCATGTTTGGTTTTGCCCGCCCACCCGTTGTTTGATAAGAGAAAAAAAAATAAAAAAAAAAAATCCTAAATACAAAATTAAGAGTGCTTTTCCAAGATATAAAGTTGTCCTTATCTATACAAAGGCCCCTTTTGGGATACCAAATTTCACTAAAAACTCTAAAAATACCCACAAAAAAAAAAATTCTACTTTTCTTTCAGGAGACGAATTATGAGATTATAACTTCTATTAATTTTTTTTATTACTCCAAACGCACCCAAAATTAAGAATTTTTTTATTTCAACTGCATAATTGTGTTAATGGGTGTAGGGTCGAATATAAATCTTTTATCTTTTCTGGTTGTCCGTTTTTGTTCTTTGTTTTATTTGTTAAATTTTTTTTAATTAGGATGTGTTTGGAGTGATAAAAACTGAGATAATTTGAGATAATTTATGAATTCCTAAATTTTGTAGTGAAATAAAAAAAATGAATAAGTTTTAGAGATTTTTAGAGTTTTTCACCACTCATTGCGTCAAACACACCAGTTTATCCATTTAAAAAAAAATAGAATAGTTCATATTTGATTGATTTAGAAAATATAAAGAAATTAACGAACTTAATCAACAAATAAATTTTTTTATTTAATATTTTTTCATTTATAAATCACTTTCTTTTTCCTATCTTTTTCATTTGTGTTAAGTAACAATAATAAATTTAAATCTAATTTTCTAATTTCTACTTTCTTAACAAATACTTACTCCAAATACACCCAGGTAGGAATAATTAATTGGACCAAACCAATTGAGCGAAGATCGCAACTCCTTTCTCACTTATTCCGTGTCTTCTTCTGTTATATCTAGAGAGAAAAAAAATAAATTTATTAAAATTGTATTTAGAATAAAACATTAAATAAAAATGAAAAGAAAATAAATAAAAAAAAATAGATGCTAGAAGATGGAAAACAAATATAAATTCACGTATACGTAATACATCCTTATTTGAATGAATTTAAAAATATAGTCTTATAAAAATGTTCATCAACATATTAGTTTTTTTAATTTTTTTAATTTTAATTTTTTTAATTTTATGCATTTTCTTTCATTTTCTATCACAATTTAAATAAGAGAAATTTTAAATTTATATCTCATTATTTTTTTGGAAATAAAGTATTGATCAAAATTCAGCCTAAACAAATATAAGTTTAAGTTTTTAACTTTCATTTAAAAAAAAAAAAAGAGCTTTTAAAAATATTGAAATTGTTGTCTAAAGAGAAATGACACGAGAAAGCAAGAAAAGAAAAATTCGCAAACAATAGAATAAAAAAATATTCATCATTATATTCAATTTTTAATCTACTTAATTTTAATTTCATATATAATTTCTATTCATCTTTTATTTTATTTTTAAACATAACCCAAATAAGAAATTAAATTTTAAATAAGTTATCCTTCCTCTTTCTTCCATAGAGAAAGATATATGGAAGCACGAGTGAGATAAAAAAGAAAATTTGATAATATAAAATGAAATAATAAAAATATGAAAATTAATTAATAAAAAGTGTGTTTGGAGTAAGAATTTGATGCTTAAAAAAAAGAAAAAAATGAAAAAAAAATTGAATAAAAAACATAAAAGTTTAAGTATATACCTTTACTTGAACGGATTTAAAAATATTTAAATAAAAATTATTAAGTAATATATTAAAATTTTAATTTAATTAATTTAAAAAAAACCAAAACTCTAGGAAAAAAAAAGTAACAATATTTAAAAGGACACAAAACAAACATAAAATTGATAAAACCAAAAAAAAAAAAAAAAATACTCAAATTAAAAACTGGCAGCTACTTAGTTGTGCAGCAATTCTTCTTCTTCTTTTGTTTTCGGTCTGCTTCAGTTCAGAGGACCACCTGTCCTCTCTCGATCTCAAACCTTTGGTTCTTCGGATCTTCTCCGGGTGCGAGTCGTCGCTGCGATCTGCATAGCTACTTCCGGCGTGTTTCCTTCCTTCTCCTTCTCTCGCTCTCTCTCTCTCTCACCTTCGGTCGACGATCCTTCTTCGGTTCGATTTAGTCGGATCTTCTCCGAGTGCGATTCCTTACTGCGAGATACGTAGCTCCTTTCGACGTGTTTCCTTCCTCCTCCAGTAAGTCACACGGCTGATTTATTCCTCCGGCACGTCACACGGCTGTTTCAACCTATCATGTATAATTTTGATTGAGGGTTTTTTTTTTTTTTTTTGGGCGATCTGTTATCTGATAAATAGTGGCTAAATTTTTGTCATTTTTTTTGAATTCTAGTATATTCTTGAATCAAATTTTATCATACAAAACCTGCAGCAAATGTTATTTTTCTAAAAAAGCAAAGAGATTAGAAAAGTAAATAATATATAATCAATATTTTGTTGGTTCAAATGCAAACCATGGAAGGCCATTTGATAATTTGATCTCTTTATTTATTTTTTTGGCCTTTCAAAAAATACAGACACATACTATACAGTCCTTTGGTGAAAAAGGAAGCTTAAATTGACATAATGTACTGTAGTATGCATCTTGCATTGTCTGAGGTGAAATTATCATCAAATCATGTGCTTAATTTCCAATGAAAGTTGATGTTTCTTTTGAATTCTAATCCTCTATAGACTATAGTCCATAACTGAAATTTATGGTTTCTGTACTTAAATTTGTTTTTATTCCAATGGGTGAATTATTATTTTTAATTTTTTGTTTGGTGAAATATAAACTCAAGTACTGGTACAAACATCATATTTTGCTCCAGGGGAAGACTTGAAGAAGGAAAAAGAAGCACCAAATTTAAAACTAGGGCACTCAATGAGCCTTCCCAGATGTACAAAAAGAATACTGGCTTTTTAAGGAGATAAATACATTTTTTAGCTTCTTTAAAATATTTCTCAAACTTTATTTTTGTTTTTGTTTAATGGGAAACCTTCTTTGAGAATTATTTTTACAATCATTTATTATTTTAGTAATACACAATTATTTTGATAAAAATAGCGTTAAAAAATATTATTATACCTTTATATTCAAAACTAAAATGAAATATTTAAGAATATTATATTTTCAACTAAAAAGACAAAAATACACTTATAAACTTGATGGAAAAACAATTTGTAATTTTCTTTTGCTATTTTTGATAAATACAGTGAATCAATCATATCTGAGACACCTTCACCTGACGTTTCGAGTTCTCAGTCCACAAATCAGATTGATGATTTTGGACTAAGTGGTAGCCCTGTACCATCCTCATCATCCCTTCCCAATACCAATCTAGGTGAAATATTGGTGATGAAGTTGGTTCGGAGGAGGCGGACAATGAGGGTGGAAAAAAGTTAAGGGGTGTGCATTGGACTCACTTTAATAGGCTAAAAATTAATGGGGAATGGAAGGCCGTTTGCAAGTATTGTGGAGTCAAACTTTCTGGACACACTCAAAATGGGACTTTGCATTTGTCAACACATTATAACAAAAAACACCAAAAGAGGGATACCATGAAGCAACTCAGGCAACAAGTTCTTACAAGTTATTTGATGAACAAAGGCCGTACTCTGCAACTAACTTCATATAGTTTTGATCCTGACACGGCATGGAAAGAACTTGCAAAAGCCATAATCATGCATGAGTATCCACTTTCAATTGTGGATCATGTTGGGTTTAAGAGGTACTTGAATGCACTTCAACCTTTATTTAAGGTGCCGTGTAGGAACACATTAAAGAGTGACATATTCAAGATTTATGAGTACCAGAGGGGGAAGACATTGAATTTGGTGGTGAATAATGCAAGTAGACTGGCTATCACAACGGATATGTGGACTTCGAGTAATAAAAAAAAAAAGGCTTCATGGCTGTCATAGCCCACTTTGTTGATGACACTTAGACTTTGCAAAGTCCCATTTTGAGGTATTTCTAACATACATTGCTATCTTGTTCACTTATTTGATGTAGACTTTTATTGTTCCAAGTTTATTTAATTAAATATCAATGTTGCATGCTAGGTTCATATATGTGCCATGTCCACATACAAAAGATGTTCTACGTAACCAATTGTTGGATTGTTTGATGGATTGGAACATTGATAGGAAGATTTCTTGTGTAACAATTGATAACTGCTCTACCAATGATGTCATGATTGGACTTTTAGAGGACAAACTTGATAGTACATCACTATTATTACATGGAGAATTGTTTCATATACGTTGTTGTGCGCACATGAGAATTGTTTCATATGCGTTGTTGTGCGCACATTCTTAATCTTATTGTTAAAGATGGGTTGGATGTAATAAAGGTGGCTATTGAGAAAATTCGGGATAATGTAGCTTTTTGGACAGCAACACCTAAAAGAATTGAGAAATTTGAAGAAACAGCACGCCAATTGAATGTGACCTATACTAAGAAATTAGGACTTGATTGTGCAACTAGGTCGAATTCCACATTCTTGATGCTTCAAACAGCCCTGTTATATAAGAAAGTATTTTATCGCCTAAGGAAACAGGATGCTCAGTATGAATCAATATTGAATGAACATGAGTGGGTGTTCGCCAAAGATGTTTGTGCGAAGCTGAAAATTTTCTGGAACTAAATACCCCACTGCAAATCAATGCTTTCCAAACATATGTGAGATTAGACTTGAGTTGAGAAATTGGCTCAATGATAAGAATGAGATGATTCGGGAAATGGCTAAAAGAATGGTGGAAAATTTTGACAAGTATTGGTCTATGATACATGGTATTGTGGCAGTTTATTCAATATTAGATCCTGGGAACAAATGAAAGTTTTGGATTTCTACTATTCATTGTTGTTGCCAACAACTTTTGAGGATGAAGTTGAGAAAGTTCGTTAATTTTGTTACAAATTACTTAAGGAGTACCAATGTCCTAGTTCAAAGGGGGAGGGTATTGGCGAATCTCCTTCCCAATCAACTTTCATTGATCTAGAGGGCCTGTCAAAGTATGCCGTCTATCAACTTCATGCATCAAAGAGAAGTAAGACCATTGATACTAGAAGATTGGAGTTGGATCTTTATTTTTCGGAGGATGTTTTGCCATTAACCCCGGGATTTGATGTCTTAATTTGGTGGAAATCAAATTAACCTAAGTATCCAATGTTAGTTACCATGGCTAGAGATCTGTTAGCTATTCCGGTATCTACGGTTGCTTCTAAGTTTGCATTTAGCACAAGTGGTAGGTTGGTGAGTCCACATCGTAGTAGACTTCATCCTGATACAATGGAAGCCTTAATGTGCTCTCAAAGTTGTTTGTGGGCTGAAGAAATGAAAGGTAATCAACATAATATCATCCTGTATTTTTTTATTTTAAAGAAACCAATACTTATGAATTTGTTACTTTTATTTTATTAGGGGAATCATCATCAGGGTGCGCCATTATATATGAGGATTCAGACTTGGGGGATTCATGTGTGACACGTGAGGTAATTATCATTTACTTATGTTTCTCGTGGTTTTACATTACATATTGCTTACATTGATTGAACCTTTTTTGTCCATTTAATTAGGTATGTCTGATTTGATTTTAGCAAGATCTAGATGGGAGAAAGCTTGTTAAGACCAGCGAATGAGGTAAATTGAAGTAACTACCAGTTTGCTAACCTCTTTAAGATGATGTATCTCATGGTTTTAATTTTTGAAATTATTAATCATGCATCTGATTTAAAATGGAAACAATGAAAAAATTAAGTTAAACCTTTTGTTTGTGAACACTGGATAATGGTGTGTTTTTCGTCCAGTTATTAGATTTTGCATTATGGAGTTTTTGGGACCTGTTTCTCTCTGCTACTTTGATGCTGTGGAATGTTGAAGTTCAACTTGGCCTGTGGGATCTCTTATTGCTTACATTCGGTGCTATTGCTGGAATTTATTTTGGATCTACTTATGTTTGCTTCCTATGTTGGAATTTGTATTTGTTTTTCTTGTATTTGTTTTGGATCTAAACTATCACAATTGCTGGAATCTGTTTTGGATCTCTTAATTTTATTTATTGTTTTAGTTTTCCTTGTATTAGTAGTGGAGAGAGAGAAAAAAATAAATTTTTTTTTTATGAAACCGGTTACCCGAACGGTTCGATTTCGGTTTTGATTTTCCAAAATCGACACAGTTCGGTTATCGGTTCGGTTTCGATTTCTGATTCAGGGGACCGGTTTCGATTTCGGTTTCGATTTTGGCAATAATCGGTCTGGTCCAGTCAGTTGCCATCCCTATAGATATTACTATTAGATCCAGAATATCAAAAAAATAAGTTCTAAAAAAAAAAAATTGCTTTCCCTTCCTAAAATCGGAATCATTCAATAGAACTATAATGACATTACTGTTGTTAACTACAAAAGAAATTGTTTGGTAACAAAAAAACAATCTATAAGTAAAATGTAGTAAAACGTTTACTGTAAGCATAAATAATAGAGGTTCCTCGATGCATCATTTCCATCTCCTCTTTGCATAGAGAGTGTAACAAGCTATGAGGTCCTTTTTTGCTAACCACAATATGAGAATGCCCAAATATTTGGAAAAAAAAAAAAGTCCCCTTTGAGCAGACTAACCTTTCAAAAAATTCAGGCATTCTCAAATTAGTTGTCGAATAACATCTTTGCCATTATTACACACAATACCGCTTTTGGGCAGATATTTGCATGCAATAATTCAATCGATATAGTCATGTACCATATACAAGAAAATTGGATCTCAATGGATCTACTCCTTTGGGTAGTAATACCCATTTTAATCCAAAATTTTGTTATGTCATTATTTTAGGTAAAATTGCCCTTTGTCACACTTAGCATGCTAATATGCTAAATATCATATCATTATAGGTGCATAGCCAAATGTACCTTATGATCTCAAATATATTGCCAAAACCATGCATAAAGTTATCTATTGCAGCATCCAACATAAATTGATAATTTTATACTCCTAAAACAATCAATAGATGGGAGTATAATATTTTTTTCTTTTCTTTTCTTTTTTTTTTTAGTAGTCTAGCCGGGAAAAACGCACATCACAAATATGTTCAGAGGGTCAAAAATAATTACCTATAAAATTTCATTACAAAACAAATGCATAGTTTTCCACAAAAAGCGACAAAATTAAGTACAAAATAGGCCTAAATTAATTACCAAACAATTTCAAAAAAACCAATAAATAAATAAATAAATAAAATTTAATAAAGTATTACTATTATTGTTGTTGTTGTTGTTTTAATCCTCTAATTTATAAAGGAAACATCTGGTACGCAGAAGAGGCCCACAACCCCCACTCAAAACAATGAATTTTTATTTTTTTACATGTGTGTATATATACACATATATACAACACTGCTATACGCAATATCATGATTCCAAACTATGTTAATTAGATGAGTAAGAAACTATAATGTCTCACACATAATGTAAGAAGTAATCAAGTCCAACAATTAAAATTACCTCATTGATTGGGGATTAAAACCAACTTTACTACAAAGTTTTTTAGCAGTTAACTGACAACAAAATTGACATGATTGTACAAAATTGTCATGGTTCCATGAATTATCAATGTCATTGGCAATTCTAACAAATAATACAAGACCATATTCAAAGGGTGTATATATGTAAATTAATAAGAAAGAAAAAGAAATTATAAATACAGTATGTAATCTAAATTTTCTTAAGAGATTTGACAGCCAATTAATTTTACCTAGGAAAATTTGAATGCCACTGCCCGTGGTATGCGAGAGACGTCATAGATCAGATTCCTAGAAACAAGTTCATATAGATTCCAGGAACATTAGTATTTGATGATTCAGTAAACTCGCGCAGCCTTAACGATCCGATTCAGCTCCGAAAAAGTCTATTCCCATATCGGTGTGGTGCCTGACAAAGAAGCTCTGATGCTAAAGTTAGCTTGATTCTTAGAATATTTTTGACAGAGTGTTGTTACGTACCTCCATGATGGCTGTAGATGAATATATATCTATGGAAAGTTTGAGCCTACATGGGTTCCATGTCCGTTTGTGTGCGTACCACACAATCATATATCTTCTCATGTAACAACGCCACGTGTATTATAGATTCCAAGAATGATGATTTATTTGGTTGTTCTTACAATTGCTATACAGGATACAGCTTATTTTAAGGGACGGTGATCATGAGGTGAGTTGGTAATAATATAAGTGATTTGATATATGAGTTGGTAATAATGCAGGTGATTCGGTATGCGAATCGATTATAGTGCAGGTGACTATGGTGATTGTTCGATGGGTAAAGGATCGGGTCGGGTATAAAGATGATCGGTCGGTAAGGCTGGGTCTGATCAGAATATATTACCTTACCACTTATCAATCTGCAATTGGTCGCCACCATCGAGTTAGCGGCTTTGAGTTGTTGAGTTTTATCTTTTACGTAGTTCTAAACTAGCTGTGAGTTTGTTTTCCTTCTTTATTTTCTTTCCTCTTCTTACAACTTTGTTAATATATATTTTCATTTCCTCTTCTTAATTTCAGTTATTTCATTCTTCAATTTAAGGTTTAATTTCAAAACTAACAGTTTGTTTTATATATTTTCAGGTTCGATATAGATCGTCTCTACTTTCGGATAAGAAGTTATTTCTTTTTTTATTTTATTTTGTTGTTTTAGTTGTAATCTTTTAAATATTTCAAACTATTGTAATACTTTTAGGTGAAATATCTATTTGTAAATTTTTTTATAATATTAAATATATTTTTGGATCTCGATTGCGTAATTAGATTAATTTTGTTAATTAGTTTTATGAATGTGAGTATTATAGATTATATACAGGTATTTATATATGAATTTTTATTTAAAAAAAAAGGAAAATTGGTGACCATAATTTATCTTTTGGTAACCGCCAAAAAGGGTCAATATAGACTCCATAACATTTTTCCAGCAAAACTTTTGATGACTAATTTTAGTTTTTAGTGACCACTTTTGATAGTTGTTAAAAAAATCCTATATAATTTTCAACAATCCACTTTTTGTGACCGTTTTTAGCCATCACTAAAATGTAATGACCATTGCATAGTAGTCACCAAAGGTCTTTGACGACCTAAGCAATGACAACCGTCGAAAAGCAATCACTTAACTATCACTATTGATATTTGGTAATGGCTTGTCACTTTGGGAAATCACCAAAAAGTCTTATTTCTAGTAATGGGAGAAAAGTATATCCATAAAAAATAAATAGAAAAAAATAACGAAAATAATGTGTTCTTGATTGTTTTAATTTAACATATCAATGAAGTTGGGATAAATAACAATGCCATATGTTTACAATATTTTTTTATGTTCTTTTAATAGAGCAACATGAATTTATTAGATATACACAAAGATATTAGCTATTCTTTCCTTAGAAAAATATTGGGATTTGCATCTAGTATCCGTTACTACCTCAACACCTTTAAGGAAGGCAATCTTCAAAACATGGCCCATTTTATTTATTTATTATCCTATTATAAATTTTTTTTGTTAAATAATTATTTAAGCACTAAGAATTGATTTTTTTAAATTCATATCCATATTTACGAATTAAGTGTTCAATGTAGAAACCTAAATGATCTTTTTTGAAGTTTATTCACACGGATTGATTCGTTCTCACTTTTCAATTTCTTTACGCTAACAATTGTATTTAATTTGTGTAGTTAGTTTATTCTAAATTTATATTTTATATTATACTTAAATTTGACATGAAGTAAATACGTTGATTTGTAACGAGAGATGCAAATTAAAGTTGATTTGAATTATTTTGTCCTCTGTTTGTCTAAACTATCATCTGTATTAAAATTTAGTATCTAAATTTAATACATTGATTTTACCTTCCATCCATTTTAGATTGTATTCTAATCCCACTTTCATTTTTTATTCAAGTTACTTTAAAGTACCATCCCCAAACTAAAAAGTTGACCTCACCAGTCTTTCATTTGATATTATTTCTTTACTGTATGTCTTATTGTTGTTTACAATATTTTTCTTATAAGTGGGATACTTAATTTGAGCACTGATTTACATAGCTTAAATTACTCTATTACGGTTAAATTATTAGCTTTGTGATCCAATTGTATTCTAAACACTTGGTGAAAGTGGTCTTTTAAAACAACTATTAATAAAAAAAATATATATCGATTTTAAGGTGAATTTATGTTTTAAAATAAATATTTCTATTTTCATTGTTCACTTAATTTTTAAATAAACATCGATAAAAAAATAAATAAATATAGACGTGTAACACATATGCATTCATCCTAGTATTTAAAAAAATACGATAAAGTACAAAAATCATCCTTATAGTTTATATATGGTGTTACTTTAATCTCTTACATTTCAATTATAACAGTTAAAAATTTACACTTTCAGTCAAACAACAATTCGGTTCTTTCGTTAATTGACTGTTACGCAGAACTAGTAGGGTAAAAAGTTAATTTTGCGAGATAAAGTACAAAAACTCTTGATACCTCTTTATTCCTTCATGTTTCAATTGTAACAATCAAATTTCCACACTTTCGCTGTATATTTGAATTATACTTTTATTAAATATAATCTGAAATATATTTTATTAAATAAAATATTTTTATTAAATTCTTTTAATAAATTATTTAATAAAATTACTTTTGATATATTTATTTTTATTGAATTAAATTATTTTTAATAAATAATATAATTAAATTTATATTTAATTTAGTTTAATTCATATGAATATATTTTATTATATTCAATTAAATTTTTAAAAATTAATAAAATTAAATATTTGTTAAAAAATTAATTATTTTAAAAAAATTATATTTTTAAAAGAAATTTTAGTTTTTATTTCAGGAAAAAATCATAACAGAAAATAAAATAAAAAAATGTAAACAGTTAAATACAAATAAGAAACGACAACATTACTAAATGATATTAAAATCGATATTTTTTGAATTTTTGATCTCTATAATTTTCTTTATGTATACATTATATATATACGTACTCAACTCGAGATAATATATTTATTTGTGCGAACTCTTTTGTTTACATTTTGTTAAGTATAATAGGGTAAATTATACTTACCTCCCCTTAACATTTTAGATAATTATACTTTGACACCCTCAAATTTAAAAGTTATACTTATCTTTTTTATTTTGAAATATTATTAACATTGACCATTTTTCAATAAAATTAACTGTTAAAATTTAACAAAAAATATCAAATAATTAAAATTTTAGATATTTTCTTAGTTTACTCCCCGCTCTCATATCTTGTCATTTTTCTTTACAAAAATCCTTATTTTTTTTTGTTTTTACTTTTTTTTTTTTTTTTACTTTCTTTTAGGATTTTAATAAATAAAAATGGTGAAAATATTAGAAAGTGAGAGATAAAATATGAAAAAACCTAAAATTTTGGTTATTTTGACATTTTATGTTAAATTTTAATAGTTAATTTTATCGGAAGGGAGTTAATGTTAATAAAATTTCAAAACAAGGGAGACAAGTGTAACTTTTAAATATTGAGGGTGCTAAATATAATTGTCCAAATATCAAAGGAAGGGAGGTGTAATTTATTCATTATAATAACTATTATTGCAACCATCAAATCATCCTTTAATAAAATTTTTAGTTTTATTAATTTTGTAAAAATTTAATTGAATTTAATAAAATATATCTCAACTTAAAATAGGTTATAGAATTTTACAAAATATATTTCAAATTATATTATTATTAAAAATAATTTAATAAAATATATTTCAAATATATATCAAAAGTGAAGGAAATTAACTGTTACAATCAAAATGTGAGGGACTAAAATGAAAGAATAAACTATATAAGTGATTTTTATGTTTTATCCTACAAAATTACATTTTTACCCTTGTCTAACAGGTTTGTGTAATGACCGGCTAACAGAAGGATTGAAATGATACTTGACAGAAAGTATATAGATTCGACTGTTACAATTGAAACACGAGGAACTAAACTGACACTGAGTGTAAACTATAGGCCATATTTTTGTATACCAAGGGGATTTTTTTAGATATTTGTACATTTTCTTGCATTAATTCAAATCATCTTATTTACCAAATATATATATATATATATTAAAACAATCTTTGAAAAGGAATTTATTTCAGATTATTTGATAGTTATGGGAGTGTTTAGAGTTGTATAAAGTTATATAAAATTTGTAAAAATTAATATCTTTTGCTTTATGTAGTGAATAAAAAAATTAAATTATACAGTCTCATAATTCGTGTTTATAGAGATTTTTAAAATTTTATATTTTTTTTTATAAGTGTTGTGACAATAACTAGGTTCAAACATTTGTCCATTCATAGTTTATCGCAAGAAAGAAATAAGAAAAAGAAAAACACAAATTATTGAAACAGAGAGAAGCTATGGGGCTGGTTGGAGCTATTTATTTTTGTTTAAAATAGAATTTTTAACATTTAGAATGTAAATAAAACAAAAAACAAAATTGTAAAGATGAAAATCAAAAATCATTCTGACAGACATTTTTTTTTGCTTTTTATGTCATAACTTTTTGAAATTTGTAGGGATTTTATTAGAATTTATAAAAATATAAAAATTTACAGAATTTAAATATGTTTGTAAATATTTGCGTAATTTAAGATGAAAAAAAAGTTTCATAGATAATTTGAAGAGATTTGTGAATTTGTTTTGTTAATTTTTTAACGGCACCTTTAAGGGAGTCATTTTGAAATCCAAATTTTACTAAAAGTAACAAGAAAAAAAAAATAACAAGCTTTTATAAACTTTCATATATTTTCATTTGTTATACGTACTTATTACTCTTACCCTTTGCAATTGCAAATGGTGAATAAAACTGAGTAAAACCGTCTGGTTGGTACGTGTTACAAAATGTTCAAATCAGCACCCAAAAATGATTGACACAATGGGTCTTTTTGTCAGAAACCGCGTTCAAACTTGAAACATTTATCAGTTCGATACACCTGTTAATCAGCACTCCCATAATTTGGATTAATCAGCACTTCCAATTTGAAGATCAACAATAGTAGAAAAAAGAGAGAGAGAGAGAGAGAGAGAGAGAGAGAGGAGTACAACAGGCGAAGCTGCCTAGCGAGTGGGGGGAAGACCAGAAAAGTCTTCTTTTTTTATTTTGGAAAGGTCAAATGACCAGAAAAGTCTGTGCTTGTACAAAAATTTGCCACGTAAGTGCTTTGTAGAAGTCTTTGTAGTCAACTTGGCGAAGTATATTCAAACTTTTTCCGTTTCGAGGAAAAGAGAGTGGAAAAATGAAAAATTAAGTGGGATTTGGTTTATATTATTTTTTATTTTATGTGTTTATATTTTAAATTTTTTAAAATAAGAAAAATATAAAACATAGTTGGTATGGTATTTTTTCTTTTTTTTTTATTTAAAATTTTTTTATTTTAGATTTAAAACATTTAAAATTGTTTTTTTTTTTTTTGTATTTCATGTATAAATTTATTTTTATTTTTGAAATAAAAAATAAAGGATAAATTCAAACAAGTATGGCTCCGTTTGGAATTCTACAATTTACAACAAAACTCTATAAATCTCTACAAACACAAATTACAAGAATATACAATTTAATCTTTTTACTCACTGCACAAATCACAAGACATTAACTTTTATACAATTTTATATAACTCCAAACACACCCCTATATCAAATGGTATCTAAACTTTTCTCACCTTCCTATTTAATTTTTGAATTCGTGTAGGCATAGAAGACAATCATCTATTATCTTTCCACTTTCCTTCTCTAGGTCCTACACTAATTTCAAACACCCCGCATATGCTTTCTGTAAATAGTCATTGTAAGTCCGAAATAAGTTAGCACTCTTCAATGGGGTTAACTATTAGGTCAATTATCACTCTCTTCTTCATCTTTCTTCTTCCTTCGAACTTGCCATGTTCTAGTGCACAGACATGGATTAAATCCCGTTACTGGTACTCTGGCTCTGAATTCCCCATTGCCAACATAAACTCAGCCCTCTTCACTCACCTCATCTGTGCTTTCGCAGGCCTCAACTCTTCTACTTACCAACTTTCCATCTCTTCCTCAAACGCCAAGTATTTCTCCTCCTTCACCAACACCGTCAAACAAAAGAATCCATCAATCGTCACGCTTCTGTCGATATGTGAATGCTTGGCTAATTCTTTGGCAATTTCCTCCATGGTCCCTCAGTCTTCTTACCGGAAATCTTTCATCGACTCCTCAATCGAAACAGCTAGATCGTACGGATTTCATGGCTTACAA
>QLOD02000017.1:11079029-11090766 GCA_003260245.2 Sideroxylon spinosum | reverse complement strand
GGTGATAGACTGGGACTGAAGGACTAGGGCTATTTGTACACTTGGTACTTCGGGACCATTTGTACCCCACGACCAACTTCTGGGGACTTAATTTTGATAGACTGGGTTTATGCAACCAGAGCTATCGATAGACTGGGACTTTGAGACTAGGGCTATCTTATTTGGGTTTAGTTCTGTGATCACAGACTAACCTTGCAGAGTACCTGACCCATATGATGGCGTTGGAAAATATTATGATGATAGATGATGATTAACATGAAACTAAGTTCTTATGGTTAAGTTGTTGATGCGATAAAATGATTAATGGAGGTGATGAGGTGATTTAAAATATGATGAGATGTTTACATGCTTTTGATAATGTCTTGTTAGACTTGCATGAATTAAGAAAAGATGCTTATATGCTTTATACTGAGCACTGTGGTTTAGTGCTCACTCCCCTACAGTTGATCTTGCAGGGGCAGATGCTCGTGATGGAACCACGAGATAGAGTAGCAGATTATTACTTTACTTCTATTTATGTTTAACATATTTTGGATTTAAATTTAGGCCCGGATTGTGGCATTATGTAATGTAACCTTTTCATGGCGATAATAGATTTTGGAGTAATTCATTGATGAAATACCAACATTATATTGCTTCCGCACTATTTGATTTAGATGAGTTTTTGTTTTGTGGTGTTTTGGTGGGTTAAGTCCCCACGTTCCCGGGTTGTGGATTCCGGGGCGTGATACAAATAGATGTTTATTACAAACCACTAAAACAATTTTATAAAAAAATTTAAGCGTAAGTAAATAAAAATAAATAACGTTTTAATTCCTATACTCAGGAAGTCCAGCACGCAACTCAAATTCATTACCTGTATCACAAGCTGTAAGGGGATGAGCACTAATAACACGTGTGCTCGGAACCCTAATAGTAATATAAATGCAATAATGTTCTAACATGCTACTAAGTGAAATATCTCTGCACAAATAGATATCTCAAATAAAAAAAAATTTAATTACTAATTCCTTTTCATAAATTGTGTACTAACACCCCATAACAAACCAAAAGAAAATAATATGATTTTAAGATACTACTGCTTGGTTGTCCCGTAGTAATAGGACCCAGCCAATATACACTATTCTCCTGTGTCTGTTTGGTTTTCCCATAGAAACAAGGCATAAGCAATATGCACCATCCTTCGGTATTTGCTTCATTGGCCGAAATCTTAGGAATATAATATATTACCCTTAGGCATCTACTCGTTCGTACGTTACTAGCCAACTGGACTCGATAACCATCTCGCGTGGGTTTCGGGACTTTTAAGCCTTGGATACGGATGCCCGATATTTTTAGTACCCTTCAACCCAAATAAAACATAATATTAAATCCTTACTTCAAACTGTCAATCATGCCATAAGTACAAACCAAACAATTTAATACCATATTCAAACCATCAAAATTTGATTACAAAGTATTACACATCCAATTACATATATATGTATATATAATCAATTAAATTTGAAAACGCTACTAATATGACACTAATATATAAAAATTTAAAACTGTAGGTTTGAATCATTTTAAACAATCACGTTGGAGCAATTAAATCAAAGGTTTAATAAAATAAAAAGAAAAAAAATTATCATCGCCATTTACTTCCATGGCATCTGGGAACATTAACTTGGGTATAATCATATGTACATAAATGTATTTTTTCAGGTGTGCTACAGGTAGAATTAAGTAAAAGGAATTCAAGTGTACTTGCACGTGGCCATATATATAAAATCTATATAATAAAATACAACACTTTTTCGAAAATATCCCACTCACAAACTATAATTAATAGTTGAGATTAAGTTTTACATACAAATGAGCGGCTCAGATTTTTTACCAACAAAACTTCCTTTGTATGCTCCCGTCTTTCCCCAAACATCTATATACGTACGTGAATCAACGACTGAGATTGATTGACTTAAAAATTAATGGGATTTCCGAGAAACGAAACTTATTGGATAAACATGAGGGCATTTATGGGAATCTAGGTGATTTTCCACAATGGCAATAATAACCTTGAAACGGGTAAGAAATCTGAATTTAGAAGGGTAGTTTTGTCCGAAAATTGATTTTTGGGAACGTGGAGGAAATTAAAGCCGTCAAGTCAATTTAATAGTCTCTTTAATGAATTTTCTGCAGATGGCAAAAAACCCTTACACTTCCAATTCGGCCTGTCCCTTTCTCTCTCTTTCCCCTTCTCTCTCCCTATATTTGCATCCAAGGATGCATTTGTACACAATGTTTATATGTATTTGCAAGGTATAGTTTTAATCGGTTTTGTTCTTAAATATAGGATTTTTTATTTTCCTTTTGTGTGTTCATAGATCCACTGATTTATTACTAAATCTGTTTTTCCTGATTTGTTAAAAAATCTTCTGTTTGTGAATTTATTATATTTTTGAGGACTGGAGAGCCACTGTTCGAGACGAACATAGGGCTCCAGTAAACTTATCTTCTCTCACTCTTTCCAGTTCTTGCCAGCTTTTACCGATTAAATGTAGTAAGGGGCTATGATTACAAAAAGAGAGGCTTGAGTTGGTTATCTTATTTTTAACGAGAGAGCTCATCGAGGGATAGAAAGAGAGTTGTGACTAAGATACTATCTTCTTTATGGGTTTTGGCATCTAAAATCACAAAGCCTATGTTCATTTTCTCTCTCTTTCTCTCTCTTCCCGTCCTTAGATAAGGGATGAGCCCGAAATGCCTCAATTTGTTAGTTTCTTTTTTCCTCCATCAATTTTGCATTTGTTGGGTTAGTTATATGAAGGGAAAAAAAGGGGCTTTATTTTGTTTTTTGTTTTCTCTCTATCTCTATGTAGCAAGTAACAATTGTGCATAAGTTGAAAGTTCGATTTTTTTTTTTTTTTTTTTTTACATGCGCCAAATAAAGTTGATTACAATAGTGTCTGGTTGTGAATGCATTAAAAAAAAAATAGCAGAAAACCTTAGAAATTAGGATTTCATAAACTGTAATTCCTTTAATCTTAACTTTTGATATTAACAAATTTTGTAATAATTTTACTATAAATTTTTTTGCTAATAATATAAGCAAGCGAATTGGCTTAACATTTTTTCTCTAAATTTTTTATTTCTTCTTAATTTATTATTTTAATCAAGTAACTAATATGGATTGATACAAGAATGCGAGGCATTCAAGAAAATTAATGGAGATTGATTTTGACAAAATCCTATTATTTAATATTTTACTAATATTTTATAAATTTATGAATATTTAATAACAAATATAGTGTAATAATAAAAAAAATTGATAAAAACAAAAGTTTACCTTTTTTTTCACCGGTGTCTTCACTTTGTTTGAGAAATTTCTATAAAAACAATTTTAATAAAAACAATAGAGAAAAAAATAAAAAAAAATATTTTACAAATTGGCACTGTTTGGAGTTAAAAATAAGAAATACAGAATTCTACAAATCTTTACAATTAAGAATTACGATGTAATAAAATTTAAATTTTTTATGGATTAAGATTCAATTTTTTACTTACTATTCAAAAAATGAGACATTACCATTTATCAATTTACAAAATTTCAAATACAGTCTTTTGCATGCTCCTTTTATTTAGTGATTTTTTATTTTTAGAAATTATTTTTATAGTTTTTTATTTAAGTTATTTATAAGTCAAATTATATTTCTGTACCTTTAGGCATAGGTAATTTCTAGTATATTGATAAATCATGAGCAATTAATTATGGTCTGACTCAATGACAGAACCAATTGGCAATATATATATATATATATGCATTACACAAACATATTTAACTTGCAATAAAATTTTCTAAGGGCTATTCCGCAAGTATACAGGTGTATATGCAATATAGCTTTAACAAGAAATGGTTCCTTTTCCCATTACCTCAATATCTGCAGGTACTTCAGCCTTCATTACCGTTTCTTCTTTTCTTTTCTCCCCCTCTTTCTCTCCCTCTCTTTTTTTTCCTAAGGTTTTTAATAATTTTTTTCAGCATTATATATATATATATATAGAGTAGCTAAAATAATAAACAACCCTAACCAATTTAATTAATTACCCATCACCCCACAGATTTTTGAAAAATATTTATATTCCCTAAAATTTTAAAAGGTTACCAAAATTTAACCTTTTTAAATACAACTCAAAACAAAATAACAAGTTAAAATTATTTAATAACTAAATATAAAATAAATTAAATCAAATTCAGGTCATTATATCCTACCCTCTTACGAAAATTTCATCATCGAAATTTAGGAGATAAATTATAGAAAAAATCAAGGGCACAACTCAGGGTACTTACTCCACATATCTATCTCTCGCTCCCAAGTCGACTTCTCAACACCAGGGTGCTTCCATAACACCCTAACTAAGGGTACAGTCTTCCCTAGAAGCATTGCTCCCGACAATCTAAGATTCCCATTGGTTTCAACTCATAAGTCACATCTCAGCCCATCTCAAGCTCGATGTAATCCAACATATGCAAATAGTCTGGGTTATAAAATTACACTTGAAAAGTGTAATTATAAACGCCATAACGTAGCCTTAGAAGCATACATTGTTTAATAAATTCACAAGTTTTGTTAATATTTATCACTTGTTTGTTTTATTCTCTTCAATGCAGGAAAGAAGAGGAAATAATCGTTATTAGCAGTGATGAAGATGAGAAAATCAACAACAACGAGCCCTCGGTGTCCACGCAAAGGGCCCCTATTCAAACTAAAGTAAGGATAAGGAGAGAAAAACAAAGCAAGAAGTCAGAGTAGGGGATGGTCTGGACCATCTCCCAGCCGGTCTGGACCATTGCAGAAGTGTCCAGATGTTGTGAAGACATTGTGGTTCGGATCGTAGCATGGGTAGTCCGGACCACTGCACTATAGAATGAAGAAAAATAGCACAATACGGTCCGGACCGTAGCCTCGGATGGTCCGGACCACAGGGCAACTTAGGGTTCCGTTTTTTGTATTTTTTTGGGTTTGTAAAGGGCTCTCTAAATAAGGACCTTAGGGGATTGTTTGAGGGATCTGTGCTAGTCGTCATTTAGGGTTTTTACATTACGTTTTCAGCCGTAAAGTTTCATTACATTTTCGTATGGTGATTTTTCCTATTCTTTCTTCTAAGGTTTATGTGTAAGTGATTTCTTTTACACTGATTTCAATTAAAAGTATTTTGTTTCCGTTCTTTTTTCTTCGCGCTTGCTTCATAAGTGTTTTACAACCTTCGTATAAATTTCCTCTTCACTTCTTTTCTATTTTAACTTTAGAATGGATGTTCATTCTTTTTCGTATAGTTTTGTGTATGATTCTAATATGCTAGGCTAAATTTATCTTGGTTTTAACCTATGAAGGTAATGGAAAAGGAGTAGATTGATTCAAATAGTATGCATTTTTAAAGTAATATATTTTTTATTAAATCGTAAAACTTGTTGAATCTTGGTTTAATCCTAAAAAACGAATGACCTGTGCTGTAGTCGGTTTCTTAGTTTCAAGTCGATTCTCTTGCACGCCGAGTCTCTGATTCAATGTCCCGGTGACTTCGAACTTAATTTCAAAACCCTAGTTCAACATTTGTTTTACAAAAAAGATTTTCAAGTTAAATCTTTCGACCTAGCACTACACGCGTAGATGAGAGGTTGAGTTATTCACATATTCAAATCTATCTCTTCTAATTCATTATATGAATAGGTTAAAACCAAGCGTTTTCGTCTGAAAGTAATTCACAAAAATTGAACTGTGTCTTTTCATTAGTGCTCTTAAAGTTAAGTTGAATTTTGTGTTTAAACATTAGTTCAAACCTAATTTATAAAACCTCAAAAAATTGATTTTTCTTTTTATTTTTTTTTTATTCTTTGCAAGTGTTTACAAAATGAGTTTTTCTAAAACTAGTCACACACTTGCTTCTCGATGACATCGCTCCTCTTGTGAATATTTTGTTTTTGCTTTATTTTATTCTTTTCCCATATATTTTTTTTAGGATTTGTTAGAGAGTCATGTCAGTTGCATGTTTTTAAGGTCGGGTAGAACCTTAACGGGAAATACCGAACCAAAAGACCCATCTTACCAACCTTCACATTCAGACTTTTACACTACTTTATCATTCACCAATTCCTCATCCTTTGATTCGATGGCACACTTAGGAGATGATGTGAGTGTCCACGGGGATGATGAGGATAATCCAGGTCTTAGGCTAATGAGAGAACATTTAAACCCGGTTAGGCAAACCACACCTTCATGTATCATCTTGCCTTTAAATAGGGGGAATTTTACGTTGAGACATGGAATTATCAACTTCTTCCTACATTTTATGGTCTTGACTCTGAAAATCCTTATAATCACCTAAGAGAATTTAAGGAAGTTAGTAACACTTGCATTGACCAGAACGCCAACGAGGATGTAGTGCGTCTCCGACTCTTTCCATTTTCACTTAAGGACAAGGCTAAATTTTAGCTAAATTCCCTCTGTCCTCGATCCGTGGGAACTTGGCGAGAAATGTAAATTGAGTTTCTAAAATTCCCAACCCAAGAGACTTAACATTTTAGGCGACAGATCACTACGTTTTCATGTAAGCCCAATGAAAATTTTTGTTGTGCTTGGGAAAGGTTTAAGAACCTTTGATGGCCTATCTTCATCATGGCTTTAAGCCATGGAGACTTGTGAGTATCTTCCATGAGTCTTTGCCTCTCAGTCTTAAACAAATTATGTTTACCATATGCAATGGTACCTTATTGGACAAGACTGCGGAGGACACTATGGACTTCTTTGACATGGTGGCCGAGGACTCTAATGATTGGGAAGTTCAAACTTCCTCTTCTTCCGAGCATAGGAATCCCACACCTGGTGGCCAGTTAGAGTTAAACGAGAGTGATGATTTGTGGGCTAGGTTAGCCGCTTTGCAAAATAAGCTAGACTCGCTTGAGCTCAAAAACAAGGAAAAACTAGTTGAGATGAAAATGATTTGTGTCATATGTGACCAATTGGGGCATGATCCTAATTCGTGCCCTGAGCTCCCTTTGATTAGAGAAATTGCTTATGGTCAAGCTAACATTAATGGCCCTCAAAACTGCCCATTCCTAAATAGGGGCCAAGGAAATCCTTCTTACCCACAAGGTGGGAATGTCACCTACCAAGGGGAAACCAAGCTTCTAATCCATATCCACCGGGATGGAGGAACCCTCCTGGTTTCCCGTGGAGGAATGACCAGCAGGGACAATGGTTTCAAGCACCTCCCATACCACCACCACAATTCCAACAACCTAATCCAGCTGCAATGTAACCTGTGCAAAAGAGATCTCTTGAGGACACTTTTAACCAATTATGCATCAGCAGTTGAACATCAATAACCAGTGAATCGGGCTTTAGTTGACATTAAAGGGCAAGTTTCCAAATTGACACAAACCATGAGTACCACTTAAAGTGGTAAACGTCTTGCACAAACTTTCCCAAACCTTAAGGGTTAGGTGAACATTACTGAGTCATCAACTTTGAGTGATACCCCACATGAACAAGTGCAATCCATCACTACTTTAAGAAATTGGAAAGTTATTCAAAAACCAATAGATCCTAGAGCTACTGCACCGAATGTTAAGATAGGGTCAAGAGGTAGTGAGCAGATTGAGAAACCAAATGAGGAAAGTGTTGAGAAAGAAAGAAAGGGAGAAAACAAAAAAAGTGATGAGAAAATTGATGAAAGGAAGGAAATTGAGGAAGAGTCAAGTAAGGAAGGAAGAGATAATAATGGGGGCATTTTGGCTAGGCAAAAAAATCAAGTAGAAGAATGCATACCTAGACCACCATTTTCTCATCGATTAGCAAAGGGCAAGAATGAGATGTTAAACTCTGAGATTTATGAGATTTTTAAACAAGTGAGAATCAACATCCCATTACTTGAGGCTATCAAACAAAATTCCACCTATGCTGAATTCCTCAGGGTTATGTTCACTGTTAAGAGGAAGCTTAATTTTAACGAGAAAGCTTTCTTAACTGAGCAAGTTAGTGCCATCATTCAATGTGATACACCTCTTAAGTATAAAGATGCAGGGTGTCCGACCGTTTCATGCGTAATTGGGGACCACATCATAGATAAAGCTCTTCTGGATCTAGGTGCTAGTGTCAACTTATTGCCTTACACTGTTTACTAAATATTAGGTTTAGGAGAGTTAAAACCCACTACAGTAACATTGTAATTGGCTGATTGATCGGTCAAGATGCCATGAGGGATAGTGCAAGATGTGTGGGTTTAGGTAGACAAGTTCTACTTTCCAGTTGATTTTATAGTATTGGACACCCAGCCTGTCCAAAACCCTTCCCATTCTAATCCTATCATTCTAGGTAGATGATTCCTTGCCACATCAAAGGTAGTGATAAATTGTAGGAGTGGGTTTATGAAGCTATCCTTTGAAAATATGATCGTTGAAATGAATATATTTAGGGTTGGAAAGCAAATAGGGGAATTTAAGGATATTCGAAAGGTGGATGTAATTCATACTTTGAGTGAGGAGTACTTTGAAGAGACCTTCTTCGACGAACCCTTAGAGAGAGCCTTAGTGAGAAGTGAGAGGTTTAAAGTTCTTGATGGAGGAAGTGTTATTAAGAGTGGGGAGTTTGTGAAAGCTAAGGAATAAGTCTTGGCTATTAGCCGTTTGGTACCAATTTATGAACCTTTGGAACCATCGGTGAGTAAACCCAAGCCATCGATAGAATGTCCACCTTGTCCTTTTAGGAAACCTTTACCAAATGAACTTAAATATGCATTTTTAGGAGAGGTGAGACATTCTCGGCAATTATGTCTGTTATGTTAGAAAAAGATTAGGAGGAGAGATTGTTAACGGTTTTGATTGCTCACCGTTGGGCTTTAGGTTGGACTGTGGTTAGCCTTCGAGGTATTAGCCCTTTAGTGTGCTCCCATTATATATACCTTGAGGATGATGCCAAACCTGTGAGGCAAATGCAACGTAGATTGAACCCCAATATGAAAGAGGTTGTAAAAGGGGAAGTGCTTAAACTGCTCGATGCGAGCATTATATATCCTATCTCTGATTCGAAGTAGGTGAGCCCCACCCAAATGGTCCCTAAAAAGTCCGGTGTCACTGTTGTTGAGAATGAGAAGGGAGAGTTAGTACCTCAATGTATCCAAACTGGGTGGCATATGTGCATTGACTATAGACGCTTGAATGCTGTAACTAGAAAGGACCATTTTCCCCTTCCATTCTCGAGAGAATAGCGGGGAAGTCATTCTACTGTTTTCTGGATGGATACTCGGGATATAATCAGGTTGAGATAGCACTTGAGGACCAAGAAAAGACCACATTCACATGGCGTTTTGGTGCGTATGCATATAAACGTATGTCATTTGAGTTATATAATGCACCTGCGACGCTTTAAAGGTGTGTAATGAGCATTTTTAGTGACATGGTTGAGAAGTTCTTGGAGGTTTTTATGGATGATTTCTCTCTGTATGGAGATTCATTTGATGAGTGTCCAATCAACCTTGAAAAAGTTCTAGTGCATTGTGAAGAGAGTAACTTAGTGTTAAACTAGGAAAAGTGCCATTTCATGGTACAACAAGGGATTATTATAGGGCACATAGTATCATGCCGTAGGATTGAGATGGACAAAGCTAAAGTTGAACTAATTCAAATTTACCTGTCCCCCGAAGTGTGAAGGACATAAGATCATTCCTAGGTCATGCTGGGTTTTACTGGCGATTCATTCAGTCTCTTAGTTCTATTGCCCGTCCCTTTTGCTCATTGTTATCCAATGATGTTCCTTTTGAATGGACAATGTCATGCCAGGAGGCATTTGGCAGACTTAAATGCTTGCTTACTACCACACCCATCATCCAAAGCCCGAATTGGTCTGTACCATTCGAGCTTATGTGTGACGCTAGCGATTATGCAGTGAGGGCTGTTTTAAGGCAAATGAGAGAGGGGAAACCCTATGTCATTTACTGCACTAGTAAGACTCTTAATGAGGCTCAAGTGAATTACACCACCATAGAGAAAGAGCTTCTAGTGGTAGTGTTTTCCCTAGACAGGTTTAGGTCATATTTAGTAGGTTCTCATATCACGATGTTCACGGACTATGCGGCCTTGAAATATCTTCTTTCTAAGAAAAAGGCGAAACCCTGTCTAATTAGATGGATGCTACTTTTTCAAGAGTTTGATTTGGAGATTAAAGACAAAAGGGGAGTAAAAAATGTGGTAGCTGACCATTTCTCTAGATTGCCACATCATGTGTTCGAATCAAGTGACCTACCGATTAATTATCATTTTCCTGATGATCACATCATGCATATTAGCACCACAAGTCATAATCACTCTCCTTGGTATTCGGATATTTCCAACTTCCTAGTAACTGGTCAAATGCCTCCCCATTGGAAAGTTGATGGAGGAAAATTTTTACGCAATGTGTATAGTTTCTTTTAGGACGAGCCTTACCTCTTAAATTATTGCCAAGACCAAATCATGAGACGATGCATTCCTGACCATGAGATTCCTAGTTTCATTGAGTTTTGTCACACTTTAGCTTGTGGAGGCCACTTCTCCTCAAAGAAAATCACAGCTAAATTCCTTCAAAGTTGATTTTATTGGCCTTCTATGTTTAAAGACGTATACGAATATTATTTAAGATGTGACCGCTGCCAACAATTAAGAGCCCTATCTAAACGTAATGAGATGCCCCAAAGTCCTATTATTATTCTGGAAATTTTTGATTGCTGGGGTATAGATTTTATGGGCCTATTTTCTATATCATTTGGTTTTGAGTATATATTAGTGGACATAAACTACGTTTCCAAGTGAGTAGAAGCCATTGCCACGCGTACCAATAGCCACCGAGTAGTGGTCAAGTTCTTAAAGGAATACATTTTGTTTGCACTTTGGGATGCCCCGAGCTATCATTAGTGATGGGGGTAAGCATTTTTGTAATCAACCTGTAGGTATTTTAATGCGTAAATATGGTGTGACACATAAGGTGGGTACCTCATGCCATCCTCAAAATAGTGGCCAAGTTGAGTTGGCAAATAGGGAGATAAAGGGCATCATTGAAAAAATCGTCAATCCTACACTTAAGGAGTGGTCTTTACGACTGATTGACGCATTGTGGGCCTACTAGATGGCTTGCAAAACCATTTTGGGTATGTCTCCATGTCACCTTGTCTTTGGTATAGCTTGCCACTTACCCGTTGAAATGGAACATAGAGCCTATTGGATAATCCAAAAATTTAGTGAGAGTATAGATGATGCCGGCATTCTTAGAAAGCTTCAATTAAATGAATTGGAGGGGCTAAGAAATGATGCTTTCGAGAATGCTAAAATTGCCAAAGCTAAGATAAAGGACTTGCATGACAAGCGCATTCTTAGGAAGTCCTTCAAGGTAGGTCAGAAAGTTTTGATGTATAATTCTCGGTTACACCTCTTTCTGGGAAAACTTAAAACAAGATGGTCTGACCTCTTCACCATTATTTCAATTTCAGAACATGGTGTGTGTGAGGTTCACAATCCACGAAATGAAACCACTTTTAAGGTGAATGATCACCGTCTCAAGCCATATTTGGATACGTATGTGGCCGAGATTGAAACGTGGGAGTTCACAGATCCTTCCCCGTTTGATTAAAAGTATGCAATCATTCTTGTACATAGTAGATTAGATTTTTCTTTTCTTTATTTTCTTATTTGTTTTTAGTCTGATTTTCTTCTCTTATTTTCTTTTATTTC
>QLOD02000017.1:11048588-11074642 GCA_003260245.2 Sideroxylon spinosum | reverse complement strand
ATATCTAGTAGTATACAACCTTCTGATAACAAACCTATATCCTCTTTTTTATTGGTTTTCTTTAGCAAAAGGAAGAGGGGAATAGAATTTCTGGGAAAATTAGTTGGACGAGTTTCATTTTTCCTTTGGGAAAGGATTTATGAAGGATGATGAAGCTCTGGTGCTATGAGATTATAGTGAAGATCTTTTGTTTAGGCATTTGGTAAAGTCACTACAATCAAATGCAAAGCAGGATAATCTTTGGAAAAAGAGTGTGGGGTACAAGATTTATAATGTCTATATTCATTTGAGCCTAGGATTCTGCTGCAGTGAAAATAAGTGATAATGTAAAGATTTTTCTCTGCATAGCAATTATGTGAGATATTTCTGGCCTGAGATTCTATTGAGGTGGGGCGTAAAGGTCAATTTCAATGTATTTTCTCTGTGCATCACAGAAGTAAAATTTGCTCCTAATCACTCTAAATTGTTTGGGGGATTGGTTTTTTTCTTATTTTTTTTCTTTATTTTTTGTTTTTTTTTTATATATGAATGTGAAAGATTTAAGAATACTATAAAGGTTCCAAACGAAATAATTCTTGTAGAAAGTAACCATTTTGGACGTGTAAATATCTCAAGCTTTCGCTGCAGATTCCGTTGCCCACCCTTAGTTCTTTGTGCCCGACTTGAAAATGAGGTTAGGGCAAAAAACATTTAGGTTGAGTCTAAGAAGAAGAAAAACTAATTTTATGATACTTAGGAAAAGAAAAAAGTAAATAGTTTTTTAGTAGTTAGTTTTTTAATTTTTTATCAGTTAAATATTTTTACTCTTCGAGATTTAAAAGAAATTAAAGTGTAAAAGAATAAATATAATCATTTTAAAAAAGTCAAAAAGTTAGGTACTATTGGTTTGCTTTTCTGTTTTATGTGTTTTATGCTTTAAAAATCCCAAAATAAAAAAAAAGAAAATAATCTATTTTTCTTATTTAAATTTTTTTTTTCTTATTTTAGATTGAAAATACTCAAAATAAATTTTGGTTATTTTTCATTTTATATGTAAACTCATTTTCTGTATTGTAAAACAAATTTTGAATATACAAATGATTAAACGTATTTGAACTATTTTTCCTATTTTCGACAGTGTAAAATAAAAAATAAGTTAAAAAATAGGGGTTTTGAACTATTTTTTTAATTTAAAAAATGTAAAATAAAAAATAAATAAAAGAAGGGGGTACGTCCTTGAGACACCGTGTGATTAGCAATTGACCGTTAAGCTTTTTTTTTTTTTTTGGAGACCCGGAACCCGGCCGGTTTATTACCGGCCGTCAACGGGCTGTGTAGCCGACCGGTAAACCGGGGAGCAGCAGCCTAACCCAAGGCTTACTCTGTTAAGTGACAGGGCACAGCTAGCGAGACTCGAACACACACCAATCCCGGGTTTACAATTTTTGGCAGAAACCATAAATTCACTATGTCACCCTACCGAGTAACTTTTATATTTTAAATTGGACACTGACACTCGTTAGGTTGGAATTTCTTGCAACAAGGCTCCCGTTTAATATTTTTCGCTAGTTAAGATGATTTGACCGATTTTTAATGATGTAAAAGTCAAAAATGTACTCATAAATTGAAATTGAGTTTTTTCTTTTTTCTTTTTTTTTTAATCTAATTAACTTTTAATTATGCTATTCATATTTAGAGAAAAAAAAAAAAGAAAAACACTAAATACTAATTGTAAAACAAATAAACAAAAAAATTATATAAATTATTTTAAGCTCGGAAAATATGATTCTCTTTTTATTTCGCTATGACCAGCAAAATGTGATCCTTCCATATTTAAATTAAAAATCCACTATACCCCTATACTAAAAAAATAAACATAATATATAATTTTTATTGTAATTACCAAAATTAAAATTTTTCTTCTTTGATCACCTACTCGAGTCTTTGTAGGATTATTAGAGGGAATGCCTAGTTGTTAACTTAGAACTCTATGAATTAATTGAGATGCTTACAAACTGACCTGAATACTCTAAGTTACAAAAAAATAAAGAAAATAAAAAAAATCCTAGGCATATTATTCATATTTAGAATAAAAATACAATGTTAAGTTGCAAAAGAAAAATATTACTTAAATTAGACTAGAAGAAAAAAAATCATGAGAATGCTACGAAACTCAAATTAAATTTATTTTTAAATTTTTGAAAAAAAAAATCTCTGAATAAACATTAACTTCTTAATTGTACCTATTTTCCGATTCCCAAACTTCTTCTTTCCTTCCTTAACTGGTGATCAGCAACATCGTATAATGACACTGCTATCACCCTTATAATTTTAAACAATTATACTAGGAAATATAACTTAAAGCTTGTGGTGGTCAAGCGATAAGAACGACGACGTTGATCCTCTACGTGACATTAATTATTGGTGAAGACATAGTACAAAACATAACACAGTTAAACGGAGGAGAGTTCAGTAGTTTCAACCAAGGAATGAGACGAGGATAGGGTTGGAATCGTATTTGAGGGTTATGGTAACAAAGTAATAATTGATAAATATGCCTCGGGCAAAAGATGGCAAAATTCCATAAGTGGTCTTATCCTAAATTTAACTAATTTTATTTTAGGAATAAAATTGTAAATATATAAATATGTATTATATTATATCTATATAATAAAACACAAAATATTTTAAAAATATCTCTCTCACAAACTATAATCAATGATGAAGATTGAATTTTACATAAAAATGAATGGCTAAGATTTTTTCTAATAAAACCTCTCCTATAAATTCCTGCAGTTCCCACAAATACCTATTAGCTATATGGTTGAGATTTATTTGAAAATTTTTCTATGGCTGAAATTGATTTTTTTTTATCTGAGTTAACTGCCCAAAACCGAATATGTGTGTCGTATAGAGAGAGAGGGGGGAAAGGGATGAGGGAGGGAAGAGCAGAGGGTATCGACTTAAGTTTTTTTAGGGAGGGGAGATTGTGAATTATAGGGGTTTGGTCTAGGGGTTAGGGTTGTGTGTGCGTGTGTGCGTTCTCGCATTTGTCTGTTGGGTTTGTGTGTAACGGGTTGATGGGTTTGCTTGGGTTTGAAATTTTAAAGTGTTAATTTTGAAATGATGTTTTGAAATTATAAAATAAAAATTAAATTTAAAAATTGATAATTAAGAAAAGTAATTTTGTTCTTGAAGTTTAAAGTATAAAAAATCATTTTAAAATGATAGTTGAATGTTTGTATTTAATTTGATATAAAGTTGTTAAGAAATGTATAAAAGTGACATATGGAAAAATTTTAATTGAGAATTTTGAAATTTTTTGGAGTTTTATAAAACTGTTAATATAAATATCAATCCAAATTTTTAAAAAATCTGCAAAAATTTTTCATGCATAATGTCAATCTGCAAAAAATCTGTAAAAATTTATAAAAAGTTTAACTTTCTTGGAGTTTGAAAAAGAGGGAAACTTTTGAAAATTTTTTTGGAGCTTTTTGAGTTTTTTTGAGCTCAAACATCTCCTTACAAGCCAAATTATATTTTTAGTGTATTTTAATTTATTTCAATTTTAATGTATTTAATTTCTAGATGTCCCAAGTAATCAATCACATAAACAAGAATGTAGAAGGCAATATATAAGGCGAGGAAATCTACACAGGAAAATCTCAAAACTTTCACTAAAATCAAGCGTTGGTTACAAATTCAAAACTCTCGATAGATCGACACCTCGACTCTATGCTCTGTTGACGTTTGCTCGAATCCACGATTCACCAACTCCTTTAACGAAAGCCCTCCGACTTTTCCAAGGCATAGTACTGACTCCTCAGTAACTCTTGTTGAATCCTCAGCGATCACGAACCAGGAATCCAAACTCCTTCAGATCAATGCGATGAAAAAGATTGGCTAAGCAATAGAGAGAACTATAGACTTGAAAAGCTCTCAATAATAATTATTCTCTCTGTCTCTTGATGTCTCTTAAACCCTAGATACGTTCCTGCCTTTTATATCATGCGAAACCTGGGCCGAACAAGATTAACATCAAGGAGAATCGAAGCCAAAAAGTCAGCCTCGTGGGAAGAAGGCACTCGCGGCCTTCCTACGATCATCCCGCAGTCTTCCCAGGACTTTCCCGCACCCACAATGTCTTTGATCTCCACTCTCGACTTTATCTCACGGATAACTACGGCATTCCCGCGATCTTCCTACGTTAATGCAATCTACAGCTCGTTCAAACTTCTCTTCTGATTCTGTCTTTATCCGTTTTAGGTTTTCTAAGATCCTTTGACTTCTAAAACTAACCCATGACTATAGTACTTAGCCTATACTAAGTCTTAAGATTACAAACCACTTTGACACATATTGTTTTGATTATGAATTTGCCAATTTACAATAATATCCCTAACAATCTTCCCTCTTGGTAATTTCATGTCAAAACTCAACAAATCTAGTTACTAGTAAATTAATCCAAGTCTTAGGTCTCAGAAACCGTTTTACAATGATTGTTACTATGATTGCACAGCCTTGATTAATACTCCTGTTTGCTGCACACTTAAACAAAAATATCATGGCATTGAGTGGAAAACACAGTAATAATAAAAAGTCTAAAAATAAAGTCAGTTCAGATAAACATAGATAGTAACAGTAAGAGGGGAAATTCAAAATCTCAGATAAACATAGATGAGTTAAAAAGTACAAATCACGACTCTCAACTATGTAAAGAAAAAAAAAGACTAAAAGCATAGCCAGCCACCCAACTCATACAAAACAAACAGACTCTCAGACCCACCATCACACCCCATTTTTGACTGGAAGTGACAAAGCCAACAATCACTGAGCAGCACCAGTCTCATCACCATCACCAGCATGATCATTACCATCGACATTAGGTGCATTGCTGCCATCATCACCACCGATATCAGGAAAGAAACATCACCAAACGGATCTTCAAAGGTGTAGGCATAAGTGTTAAGGTTCTACTACACCTGATTTAGAGTAAGATGCATCTCATCCTGACGAACCTGCATGACCTGTAAGTGACCATCCATCCCTGCCTGAATTGTCTTAAACTTTGCCTGGCGAGTAACTATGGCAGTGAGACGCTGATACATGTTATCCTGAAATCGGCGGTTCTCCCCTTGAATGGATGCTAAAATAGATCCCAAAATGTTCAGGTCATATGCAGGGGGAGCACTGGTAGAGAGGCCTGGCATGTCAGATGAAGGAGGAGGACTCATAGGACGTGAGGGCATACAGGGAGGAGCAGGTGTGGGCCTAGAGTGGGACCGACTACGACGGGCAGAGACATGATCAATTGGATTGGGCATTTTGATCAACTGATAGTTAGGAGGACACGTAACACCTTGGGATAAAAGAAAGTGGCTAAACAAAAGACTAAAAGGCATGGAATCAGACCGAGAGGTAGAGTCACAGCCAGTAGCAATTAGCTGAAGCATAAAGAGTGGGAGGTCAAAGACACGACCCGTGACAATGGAGTGTAGAATACGACCACGACGCTTAGTGACGCCAGTAATATGGAAGGATGGGTCAATAGAATTAGCTACATAAAGATGTAGCATCCTATTAATCTCAGATAATTGGCGATGAGAAATAGTCTCCCCAACCCAATCCACTCGACCCTTGGTAAGGACCTTAGCAATGGTCTGAATAGATGGACCATTATTATCCAGGACTGGCACAAAACCAACATGGTCTGGTCTAGGCATATTCAGAAACTAGGAGATAGTAGAATGTGTCATTTCAATGTTCACAGAACGAACATAAGAGTGCAAGACACCAATAGACATGTCAACCATGTGCATGTTAACAAAGAATTCATGAACAAGTTCGGCAATTGCATATTCATGAAAATGACACTCAGAACCAGAATAGCTAACATATTGTGTCCAACCTAAACGCTTAAAGTACTGTTCAACGGTCGGGAAATTATGTAACACTAAGCCACGTTCTATGACAATGGGGCGATATTTAAAGATAGAAATATAATTAGTTTGTTCAGTGTCGCCCCTAAAGCGATGTGCATCAAAAGTTGGACGGACCCTACATCTAAGAGGTATGATAACAAAAGAGGGATAGAATATACAAAAAGAAACTAAAGAAATAGACAAACGTAGGAAACAGATAAAGAACTTGAGCTAAATAGAAGTTAAAAAGATAAAACGACAAAGATACCTTGAAAAGAAGAAGAAGCACGTGACCTGGAGGCTTAGAGGATGCGGACAAGGGTGAGGCAGACTGTGAAAATAACGTTAAAGCCTCGGTGTGGCCTTAAAAAGCCAGCCTCGTGGGAAGGGTGCACCCGCGAGATTCAAGCGCCCTTCACGTGGTCTTCCCACGATGGTACCTAGGTCTAGACACCTATGTAGTATGTTCCTACGACTTAGAGCGTTCTTCCAGCGAGCATCCCACGAACTTACCCTTTTTTTTTTTTTATCATACCTCAGTATATTACAAGTTCTATATCCTCAAAAATAAGACAAATTATAGTTTCAAACTTGAAATCGTACATAAAAAGAGAGGGAGTTCAATCCAAAAATCTCTCTATTATAATGTCATGAGATGTTCACACATGTCATACTAGTGATTAAATGCCTGTACAATGTGTGAAATAAAGTTTGAGAACATTCATGATCAATACTGTTCACATACTCCCATGACGTTCAAAAATCCTCTGTGTGAACTTTGGGAATTTAAAGATAATGCACTTATGCTTTTCAACTTATTTCTCCTCAATTCATAATTTTTCAACTACACACCAATTTTTTAATGTATTTCCACTAAATTTATTGAGATTTTCTTTTTCAGATTTTTTTAACTTTACTTAGCATCTTTCACACACTTATGGGTAGGTAGCCATCTTCCTGCATCGTCAAACCCAGAGGGTGGTTATTTTGCTAACCTGCACGTCAACAGACTAGCTTCACACTATCCCATTGGTAGCCTTTTCCAAGTGTTTTTAACAGAGATATTGCAAGAGTGACCAAAAGTCTAAGCAAGAGTTTTAAGAGTCAATTGAGTAGTGGAAATTTTTTTCATGAAGTTCAAACCTTAGTGTATTTACAATGGGCACACCACTACCATGATAAAGAACATCAAAACATGGGATTCAAGATCATTAACCATTTGAATTTATGTCTCCTATGTAAGTATCAAGTAATACTTCCGTGATTTGATAGTGTATAAGAAAAGATAGGGCTTAAATTACTATTTATTAATCACCATTTTTCCCTCAAGTATAAAAATAGAGCATACATTTATAGATGTAAAACTCGAGGGAAGTAGAATAGTGCTCTTTAGTCTAGGGAACAAATGCCAGGGAAGACCTAAGTGATTCAAATCGAAGGTGATCCAAGGGCTTTGTTAGGATGTCCGCTAATTGATGTTCGGTTTCTATGGGCTCGATGGATATGGTTTGTTGTTCAACTAGCTCTCGGATGAAATCATACCGGATATCTATGTGTTTGGTATGAGAATGTTGAACAGGATTCTTAGAAATATAGATGGCACTAAGATTGTCACAAAAGAGTGTTATCGATTTCTGTTCTATTCCATAATCTGTCAACATTTGTTTCATCCAAGGAAGTTAGGTGTAACAACTACCTGCAGCTATATACGCAGCTTCGGCAGTGGATAAGGACACTGAGTTCTGTTTCTTACTGTGCCATGAAACCAAGTTAGTACCTACATAGAAACATCCACCAGATGTACTCTTCCGATTATCAACACATCCTGCCCAATCAGCATCAGAGTACCTTGCTGAAGTGGCATTGGTTTCGTGAGAGAACCAAATATCATAGTCAACAGTCCCAGTTATGTATTTGATTATCCTTTTAACTGCATGTAAATAGGACTCCTTAGGGTTGGATTGAAGCCGGGCACAGACTACTACACTAAAAGCTATGTCGGGATGATTGGTAGTAAGGTAAAGTAAGCTACCTATCATACTTCTGTAAAGTGTAGGATCTATAATTTTTCCGAACTCGTCTTTAGTTAACTTAGTGGTAGTGCTTATGGGAGTCCTGGCATGTTTACAACTGTTAAGCCCAAATATTTTAACTAGGTCTTTGGCATATTTGGATTGTGAGATGCAAATCCCATTCTCCATCTGTTTAACTTGCAGACCAAGAAAGAAGTTAATTCACCAATCATACTCATTTCAAAACTGTCTTTTATGTGTTCACCAAATTCAAGTGAGAAGTCTGGAGAGGTGGACCCAAACACAATATCACCAACATAGACTTGTGCAATCAATATATGATTTGATTCCTTACGAATAAACAGAGTTTTGTCCGCATTACTTCTCATAAAGGCAGACTCTAGAAGAAAGGTGGTAAGTCTCTCATACCAAGCTCTAGGGGCTTGTTTGAGTTCATAAAGAGCCTTTTACAGTTTGAAAACATGATTTGGAAAGTGTGGGTCAACGAATCCCTTAGGTTGCTCTACATAACCTTCCTCATTCAGAAAACCATTTAGGAATGCACTTTTAACATCTATTTGAAATAGTTTGAATTTTGAAAAGCTGGCTATTGCAAATAATATTCTGATAGACTCCAATTTGGCTGCAGATGCAAAGGTTTCATCAAAATCAATAGCTTTAACTTGGGTATAACCTTGTGCTACTAGCCTAGCCTTAATTCTAATTATTTTCCCAAATTCATCAGTTTTATTCTTGAAAATTCACTTAGTGCCTATAACATTTACATATGAAGGACGAGGAACTAGAACCCATATATCATTTCTAACGAACTAACCTAATTCTTCATGCATAGCATTTAACCAGAAATCATCACTTAGGGCTTTATGCACATTTTTGGGTTCTAAATTGGAAACATAACACATGTAAGATACCTCGTTTTACAGTTGTCTCCTTGTCTTTAATTTATCCTTCACATTTCCTATGACTTGAGAAGTTGGATGATTGAGTTTGATTCTAGTAGATGGTTCTAGTTCTGCATTTTACTCAACATCCTTGAGTGTCTCAGCACTTACATCAATAGGTACTTCAGTTAGTTCAGAAGGTGCATTTAGGAGAAGTTCTTCATCATCTTCAACCATTGAGCAGAAACATATGAATTAGTCTCATCAATTGCAACATTAATAGATTCCATAATAGTATTGGTTTTCAAGTTGAAAACTCTAAAAGCACGACTATTGGTGGAATAGCCTAGGAAGATTCCTTCATCGCTTTGGGAGTCAAACTTATCAAGTTGCTCTCTATCCTTAAGTATAAAGCACTTACTCCCAAAAAATTGAAAATACTTCACACTAGGCCTCTTACCGTTCCATAGTTCATAGGGTATCTGTTTGGTTCCTGGTCTAAGATACACCCTGTTTACTATGTAGCAAGCTGTATTGACAGTTTCAGTCCAAAACTTCTTCGGTAGTGATTTTCTATGGAAGAGCACTCGAGCCATCTCTTGAAGTACTCTATTCTTCCTTTCAACAACTCCACTCTGCTGGGGAGTCTTTGGGGTCGAAAATTCATGTTTTATGCCATTTGCATCACAGAATTCAATGTAAGAAGAATTTTCAAATTCTTTCCCGTGATATGTTCTGATTCGAGTGATGCAACCTATCTTTCTTTGTTTTTCCTATTGCAATCTTATACACAAGTTTTTAAAAGCATCAAACGTGCCAGATTTCTCAACAAGAAAATCAATCTAAGTGAAACGAGTGTAATCATCAACAGCAACAAGAATATATTTCTTTCCACCTATACTTTCAGTGCGTGTGAGTCCCATCAGGTCCATGTGAACCAAAATCAAGTGGTTCTTTAGAAATTAGGCTCCAACCCTTTTTGTGAGCACTTTTTATTTGTTTACCTACTTGGCATGGCCCACATACCCATCTGTGGTCTTTACCCAATTTAGGTAGGCCTTTCACCAATTCAGACTTACACAATTGTTTCAAAGCTTCAAAGTTTATGTGTCCAAGTCTTTGGTGCCAGGGGTCTGACTCATATAAGGATGTGGAATTACACACAAGACCGTTTAATTCAGATACCCCATAACAGTTATCAGAGGTACGAATGCTATTTAAAACAATTTTTCCAAGAGGATGTTTAGCATCGCACAACTGATTTATGCTAATTAAGTTTGCTTGAAGTCCTTCAACATAGAGCACATCCTTTAAGCATTCTAAACTAGGTGTTTTTATATTTTCTTTTCCTAAAATATAAGATGTGCTACCATCACCAAAAGTAACTACACCTTCCTCAAATTTTTCAAAGTTTGAAAATAATCCTTTATTACCACTCATATGTCTAGAACAGCCACTATCAAGATACCACATATTTAAGTTCAAGGCTTTTAAAGTAGTGTGGACTAGCAAACAATTTAGATCAGATTTTCTTATCCATATAGTTCTAGTCCTACTGGTTTTCTTTGCAGACTTTTTTTTTTTTTGAAATATTTTTCTTGATAACTCGCTTCTGGTATTTTGGACCAGTTTGTTGAAAGTAGGGGGTAGGATAAAAATTTCTCTTTGGCCTATATGAGGGGTATTCAAAATCTAGAGGGATGTTTAGTTTCCTAAAATATTAAACCTATTTTGATTTTGAAAAGTTTGACTAATAGGCCTCCGATGGTTAACATATGTCATGGGTAGTCCATAAAGTTTATGGCATTGAGGTCTTATATGGCCAGGTATTCGACAGTGATGATAGATTGGTGTGAAATTATGAGAAGGGTTGAAATGCATACCTTGGTATTTTTGGAAATTATTTGAGTACTGTTTACCTTTCGGTGGTTGAGGATGAGGTGGAGCTTTTCTAGGCTTTAGTAATGCGAGGTCTTTTGGGTTGGAGTCCTCAAAGCTTTAGTGTTTTTCTACTCACTTGTCGAGGCCTAATCCTTTGTCTCCTTCGTACCAGTGTACCCAAGTCCCCTTTTGTTATCTGGATTGCGCTATACTCCCAGAATTTGGTGTAGGTTCTTTGATGGGATTCTCATTTTTTCACTGAGTTCTTGAAGAGCACAGTGCGCCTCTAGGCATTCTTGGTCTTTACTGGTGAGCTTTTCTCTCAAAGCCACCACAATTCTGTCTTGGGTTTTGTTTTCTTCTTCTGCTCTGTGAACTCTTTCCTCAAGATTATTGTTCTTAGCTTTGAAATTCAAAATTTATTCATCTTGAACTTTCTTGCTTCGTCAAGTTTTCAAGTTTTCTTTCTAGCTCTTCAAGGGCAATTTTCAAGCTATCCCATTCGTTTTTCAAACCTTTATTTAGCATAGACAGATTTTCATTTTGCTAGTGAAATTTTCGACAATCTTGAAAAAGCTGTTCATATGCGTCTTCAGGATTAACTTCTTCTTCACAGTTTTCATCATTTTCTGAAGTTTCTTCATCCGAGCCTTTAGGAGTAGCAGACACTTCGGACATTTCTGAGCCTGAGTTTCTTGCCATGAATGTCGTGTAGTTCTCTGGAAAATCTTTTGACGATGAGGACAGAGTGGATTCGTCTGAGTCATCCAAGGTTGCATTGAGTACCTTCTTCTTGCTCTTCTTGTTTCCGCAATCTTGGGCTATGTGTCCATAACCTTGACACTCGTAGCACTTTACTCATTTGAACTTTTTTTCTTTCTTCTTAGGCTCAGATGGCTCTTCTCCTCTAGGTTTTTTCCGTCTTCTTGAATTTTCCAGCATTATCATCTTTGTTTTTAAAGAACTTTTTGATCTTTTTTACGTAAAGAGCAATTTCTTCCATGGAAGGCATAGAGTCATCATTAGACGATGAGTATTCTTCTCTTACCATTTTAAGAGCAACACCTTTCATCTTCTTAGGTTTGATCATGTTGGCTTCATAAGTCTGTAGGGAGCCAACCAAATCTTCCACCCTCATGGAGTCCACGTCCCTAGCTTCTTCAGTGGCAGTGACCTTGGCTTGAAATGACATAGGTAGGGAGCGAAGAATTTTACTTACCATCTTTCTGTTTGGAATTTGTTCTCCGAGATTGAAACTTGAGTTGACGATATTACTTAACTTAGCATAAAAGTGATCAAAATTTTCATCATCTGCCATCTTCAGTTTTTCGAACTCTATGGTTATCTTCTATAGTTTAGACCTTTTACTGTGGAATTCCCTTCATGTGTTAACTTAAGTGTTGTCCAAGCTTCTTTGGTAATTTCATAACTCGATATTCTTCTGAACTCATCTGCTGAAACTACACAGAAGATTGTACTCAGCGCTTTATAGTTCCATTCAGCTTTCTCCTGCTCCATCCTGGTCCAGGTGTCCATCGGCTTTTCAATAGTCACATTATCCACAGTATGTGTAGGCTTGGTCCAACCCGTTTCAATGTTAAGCCACATGTTGACATTCAGAGAGATCAAGCGTGTGCTCATGTGAACCATCTAATAAGCATAGTTGGTGCCATCAAACCATGGGAGTTTGGTACTTGAACCGCCTTCTCTTGGGGATGCATCTAGCAAGAATAGGATCTCGTCTTTTTCGCAAAGACGTACTTGCTCTGATACTAATTGAAATTACACAGTAGGCTAGATATCCCAAGCAATTAATCACATAAACAAGAATGTAGAAGGCAATATATAAGGCGAGGAAATCCACACAGAAAAACCTCAAAAATTTCACTAAAATCAAGTGTTGGTTACAAACTCAAAACTCTCGATAAATCGACACCTCGACTCTATGCTCTGTTGACGTTTGCTTGAATCCATGACTCACCAACTCCTCCCTCTGACTCCACGAAGGCACAGTACTGACTCTTCAATAACTCTTGTTGAATCCTCAGCGATCACAAACCAAGAATCCGAACTCTTTCGGATCAATGCGATGAAGAAGATTGGCTAAGTAATGGAGAGAACAATAGACTTGAAAAGCTCTCAATAATAATTATTCTCTCTGTCTCTTGATGTCTCTTAAACCCTAGATACATCCCTTCATTTTATATCATGCGAAGCCTGGGCCGAATATGATTAACATCAAGGATAATCGAAGCCAAAAAGTCAGCCTCACAGGAAGAAGGCACCCGCGGCCTTCCTACAGTCATCCCGCGGTCTTCCCGCGACTTTCCTGCACCCACAATGTCTCTGATCTTCACTTTCGGCTTTATCTCGTGGATAACTGTAGCTTTCCCGCGATCTTCCTGTGTTAATGCAATCTGTAACTCGTTCAAACTTCTCTTCTGATTCTGTCTTTGTTCGTTATAGGTTTTCTGAGATTCTTTGACTTCTAAAACTAACCCATGACTATAGTACTTAGCTTATACTAAGTCTTGAGGTTACAAACCACTTTGACACATATTGTTTTGATTATGAATTTACCAATTTAAAATAATATCCCTAATAGGTATCTTCATTAATCCTCTAGATAGCAATGACAAGTTGTAGGGCCCGTTGCTAGGTACGTGGTTGCAACTCGGATATGTTTGAAGGGTTTGGTTGAACGTATCTGCTTGAGACAAGCTTAGAATTGTAGAATTAAAATTTAATGATTTGGTCTTATTTATTTATTTTTAATTAAAAATGAATGTGCTCGATAATTGAATCAAACGGGTGATATCCGATGTCAGTCCTTTTCTTTTTTTATGTTGAATAAAAGTTAATTTTTTTTTTGGGGTTGACTAAAAGCAAAAAAATAAGAAAAAAAAAGTAAAAATAGAAACAAGCCAAGAAAAGAATAAATAACAAGTGTGAGAAAGAGAAAGAGAGAGAACAAACCTGAAGAAGATTAGAGCAAATATCTTCATTAAATTGGGAAGTACAAGACTGACTAGAAGTCACAAAAGCAATATGAGAGTAGGGAAATCCGGTTTTTGTCAAATCAAAATTAATTAAAATTTATCAACATTTTTTACTTTTTTCTGTTAAAATTTATTATATATTACTTTTATATCAAATGTTATAATTTTATTGTATTTTTTTTGATAAACTTGTTGCCAACCAAACATCCTTAGTAAACAATGAGACCCTAGGTTAAATTTTTATCAAAACATTTTCGATTTATACTTACTACGTATTTGACAAATCACTAATTTTTATCATTTTTTATTTAATTACAATAATTTCTTAATTCAAAAATTATCAAAAATGATTAATATTTTTTAAAAGTTACTAAAAATTATTAAAAGTTGTCAAAAATTTTATCAAATATCCAAAAGTTACAAAAAGTTATTAAAAATTACTAAAATTATTACTTATTTCACTAAATACATAAAAAACTTATAATTTAAACTTTCAAGCTCTATCAACATAATTAAAACAAAATAGAATTTCAACCCAAAATACATATTAATACCCTACTAATTCTCTCAGCGTATAAGTCTTATTTTAATTTCAAACATAAAAATTAATAATAATTTTTAAAAAATAAAATTAAATCATATTAATTAACTAGTCTACATAAAGTGTAAGTAGCTGTAATGTTACATCAAATTCAATGACCATATATCAAAAACCCATCGAAACTTTTTCCCATCACGGGAATTTTAAGACTGTCAAAAAAGTATAATTTAACCGAGTATGAGGATAAGTCCCCGGTGATGTCCTCCCTGACATCTGAATTGCTGATGTATCCTAAATTTCTAATTGCATGACATATGCCTTGGCAGAGAAGGAGGGTTCTTTTTCCCCTCGGCTCATGGACTTGCTATTGCAGTTTTACGATCCTTTTCATGAGAACATTTCAAATGTTTTACATATGCTGCACACTATTCCTTTACAAGACATTAAAAGGTGTTTGATTGAAAAAAAGTTAATAAAAAAGTACAGTAAAAATATAAAAATTTGATATAAAGAGGATGGATGGTGAAATTTAATTAGAAGAAAGTACGAATTTTTGTAATTTTTAATAAATTTTGATTTTTGATGGTTTCTCCAAACAGGACCTAACTCGCTCAAAAGAAAGTTATTACTCGGAAACTGTCACGGGACTCGTTCAGTTTGGATATGAACCTTTAACTAAAATTTTGGAAGTAAATTACATTGAGTGCTGTGTACGTCACTCTCAATCTTAGTTCACCCCCCCCCCCCCGGGGGGCTATTCAATTTATTAAAGAGAAATGTCAATTATCCATTATGAGTCAGTTTTGCATAGTGAAATTTATTGAAAATCATTGAAATTTTTGAAAATCTTTAAAATTTATTGTTACATTTTATATTTTCTTACCCTTTTAAACTTTTTAAAAAAGTTTAATATCTTTAAAAAAAATTACGTAACTAGAATTCCGTTAATTGAATAGGCAAAATTCTTTTTAGCATGTCAGCGCAAACTTTAAGCTATCAAATGACATCAATTTTGCCTATTTTTTGTATTTTGATCCAATAGAAAGTACCAACCCGTTCCGATGCAACAAGCTGATATAAAAGTCAAAAAGTTCTAAAGCAAAACCGTTCTAGCAAAAAGTAAAAACCGTTCCAACGGTTTTTCTGTCCAAAACGTTAATACAAAAGTCGAAAAGTTTCACTATTTATCTCTGACCAACGTGGTTTGCTAGCTACGTATTAAAAGCCAAAAAATTTTCCAAACCACATTTTTTATAATTTTTCGTTGTTTTTTACCATGCCAAACGGACCTTATGTATGATATATGTTTTTGTAAATTTTATTTTTTATTTAAATTTCTTAACAATAACTGATATAATGGGTAAAATGAAATAATTTAAAAGAAAAAGATAAAATGAAACTTTTTAAAATACTGAAGCGAGATTAGTAGTAAAGTGTAGAAGTGCTAAATTTAAAAGTGAAAACTCTTTACATGCACTTATTACTCATATTTTTACCACCAATCTCAGTTTGCTACGTGTATTTTAAATTATTTAACTTCACCACTTACATTTTAAAATCGTCTCACCTTGTTAACTTCAATTAGTTATTATTGAAAAAATGTGCTAGATATGCCATATGTACATACACAAGATAGATGCGTGGTATTTTTTTTTTATCAATAAATTTCATTGAGGGGGAAAACTGTGATGATTTAAAAAAAAAAAAAAAAAAGGACAAAAACAAGGCAATTTAATGTACATGAGACAAATTTAAAATTATGTTAAAAGTGTTAATGTAATCTATCCAAAATTTGAGGAAAATGCAGGGTAGCTTATTTTCAGGATTAGTAAAAAGGATTGAGGACAGAGTGGTGCATCTACATACCAGTGTACGTTTTGTACATTTGGTTGCCCTTGATGTTCAGAACAAAACATAATAGAATGCAACACAAGGTGAGTATGGAATACGAGTGAAAATGAAACAGAACACGAGTGGGAATAGAATAAAATGTTTATTCCATTTCTTTATTTGATTGCCAACATAAAAATAATAGGAATAGAATAAACATTCAAAATTTTATTATATGATTACACATTTTAAATATAGTGAAATAATGTGCAATATAATAAAAATTACTAACAAATTTTTTTTAAAAACTATAAAAATAAACTTTATATTTGTATCACGAGTTTGAGTAAAACAAAAAACATTGGGGTAAATGGTCATTTTACAATTTCAAATTTGAACTGGTCCAAAATTTTCTTAACTATTAAGAAACATGTCAACAAATTTCTTTAACTCTTTTGAGATACTTAAAATATAAATTTGGCCTAAAAACAAATACAAGGGCAAAAAAGTCAATTTATAGTCTAAATTCAAATCGCGTTAAAATTTATTTGACTATCAAGAAATATGTTAAGGATATTATTCTAGCCTTGTGGATAGCTTAGAATGCGAATTTGGACAAAAAAATGGCCCAAGAGTAAAATCATCATTTTACAATTTGAGTTCAAATTGAGATGAAATTTTATTAGTTATTAAAAAACACATCGATAAATATTTTTTTATCTTTTGGGAAGTTTAAAATACAAATTTGGATAAAAAATGAACCTTGAGATAAAATAGTCATTTTACAATCTGAGTTTAAATCGGATCAAAATTTGCTTAGTTATGAAGTTAATATAAATAAATATTTTTATTAGTTTTTCAGTAACCCAAAATACGAATTTGAAAAAAAAAATGGGACCCAGCGGTAAAATAATCATTTTACCGATTATTTTACCGCTTAAGTTCGGATTTAGTTAAAAAGTAAGGTCAAGGGATAAAATAGTCATTTTACAACCCAATGGAGTAATTGAGAGAATTTTTTTAATATAAAATAGTTGTTTTTTTATTTTTTTATTTTTTCAATTTTTGGATCAAATTTTGATTATAATGGAATAGTTATTTTATCACTTAAATTGTGGAATGTCTTTTCCCCACTCATGTGAGAGTGGTTATTCCCACAGAATTGCATTTTAACATAATTTTTTGATACAAAACATGAGAATAGGCTAAAGTGGGAATAGATTCTATTCCGTTCCCACGTACCAAACATGGCGTAAGGGCTTTAGTGATTTGAATAATTTATACCCATTCCTACCCGTAGAAACTAGTTAAAAACTACACCGGACATGCACCAGGCACGGGCCCCCCCTCTGTCAGTCCCCTCCCTCCTGCCTCTCTCTCTCTCTCTGTGCCATGTCATACATATCTTGTCAAATAAGCCATTTTGTTATATAGATTTTAGGGAAATTTTCTTACAAAAATTATTACTTTGTGAAAGGTTTCGAAAACTGCAATGTTGTTTAATAAAGTAAATTTAAAACTACTGAAAAATAAAAAACAATTATTAGGGCCGTCCAAAGATTATTTAGAATTTATATACGTATCATTAGCATATATATCACTTAGGGCCCGATTGGATGGTACTAAAATTTCAGGGTAATAAGTTTTAGAGGGGGTATAAGATAAGAGGAGTTATTATTTTTAGAGAGTGTGCCCACATTGAGGTGATGTTTATGAAGGGGGTTAACTTTTGACTTGATTTGGATGTTTTATAAATAAGAATGGGTGAATGATAGGAAAAGGAGTCAAATGACTCTTTTGCCCTTGTGATGGTCCAAACTTTATTACTCATTAAATTAAATATTAAATTACAAAACCAATTCTATTTAATTATTTTTGGACAATTTGAAGTTGCATTATTTATTTCATTGAAAATTTAATTTTTTATAAATTTATTTAAAGAATTTTTTTTAAATATGTACTTTTGAATGGTTGGTTATTATCTAATTTTTTTAAATTATATTTATTTTGACTTGTTGGCTTATCTATTATTTTTTTTACTAGCATTATATTTATTTTGATCAAATTAACAATATTGTTAACGAGGGCTAAAAACATCAAAAACAATGGGCTTAACGGAGGATAATTTTTAACTGGTTCTAGGGGTGTCCAAAAATTATCCCCCCAATGGGAAAAAAGCTAAGGGGAAGGGAAACCTAAGAGGGGGGAAGAGGGGACAAAATTTGTTATCCAAGTAATGACATAAGTGTGGGACCCATACTTACAAGGGGGTAAAAGTTTTGGAGGAGACTTTTGGATGTATCAAATCGGGACCTTACGGTTATACGTCTATTATCCTTAAGATGGCGGATCCAGCCATGAGCTGTCATCTCAGCAGATTGGGTAGTCTGACTTAAAAAAATTAAAAAATAAAAAATATTAAGTCTAATTTTTTTTCTTTTTTAAAATTTAATCTACTTTAAATTTTCTTTATTTAGTTCACTTTGTCTTCAAACTTTTTGTTTAATTTAAATTTTTGTAAGTCAACCCATACTATTTTTAAACTTTTTGTTAAGTCAAAGTGAACCCAAATCTGGAACCTCCCTGTCAGGACTGATTGCCATTACATTTTGAATCTCAGTTTAACGAGAGAGAGAGAGAGAGAGAGAGATCACGGGTATAATGATGCAAATTTTGTCCGCGAGGCATCCGTGCACCTCTCGATTTCATGGACCTAACTAATTAAATTAGAAGGAATAGAGGGAGAAACATTCATATATAAATCAGTCCACGTGAAGGGTGGCTTTGCAATATTACTCCTCAGTTATTTGCATATAAAATTCTCTTTTCTTAATAGACACACTACAAATAACGCAATATGTCCTTGAACCTCTAGCAATGGCAGGCACAGACTACACAGAATGTGAAATAGATCTCCAAAAATGGGAGCAGCCGCCTCCACCTCCGCATCTGCTAGCTGAGGAAATCCAAGCAACCAAGCCATGAAAAAGAGTGCTGACGAGTTGTCCCTCAGTCGTGAGTTGATTTTGAAAACAAAAATTCGAGAGTGGGCTAAGGCAGTTGCTTCAATGAAGACAGAAACTCAATTTCAAATGAGAATTGTATTTAGTTGATGTTCAATTATGTATTTGAGTCTCGTAATTAATGGATAAAAAAGGCCACCATCAATTTTCAAACCTTCAACTATTTTACGTGTATATATGTCCATCTCTCTGGGTTAACTGATCGCTCCATTTATTCCAGCTCATTCAATCCATAGCAATGGAAGTGTTAAACTGTTTAGGGGATTGGTTTTTTTCTTATTTTTTTTGTTTATTTTTTGCTTTTTTATAGATGAACATGAAAGATTTAAGAAGACTATAAAGGTTCTAAATGAAATAATTCTTGTAGCAGGTAGCCATTTTGAACGTGAAAATATCTCAAGCTTTGGCTGCAGGTTCCATTGAGGTTGATTCTCTAAAACATTTATTATCTTTCTTAGTCTTTTCTTAATAATTCTCTCTCATAATTTCATTGTATGGCTCATTAATTTAATCTCGTGGTATTTTGTGCAGTTTTGAATATCTCATTTGTTCTTGTATATGAGTATAAAAATTTTTTTTTTCATGCATCAAGCATTTTCTTGCTCTTTAGCATTACATTAAAAAGTTTTGTCAATCAACTTATGTCATCCTCTTCCAAGCACCTCCAAACCTCAATATGGATACCATCTGGCACAACCATTTTCCTATTCTTCATTATTTTTATTACTTCTTTTACTTACTTCTTCTCTATTGATTCTCTTATAAAACATATGATTCAATTCTTTCCAAGAAGTGGAAAGCTGCCCCAATTATATGTTACTACTACTATTTTCATTAAATAATTTGTAGAAGTAGCTCCTCCAATACTCCTTTATCTCATCTTCCTTTGCTAATACCTTTTCATCCTTATCCTTAATGCATTTAATTTGGTTTAAATCCTTGATCCACCTATATCTAGTTTTAGTAAGCTTGAATATCTCTCTTTCACCTTCCATAGTATCAAGTCATCTATATAGCTCGTCAAATGCCTTTGCCTTGGCCTCGCTAATTGCCTTTTTGGTTTCTTTTTTTGTTTCTTTATACCTCTCTAAGTTCTCTTCATTTTGATCATTTTACCAAAATTTAAAACATTCTCTTTTAACTCTTATTTTGTCTTGGACGGCCTCGTTCCACCACCATGCCTCTTTCTGTGTCGAAGCACCGCTTTTGGATTCCCCTAAGACTTCTTTCCCTACCCTTCTAATCCACTCTACTATCTTATCCCACATATTATTTGCACTCACAATTACCGCCCAAATGTCTTCCTTTAGTACTATTTTTCTTAATGCTAGTTGCTTATCACCTTTCAAGGTACACCGTTTAATCCTTGGGCATCTATACAAATTTTTCTTTCTAATCCACTTTTAGAGCTGCACATCTATGATCAATAACCTATGTTGGGAAGTCAAGCTCTGTCCCGGTATAGCTTTGTAACCTTTATAAGTTAAACAGTCTCTTTTCCTAATTAAGAAGAAGTCAATCTGTGTCATTGAGGAGCCATTTTTTTAAGTCGCTAAATGTTTCTCTTTCTTTCTAACAAAGGTTTTCGTCACCATGAGATCATAAGCCACTTCCAAAATATGCCTCCCTTATTCATTTTTATTACCGTATCCATATCCCTCATGCACTCCTATGTATCCATCTACGTCTCATCTGACATGACTATTCAAATCTCCTACTACGAAGATCATATCTCCTTAGGATATCCGTAATAACACTCATTTCAAGTCTTCCCAAAACTTTTTCTTATGTCCATCTCCTAACACCTCCTGGGATGCATAAGCACTAATTACGATCGCTATCTCTTCTCCTAAAACTAACTTAATTACACAATCTTATCTCCATAGCGTTTTACCTAAACTACATTTTCTTTTAGGTTTTTACTTACCATTATGCCGACCCCATTCCTCGCTCTATTAAGTCCCGTATACCATAACTTATACCTAGTTCTCTCAATCTCTTTAGCTGTCTGTCCCATCAATTTTGTCTCTTACAAGTAAGCAATTGCGATTCTTCTCCTTTCCATTGTATCAACCACTTCCATAAGTTTCCTAGTTAGGTTCCCAATGTTCTAAGTACCTGATTTCAGCTTTCTATTTTGGACTAGCTTCCTTACCTCCCTCACCCATCCAAAAACGTATGAGAACCCTTGCCTATTTAATATTGTATCCGGGCACCGAAGCAGCGGTCCTTGCTTATTTATCAATATATTCAGACCATATAGCACATTGCTAAGTAGGGGACGGTCGCATTTTTATTAGGTCCCAAATCCATTAAGAAATCCGATTGAGTATTATGCTCGCTGTTAGCTACTTAATGCACAAGCCTTCTCCTTTGTCCGTGCTTGGGACCAGTTATATCAAGGATACCTAACATAGGCGGAGTTGGAAAATGAGTTCAAAACAAGAAAAAAAAAAAAAAACCAAAGACGATCGATTATCCACATAAGAGGCCCATTTGGTGTATAATAAAACGTCAAAAAATTCTAAAAAAATTTCTAAAAATAATTTACTTTTTATCTTACTGCACAAATTACGCACCCCACATATTATCTTATTTTATATTACTTTTTGTTACATCAAACGGTCCTAGAGAGTCCCATATACAAGAATAGTTGGGCTACTTTTTTTTTTCTTTTTTCAAATACATCGTTAGACACCACATGATTAGGAATTGATTGTTAAACTTTTATATTTTAAATTGAACACTTACACTCGTTAGGTTGCAATTTCTTCCAAAAAGGCTCCTGTTAATATTTTCGCTAGTTAAGATTATTTGATCAATTTTTAATAATACAAAAAATCAAAAATGTCCTTATAATTGAAATTGAAATTTTTTTTTTATCTTGTTAACTTTTAAGTTTGCTATTCATATTTAGAAAAAAAAAACATTGAATATTAATAATAAAACAAATAAACAAAATAATTATATAAACTTATTTTAAGCAAGGAGAATATGATACTCTTTTTCTTTTGGTTAGGCTACCAAAATGTGATCCTTCCAAATTTAAATTAAAAAATCCACTATACACCTAACCAAACCAAACCAAACCAAATCAAATCATACCAACCCTTTTCCCACTAGATGGGGTTGGTTATATGGATTTGATGACGGCAATCAAATTTATTTAGGGTCATGTTCTCTGTTAGATACATGTAGGGAATTTCATGTTTAATAGTTTCTTTCTAACTTCTTTTGGGTCTCCCTCTCCCTCTCCAACTTCTAACAATCTCTATGCTTTCACACCTTTAAACCAGTGCATCCGTTGGACGTCTTCTAACATAGCCGAACCATCTTAATTGATTTTCTCTCATTTTATCTTCAATCAGTGCTATTCCTACCTTCTCTCTAATCTTCTCGTTTCTAATTCTATCTCTCCTTGTGATGCCGCACATTGATCTTAGCATTCTCATTTTTGCAACTGCCATCTTCTGAATATGATTATGTTTTATTGCCTAACACTCTGATTTATATAATAACGTCGGTCTTACCGCTACCATACAATACCTCGCTTTCACCTTGAGGGGGATTTTCCTGTCACATAAGACCCCATTGCACTCCTCTATTTGATCTATTCGACCTGAATTGTATGAATTACATTAGTATCAATCCCTCCATCCTGTTGCACCATAGATGTAAGGTACCTAAAGTTTTCTTTCTCTACAATCATTTGTGTGCCCAAACTTACTTCTACGCTATCAGTTGTCCTATTTGACTAAACTTGCATTCCATATATTCCGTTTTGCATCGACTTAGCCTAAACCCTTTTGTCTCTAGCATTTCTTGCCACAATTCTAGCTTAACGTTCACGCTTTATTTCCTTCCATCTACTAAAACAGTGTCATCTGCAAATAGCATATACCACGACACCTCATCCTGAATATATCTTGTAATTTCATCTATTATTAGGGCGAACAAGTACAAGTTTAATGCTGAGCCTTGGTGTAGACCAATTATGATAGAAAATTCCTTAATCTCTCCACCAATTGTTTGTATAGATGTCACGGCTTTATCATATATATCTTTTAGTTCCTCAATATATGCGACACACACTTATTTCTTTTCTACTATACACCTATACTAAATAATAAACATAGTATACATTTTTTTCTTAAATTAGCAAAACTTAAGTTTTTTTCTTTGGTCACCAATATGAGTCTCATTAGGGTCATTAAAAGACATACCAAGTTGTTAATTTCAAGACTCTATAATTGAGATGAGCATAAACTGACTCGAACATTCTAAGTTACGAAAAGATAAAGATAATAAAAAAATTCTAGGCATATTATTCATATTTTGAATAAAAATATAATGTTAAGTTGCCAAAGAAAGGATGACTTAAATTAGACCAGAAGAAGGGAAAAAAAAAAAATAAGAATGCTACAAAACTCAAATTACATTTGTTTTTACGTTTCCAGGAAAAAAAAATCTCTAAATAAACATTAACGCTTAATTGTACCTATTTTCCAATTCCCAAACTTCTCCTTCCCTTCCTTAATTGGTAACTAGCAACATCATATAGTGACACTATTGTCACTCCTATAATTTTTAACAATTATACTAAGAAATATAACTTGAAGCTTGTGGCCAAGCGATGAGAACGATGGCATTGATCCTTTACGTGACTTGATCATGGCAAAGACAGAGTACAGAACAGTTACACAAAGAAGAGTTCAGCAACTTTAACTAAAGAATGAGACTAAGAAGAGAGGGTTTGAATCGTATTTAGGGGTTGTGGTAACAAAGTAATAACTGATAAATATGCCAAGGGCCAAAGATGACAAAAATTCCATAAGTGGTCTAATCCTAAATTTAACTAATTTTATTTTAGGAATAAAATTGTAAATATATAAATAAATATATATTATATTATATTACATTAAATGAATACTTAGCAGGTATCCTATAAACGTGAATGATATCGGATATCGAATACCCCGTAGATAAATCCAAAACCCGTCTCAAATTTGTACAGGTATTAAATTTCAATCTCAAACCCGTTTTAATCCTAATAGGGTATTTCTCAATGGGTCTTTATCGGATTCGATCGAATTAGGTACTCTCCTGCTACCGTTTAATTGACATCTCTTTTTAGACTGTCAAAATTTAATTCTTTTATTTTGTAACTTTTAGGTTTGTTATTTATATTTAGACATAAAATAATTACACAACCATAATAAAAATAAATATAATAATATATAAGTTTATTTTAGACCACTAAAATTAATTTCTTTTGTTTGGAAAATTTAATTTTTCTCCCCTTTTTTTTTTTGTGGGTAAGTTTCAGGCGTCTTACTCTTATAACTAATAGATAAAATTATATACTTTAGTGTGTTTGATTTACCAAAAGATATCAAAAAGCCTTTAAATTTAATTAACTTTTTTCAACTCCTTTAATTCAAATTTTATCATATATTATTTTTACACTAATTTTTTATTTTCTTTTGTCATCCGTTCCCCACTGTTGTTATGTTGTTTTCCAATATGATTGTGGTGTGTTTTCATAGCATTGATGCGCACGCCCGTGCTAAAAATTAAATATAATATAGAAACTTATTTTAGAGTAATAAAATATAATTTGTTTTAAGCTATCAAAATGTTATTTTTTTATTTTACTTGGTAATTTTAGTACTGTATGTTATTTATATTTAGACTATTACATACATTTAGATATCGTTTTGTTTTTATTTTTTGGTATGGTGTGCAACTTATTTTAGTTTAAACATTATTAATATGTCAACAATTACTAAATAAATAAAAAAAGGGAGTCAAATTTCGATTCTCTGAACGTATCTTTAACTTTTTATATATGATTAAATCAATCAAATCATCCAAATTAACTAACAAATAAATAAATAAATAAATAAAATAACAGCATGAGGTCTTTTGTCATAAGTTTAAATATCAGAATTTGAGTTCTCTTTTTTAAAATATAGAAAGTCTAGTTGCCAAAAACTTAAACCTCATTAGTGTTAATGGCTTTTGCCCAAGAAAACATTTGTGAGTTGATCCTCTCTGCCAGTGGATCGATGTGTCACATTCAAGTCCAATGGTTACAATCAATTTTGTGCTAAGTTGAGACTATATATTGGGTTAATTATAGTCTAAAAACATTTAACGTGAAGAACGTTCTGCAATGGAAGACGCGGAATCAAAGACAAATTAAGTAAAGAATATAATAAAAGAGTCAAGAAAAAAAAAAAAAATAGCTAGAGAGAAAATTCAGAAAGAATGCGCAATCAGAAAAAACTAAGCAAACAAGTAAAAATAAAAACATGCCAAGAAAAGAATAAATAACAAGAGAGAGAAAGAGAAAGAGAACACACCTGAAGAAGATCAGATCGTCAGAGCAAATACCTTCATTAAATAGGGAAGTACAAGATTGACTAGAAGTCACAAAAGCAATATGAAAGTACACTAAGGAAATCCAGTAGACAACGGAGCCGTTCGGAGGTAAAAATTTTACCAAAAATATTATCAATTTTTACTTATTAAATATTTGATAAATCATTAATTTTTATCATTTTTATATTTAATTATAATAATTTCTTAATTGAAAAGTTATCAAATATTTTTAAAATTTTTTAATAGTTACAAAAAATTGTAAAAAATTGTGAAAAATTTTATCAAACAACCAAAAATTACAAAAAATTGTTAAAAATTACTAAAATTGTTACTTGTTTCATTAAATGCATAAAAAATTACAATTTGAACTTCCAAATGCTATCAATATAATTAAAACAAAATATAACTTCAATGCAAAATACATATTAATGCCCTATTAACTCTCAGGGTGTGGAAATCTTATTTTAATTTTAAATATAAAAATTAATAATAATTCTAAAAAAATAAATTAAATCATATTAATTAATTAGTCTAAATAAAGGGTAAGTAGCTGTAATGTTACATCATCAGATTTAAAATCCA
>QLOD02000017.1:10949699-10961445 GCA_003260245.2 Sideroxylon spinosum | reverse complement strand
TCCTCACCAATATACTATCATTGGAATTGGTTTAGGGTCAAGTTCTTTCATATTCCAAGCACTTTCAATATCGCATTTAAATACTGTTCTTTACATTTTAGCATTTTAATTTTTATCCTTATTTTATTTTTATTTCCTTTACTTTTTTGTTTTAATTAATCTTAATCTAAATCAAATCACTCATGCCAACCAAAATTTGGATTTCCCTTTTTTTTAACCACCTAAAATGATTAAAATTAACCTAATAACAAGTGTCGCCCTAAGTCATCTCCTAAAATCAAGAAATAGAATCTAACTTTCTGTGGACTCGAGCAGGACTCAAACCGATTTATTTTGCTACACTTGACTCCTGCACTTGGGATAAGCAAGTAGCAGACTTTTTCGCCTATGAGGGTAGGTGAAGCTCTTTGCTTAAACTATTTCTACGAGTAAATAAAGTCGTAAAAATGATGTATGCAAGGGTTTTTTACCAATAAACTTTGGCAAATATTTTTTCTTATTGACGCAGGCAATTCCATTTGCCTGGATAGCCGGGCTAAAGCATTGTTTGGGTCCAAAAAAACCTAATAAGGCACCTTCCCCTTCTTTTATTTTCCCATGTTCACACCAAAATGAGCTCTCAAGGCATCACTTGAAGAGTTCTTGATTTTCTTTCTCTAGAACTTCACGTTCGATATTATTTTCCCATATTCAACCATTGCTTTGTTCTTTGGTTTTCAAAATTTTGAAGCTTTAAGGTTTGATTTTCAATGCAAAAGTAGTTTTCCTTAAACTTCTTTATGCCGTGTACAATTATAGTCATATACATATCATCTTTGTAATCAATTTATGTATTTATGAAGTACAGAGAAAATCTTGGATTACTTTTCATCATCTTCCTCGAAAAGCATATGCATATGTACATATAACTTGTATCAATGTGTGATTCATGCTTTTAACATATAAAATTACAACATGCTCAACAGATTATATACGTAACTATACATTTAATCCTTATCTCGGTTGCTTGGAGAGAAAGAAACGAGAAATAACAAATGCTTGAAAACTTCAGAAATTCTAGAAAACTCAGTGTGATCAATTTACAAACCCTAGCACTAAAACAACAATTCAAATGGATTTAGAATAAGTTTTATCAAAGGATAGTGAGAGGAATTTAAATAAAACTAAGCCTACGTGAACTAACTACAGCTTAGCCACTCTCTTGATTAAGTGCTTCTCAACCGTAAATCCATACGTAATACTCATATATACATATATATAGACATACGTCCTTGGAAAGAAAAAAGAAAACCCTAAAAATAGAGGGTGATGAGCCGACCTCCAATGGTTAAGGTGAAAGGGACTTGAAGATGACCACGATTAGCCACAATGTACGTCATGTTATAGGCTACTAACCTCTTGACATGAACACCAATCCCTATGCCGGTTTCAGATCTTTCAACCCTACGGTAATCTCTGTACCCTTCCTATTATTCTGTATCCTCTACCCCCGTATTTAAGAATCAATCACACTATCTTTTTATCTTTTTCCATTATCATCCTTATTCATTTTACCCATAATATATCATCATAATCCATAATCAATACATATCATCTCCATATTTTCCTTCACTTTTATTATCAATCTTGATATCTTATCATATTCCAAATCAAATTATTATATCTTTTTCATCATAAGCAAGTTATTCTTATCATGATCAAACAATTAACATCATTTTATATAACCAACCAATCATATTATAGTAATCATATTAAATCAATAATAATGTAATTATTGATATCATCATCTCATTTAACCATGCAAAATTCGATTTCATCAGAATAACTTATAAAATATTCTCCTTTCAATTAAACTTCCCAATAATATGCTATCATTTGATTATAACTTCCTCTTATATCTTTAACTCATTCAAACTCAAAAACATCCATCAATATGCATTTACAAGTTCTCTATAACACCATGAAACATATGAATCAAGGATAAGATATTAAAAACTACGAAATACATCAAATAGGACCTATAAGTAGGTTAACAAGTTTACAACATTGTATATTCAACAAATAGGAAACTTAAACCATAAAAATCCAAATTTTAGCTTTCTAGAGGGGTTTGGGCGTCCCCCTGAGGGACCCTGGGTGCCCTACTGATTTACTAAGGTTAACCAATGTAGCCGGAGTGCCCCACTGATTTACTAAGGCTAAACAATGCAGCCCGGGTGCCCTACTCAGGAACCCTAGCACCCTTCTGGTGTTCAGAGAACAAAACATCTTTCGTCCGAGCTCTAGCTCAAGTTTTTGTGTACAAACATAGGTTCTAACAACAGCACGGCAGAAACATCTTCAAAGATGAAAAATTCTAAGTGTCAAGATCTTGTTCAAACGTTGGTCCGAAGAAACATCTGTTCTAACACTTGTTCGAACAACAGAGGCTGAAGTGAAGTTTTGAGGCAGAAAAAATTCTAAGAATGGAAAGATGATTCAAACCTTTGTGTGAACCATAGTCAGTTTGAATAGCCGTTTGATCAACAGAAGGCATGCCAATCCTCAAGTGAAGAAAAATGACTAAATCCCAGGAATCTGTTCAAACCCTTGTTCGAACCAGAAGTTTGTTTAAACATTTGTCCAAAAGAATCAGTACTTTCAGGAATCCTGTAATTCTGTTATTTTGGAAAGAGTGTTTTAGTAATATTCAGTTTGTATTATAAATCGACACGAGCTAGGTCATTCTGGAGAGCTTTTCATCATGTACATTTTAGTTCGGAAAATTTCATTTGTAGAGAGAGATTTTAGAGAGAGAAAGTAGATCAAGTTTACATTTCTATTGAATTTGGTATCAGAATTCCACATTTTGAGCATATTTATATATATTCAAGTGTTTTCATTTCCATTATGTTTGAGTAGATCAATTGCTTGAATTCCAGGCAAGTCTTATAGTTAATTTACTTATAGCTTTCGAGGAAATGGGTTGATTGTTTAATTTTTAAAGTTTTGAAGGTTTAATTCATTTCTGATTTTAATATTTTTGATTTTGAGTTGAGATTTCATTTAAACTATTCATTTGTATGGTTTATGGTTATAATTATTGATTCTAATTAGAATTATCATGCATTTATGTTGTTAAATTGTATGATGATTACTAACTTTAGAATTTATAAGGATGACCTATAAATTATGCACATAATAGGTTTCATATGTGACCTCAACATAATTTTGGAATTAAATTCTTATTCAAATCAGAATAGAGTTATTTCAAATTGATTTCCACATAAATATATCCTCTGATCTATCTCTTCGAAGGTAGATTGAGTAATTAATCCTTGGAATTATAAGTAAATCGTTATAAACTTGTTTTGGATTCAAGTTTTTCATTAGATAGTTTTAACAAAAAGTTCAATAAATCCACCATTTTTCAAACCAACTCAACTCCTATCATTCTTTGTGAGATTGATTTTTGTTCAAGATTTTTCCCAAATTAGTTGTTCATTGATTTTTGCTTAAGGCTCTCTGTGGACACGATCCGATACTTACCGGTTATTATGCTTCAACTGACACCCTGCACTTGGGGTCGAGCCATATTAATACACATTGGACGAGTAAGCACTTTTGGCGCCGTTGTCGGGGAGTTTTAAGCAACGGTGAACAAACCTTTAGGAATCTTGGGTGGATTGATCTTCACCACCATTTCCAATGACCGGTGTCACACTAGTTGGGTAATCTCATTCCATATCTCTTACTGTTAGTATTGGTAATTCTTAAACTAAAATAAGTTAGAGGTAGTCATTATCATAATTGCTTACATTTGTGCATTCATTGCATCTTATGCATACATCTTAGGTTTGGTAGAATAATTCATTTTAATTCAAAAATTGACTAGCCATCTATTGAAAAAACATTCCTTGAGTTTTGATTTACCTCATCATCATCAATATCATCTGAACCGCAATCACCATCATCTTCTATTTCTACTGCCTTAGCACACCTCATGGAGGACATAGGAGGTAACAGTGGTCCTAATGACCAAGAGCCAATTACACAATTGGATAATAGGCCACTTAGGGAATTGTTGCATCCAGTTAGGCAAACTACACCTTCATGCATCATTTTGCCATTGAACCAAAGAAATTTCACTTTTAAACTTGGACTATCCAATTGTTGCCTACTTTTCATGGAATGGATTCAAAAAATCAATACACATATATGAAAGAGTTTGAGGAGGTTTGTACAACATGCATGGACCAAAATGTGAATGAGGACACCATTCGGTTACGGTTGTTCCCATTTTCCCTAAAGGACAAGGTCAAAATATGGTTGAACTCCTTGAGACCTCGCTCCATTGGTACATGGAGGATATGCAGGCTAAGTTTTTAAAAAAATATTTTCCAGCTCATAGGACATTGACTATGCAAAAACACATCATGAATTTTACATGTTAACCCAATGAGTCATTTAGCCAAGCATGGGAGAGATTTAGAGATTTGTGTAATGCATGTCCACACCATGGTTTTCCCATTTGGAGATTGTGCAGTTTTTTCTATGATGCATTGCATGCAGAGTTGAAACAATTGGTAGGCACAATGAGTAATAGGCAGTTTTTAGATAAGTCAGCTGAGGAGGCATATGAGTTTCTTGAGGAACTAGCAGAGAATACTAAGGCTTGGGAGGTGAGTCCACACACTTAATTAGAACTTAGAGGATCCCAACCATAGTCTAGCGGGCGATTAAGGTTAAATGAGAATGATGGCTTGAGTGCTAGGCTTGCATCTTTGACCAAGAAAGTGGAGTCCTTAGAGTTTAAAAAGGTGAATATGATGAGTGAGAAGGAGATGAAATGTGTGATTTGTGAGGTCACTGAACATAGCACTGATGAATGCCTGACCTTATTAGCCTTTAAGGAGGTTTTGTATGGTCAAACCTCTAATACTAATGCCACACACATTTACTCCAAGCCATACCAAGGACAAAGACAACAACAAGCTGGACCACCACCCATTCCTAATCAATATCATCCAGGGTTGAGAAATCACCCCAATTTTTCATGGAAGAATGACCAATCCTCTGCACCTTATCCTCAACAGTTTAGTTCAAACCCACCACCAGGTTACTTCCAAGGTTCATCATCTAGCAATTTCCAACCTCAATATAAAAAGTCTTTATTAGAGGACACATTGCATCAATTCATGCAAGGGTAAATAGGAATCAATAACCAAACTGCCAAGAACCAAGAACAAACCAATAGGGCAACTGAGGCTATTAGAAATCAGCTTATAACCTTGACTCAAGCCCGTAGTCATAATGAGAAAGGCAGATTTCCAGATCAAACCACTCTGAATCCTGAGGCCCAAGTGCACATGAATGAGTCCTCTAGTGATAAGTTGAGTCCGGAGCAAGTTTAGTCAATCACCACACTTAGGAGTGGGAAAGTAGTTGAGAAATCAGATGACCCTAGATTATTGAGGTTGAGAAGTGAGGAAGGAATATTGACCAGAGAAAAAGGTGAAACTAGTGAAAGTAAGAATAGAGAAGGGTTGGGTGATGAGAGAACTAAGTTAGGAAAAAGAGATGATGTTGATGTTGAAGAGAAGGAATTGAAGGAGTTGGAGAATAAAATGGAAAAGAATAAAAGGAAAATTGAGGAGATAAAAAATAAGCCATTTGGAGATGAAAATAAGATGGTGAGTGGATATCAACCTAAACCACCATTTTCGAGTGGATTGAACAAGTCAAAGAAAGAAGTATTGTACTTGAAAATCTTTCAGGTGTTTAAGCAATTCAAGATAAATATCCCTCTTTTGGATGCCATCAAACAAGTACCATCGTATTCTAAACTCTTGAAAGATTTGTGTACTTTTAAGAAGAGATTGTGTGTTAAGGAGAAAGCTTTTGTAACTGAATAAATGAGTGCAATTTTACAATATAAGACCCCTTCTAAGTACAATGACCCAGAGTGCCCTACCATTTCTTGTGTAATATGTGATCATAAGGTGAAGCAAGCCCTTTTGGATTTAAGAGCTAGTGTGAACCTTCTTCCCTTTATAGTTTACCAACAATTAGGGTTAGCTGAGCTTAAACCGACTCGGGTAACTTTATAGTTAGCCGACAGATCAGTTAAGATGCCTAGGGGGATCTTAGAAAATGTGCTTGTTCAGGTGGACAAGTTTTGCTTCCCCGTGGACTTCATAGTTTCGAATACTTAACCTACTCGACACGGGGCTACCCCTCTTGTTCCTGTAATTTTGGGTCGTCATTTCTTAGCAACTTCTAATGCTTTGATCAATTGTAAGAATGGACTGATGAAAATTTCTTTTGGAAAACTCACAGACGAAATGAATATCTTTAAGGTTTCTAAAAAACCTTTGGATGAGGACAGTGACATGAAGGAGGTAGACTTAATTCAAATAGTTTCTGAGGAATATTTTGAGAGGGAGTTCGTAGGAGATCCCTTAGGTAAAGCTTTGACTCTAGGGGAAGGGAGTGATCTTTATTAGGTTGAGGTGGAAGATGAGGAGGTTTTAGAGTTTCTGAGTTGGCTAGATAGTGCACCTATCATGTCTATAGAGCAATCTAGAGCAGCTTTAGAAATTTTAGAACCCGCTTTTGTCAAACCAGTCCCATCTATTGAAAAACCTCCAAAACCTGATAGGAAAGCTCTCCCTAGTGAATTCAAGTATGTGTTTTTAGTGGATAAGGAGACATACCTAGTGGTTATCTCTTCAAAATTGAGTTTAGATCAGGAAGAGAGGTTAATTGATGTTTTGAAAAATCATAAGAGAGCAATAGGGTGGACCATTATTGATTTACATGGGATTAGCCCCTTGGAGTGCACACATTCTATATACTTAGAAGAATGAGCTAAACCAGTAAGACAACCTCAGGGGAGGTTAAATCCAAATATGAAAGAAGTTATAAGGGGAGAGGTTTTGAAGCCCTTAGATTCTGGGATCATATACCCAATTTCCGTCTCTCAGTGGGTGAGTCCTACTCAAGTGGTCTCCAAAAAGTCCAGAATCACAATAATTAAGAATTAAAGGAACAAGCTTGTACCCACCAGAATTCAAACAAGGTGGAGGATGTGCATTGACTATTGCAAGCTTAATGTTGTGACAAGGAAGGACCATTTTCCATTTCCTTTTTTGGATCAAGTTTTAGAAAGGGTGGCGGGACGACCATGTTACTGTTTTCTTGATGGTTATTCGGGATATAACTAGATAGAAATTGCCTTATCAGACCAGGATAAAACCACATTCACTTGCCCTTTCAGAACATTTGCCTGTAGATGCATGCCCTTTGGGCTATGCAATGTTCTAGCTACGTTCCAGAGTGTATGATGAGCATTTTTTCTGATATGGTTGAGGAGTTACTAGAGGTATTCATGGATGATTTTTTTGTGTGCGATAGTTTTGAGCTTTGTCTTGTAAATTTGAGGAAAGTTTTATCTAGGTGTGAAAAGAAGCATTTAGTGCTTAATTGGGAGAAGTGTCAATTTATGGTTACTCATGGCATTATCCTAAGTCACATTGTTTCATCTAAGGGGATAGAGGTTAACCAATCTAAGATAGAAACAATTCAAAAATTGCCTATCCCTAGAAATATCAAGGACATTAGATCATTTTCGGGACATGCAGGGTTCTATTGTAGGTTCATAGCTTCCTTTAGCACCATTGCAAAACCCTGACCACACTTCTGTCTCAAGATGTGCCATTTGCATGTACACCTTAGTGTCAAGAGAGTTTTGAGAAGCTTAAGGAGAGTCTCACATCTGCACCCATCATGCAAGTACCTGATTGGTCTTTACCTTTCGAATTAATGTGCGATGCGAGTGATTTTGCTATAGGAGCTGTTTTAGGATAGAGAATTGAGAAGAAACCCCATGTCATCTATTATGCAAGTAAGACCTTGAGTGATGCCCAGTTGAAATATTTCACAACTGAGAAGGAACTTTTGGCAGCTGTGTTTGCCTTAGATAAGTTTCGATCTTATCTAGTTAGGTCTAAGGTGGTAGTGTACATAGATCATGCAGCTCTTAAGTATTGCTTGCGAAGCAAGATGCTAAGCTAGACTTATCTGTTAGATTCTCCTCCTTCAGAAATTTGAACTCGAGATTAGAGATAAGAAAGGAGTTGAGAATGTAGTGGCTGACCATTTGTCAAGGTTACCTAGGCAAGAGTTGACATATTTTGACCCACCCAGAAATGAACACTTCCCTGATGAGAAATTATTTGAGGTAAGCACTTCATTACCTAGTCAGCCACCATGGTATGCAGACATTGCCAATTACCTTGCCATTGGATGAACCCCCACACATTGGACCATTATTGACCATAAGAAATTCTTCCGGAACATTAAAAATGTCGTTTGGGATAACCTATACCTTTTCAAGTATTGTTCTGATCAAGTGATTAGACGGTACATCCCAGACCATGAAACTCAGAGTGTAATCACCTTCTGTCATACTTTAGCTTGTGGCGACCACTTCTATGCGAAGAAGACCGTTGCAAAGATCCTCTAACGTGGCCTTTATTGGCCAAGTATGTTCAAGGATGTTTTTGCCTTTTGCAAAGCTCGTGATCGTTGCCAAAGGTTAGGAGCACTGACTAGGAGAAACATGATGCCTCTACACCCTATATATGTAATTGAGATTTTCGATTGTTGGGGTGTAGATTTCATGGGACCCTTTTCTAACTCTTTTGGGAATGAATACATCTTTTTAGCCGTTGACTATGTTTCTAAATGGGTAGAAGCAATTCCAACTAAAACAAATGACCACAAAGTGGTTATTAAATTTTTAAAAGAAAACATATTCTCTCATTTTGGAATGCCCCGCGCAATGATTAATGATGAAGGTACTCATGTTTGTAATAAACCTGTGGGCATTTTAATGCGAAAATATGGAGTTTTACATAAAGTTGGAACTGCTTACCATCCCTAGACAAGTGGCCAAGCTGAGTTGGCTAATCGAGAGATAAAAGGTATCATTGAAAAAATCGTAAATCCCTATAGGAAAGATTGGTCTCTAAGATTGGTTGATGCATTATGGGCCAACCGCACTACATATAAGACTATTCTAGGGATCTCCCTATATCGGTTGATTTACGGAAAAGCTTGTCATCTCCCGGTTGAAATGGAGCACCGAGCCTATTGGACTATACACCAAATGAATGAAAACATTGATGAGGCCGGGCTTCATAGAAAACTCCAACTCAGTGAATTGGAGGAAATTTAAGAGGATGCTTACGAAAACTCTAGAGTTTCAAAGGTAAAAATGAAAAAGTTGCATGATAATCACATCCGGATGAAATTTTTGTGGGTTGATAAAAAAGTGCTCTTTTATGACTCTAAACTTCACTTATTCCCTGGGAAATTGAAATCTGGATGGATTGGTCCTTTCATAATTAAATCTATTTCTGAAAATGGATCATGTGAGATTGAGGATCCAAAAGATGGGAGAATAATCAAAGTGAATGGCCATAGGTTAAAACCCTACATAGAGAGTTTTATAGGACCTGTAGGACCCACCTCTTTTTGAATGAACACAGTGCATGACTAAATTGTACATATTTGTAAATTAGTTTCATTTCATTTTATTTATTTATTTTTTATGGTTTCTTTTGGTTTTCCTTTTTACATAATTAGCACTTGGTTGGCATGTTCTATTCTCATTTCTTTCCATTATTCTTTGGACTTTTTATGAATTTACATGATGTGGTGATATTCAAGTTGGGGGGAGGAAAGGGAAGATGAACTGTGCTAACCTTTGTTGTTTAGTCTTAGTGTTCAATATTTCAGGTAAAATTCAATGGATGTTAATAACCGAGGTAACTTCCAACCATACTTGTTATTTTTAAGCTTAAAGGTAATTTTGCACATTGGGGACAATGTTCATTTCAAGTTGGGGGGGGGAGAAACTTTTAGTTTTGATGTGGATCATGTTGAGGTTTAAGGGTAAGCACTAAAAAAGAAAAACATTTGGGTTAATTTTAGGATTTTTGAGTTTTTTAGTTAATTTGTGAGTCATTAGAAGTTTTTAAGAGTCTTCGTTTGGTGACAATTCAAATCAAGTCCATTGAACTTAGTGTATAAGAGGTAGGATGCTGGAGCTGAAATTTGCATCAGATGAGCATTACTGATATTGTTTGTTCGAACTACTATTTGAACCAACCCAATCCAGACAACTTGTTCGAACAAGCATTTGAACCAAGTTAAATCCAACATATTGTTCGAACCATCCATAAGTAGGCTTTTTTGTTTGAACCCTGGGTCTGTTCGAACCATCGGCCAATCTCAGCAGCTTATAAATAGGACACTTCAGAATTCTTTTTTTTTTAGGGATTATTTCACTGAAAGTTCTAACGAGCGTCTGAACAAAAGAAGATAGTTTGGGAGCTTTTGTGCTCGAGTGTCAATCGGATTGCAAGGGGTTTTCTGAATTGCAACTAAGCTTAATCAAGCTCTGGAAGCATTACGGATTGAGTGTTGCAACAGTTCAACTCAGCTTTGAACAGCGGACTAAGGTAGGGTTTCCAGTTTTGGTAAATTTTGCTAGGTGACTGAATTAGGTACTGAGTTTAGTTTTGAAATGGACCCACCCACCAAGGTTTATGAGAAAATGAAAAAGGAAAAGAAAAATACTTTCCAACAAGGAGAATTAGAAATTAGAAAGAAAGCTAAAACCCCATCTGCAACTAACTCGACTGAGACCCTAACTGAATCTATTGTGTCAACTGAACCTAAAGCCACTGTGAATTCACCTACTGAGCAGACCCAACCCCAACTCACTCCTGAGTTTACACCCATAACCAATCCAGAATTTCAATCAGAGCCCACCATTGAAACCATTATGAAGATGATTGAAGAGTTGAATGAGGAACCTGAGAATGAGGGGGAGGGTAGAGATGAACCTTATAATGATTTCAGATTCTCAAATGCCCGGGCAGAAAAATACTTTAGGAAGTATTGGAGTAAGAGATCAATGATAGTGGAGAGGGAAAAGAACCAAGGCCACTTCCAAATAGATGAATTTAAGTTGAAGCAGAATTTTAAGAAAGAAGGTGGAATTGGAACAGTTAATTTGCTGCCCTGTTTAAGGTAAGGAAAGGGATTTTTGGGTCAACATTTGCAGGATTCATAACTAAGTATGTTTGTAAGAAGAGAGTTAATTCTAAACTTGGTGAGCAAGTAGCTAAACATCCTGGACCAATTACTGCTTCTTCCAGAGAAAGAATTGCGAGCTATATGAAGAGCAAGCAAGGAACTACCACTGAAGAATTTATGGAGAAGATGTATGAAAGATGAGGTGAAGTTAAGGTCAAGCTTGGGGAGATCAAGGATGACCAATATTTTATCAAGCAAGAGTTACAAAACCAAGGGAAGAGGATTTCTGCTATAGAAGCCAAACTTAGGCTTCTGATTCCCTCGACCACTACAGGAACTTCTTCATTCCCTTCTGAAGACCCTCCTGTAGATGTATAGGATCTAGGACTTAATTTGCGTTGTCACCAATTAGGAAGTTTAGTTTTGGTTTTAGAATTTCTTTTGTTTTGTTTTGTGAGAAGTTATCTGAGTGATGATCTTTTGTGAATGAATGATAGTTGTTTTGAAATTAAGATGAATTGAATACTTATGTGAACTTGAATATGACTTGAATGAAAGGGGAATATCTTTCTAGTTTATGACTTGATTCAAAACTTGTGCATGATTGGTTAATGTTTATTTTTAAGAATTTTTTATGAATTTCCTTTAGAGTATTAAT
>QLOD02000017.1:10912071-10949599 GCA_003260245.2 Sideroxylon spinosum | reverse complement strand
AATAGCTCTAAACATTTGTTTTGAATTCATAACATGGGAAACACATTGACTTAAACTTTGAACATTGGAATGAAGGTGGAAACTTAAATGAGACCTTGGAAATGAAGTAGGCCATTGTTGAATCTTTTGAGCCCTATCAACTTTTCATGTTTATTAATTTTCCCTAAGAGCTATATCGAGCCTTGAATGCATAAATGCATATTTTCTTTGAAGCCCTAAAAAGCACCTTAACCTTGAAAGGATATTAACAACCACCCAAGTACTTTGGAAGTGTCCAAACTTTAAGAAATGAGATAGAGTGAGAAAATCAATAGGAAATGGGAATTGAAAAGAAATGGGGATTAACAAGAAGCAGTAGAGGGAAATGAGGTAGACATAAGGAAATGCATTAGAGAAATTTCTTAAAAAAAAAAAATAAATAAATAAAGAAAGAAAGACAAGTTGAGTAGGATCGAAGAAGAGGGATAAAGGTTATGCAAATAAGGCACTTGTTTGAGCATCCCATTCTTTCTTTGGTCCTATATCTAACCCTTTAGCCCCATTACAACCTAAATAAAGTCCTAACAGATCTAAGGTATTAAATGAGTAGAAACTGAAGTTCTTGATGTACAATAATTTAAGATTATTTCTTTGTCATGGATTATTCCTTCCATAGAGCTATGCCAAGTTGAATATTCATTGAAATGTACTGTTTTTGATTGGAGGAAGATTCTTACTAGAACTTTCTTTACATTTACTCATTATAAAAGAATCTTCCAAGAATATGTGACCCAATTTTCATTCCTTAAAGAGAGTAAACCTGTGAGGATTGAAATTAAAACTGGAGGGATCATATGCTTATAATTGAGTTGAGTTTATGTCTTAATGAAGGATTATGAGCATGGGTAATTGATGTTGTACTTTAAAACCAATCAATGAATAGAGTGTTGCAATTATGAATTATTCATGTTAATTTTTGATTGTTGGGAGGAATGGAATTTGAAATTTAAAGAAATTTACATTAAAAGAGTATGTTCAGCTTTGGATTAGGTTTAGAATTGGAAAGTAATTCATTGTTGAACTTATTTGCAAGGGACTAACAAATCTCAAGTTGGGGGGGTGTGATTGTAGTGAAAAAAGTACAATCACAAGCCTTAAATTGAGGGTGTTTGAACTTAATTCATGTTTAAAGGAGTAGAAATGTGAGTTTTAATGAATTAATAAAGATCAATTGTGAATTGCAGGTATTTGAACAAAAAAATGACAGAAATCGGGCGAGACCAACTTAGGAAAATGGTTCGAACACTTGTTCAAACCACATGCTATTTGACCATGGGTTCTAACAATAGAAGGGCAGAAAGATCTTCAAAGTTGAAAATTTCTAAGTGTCAAGATCTTGTTCGAACGTTGGTTCAAACAAACATTTGTTCTAACACTTGTTTGAACAACAGAGGCTGAAGTAAAGTTTCGAGGTAGAAAAAATTCTAAGTATGGAAAGATGGTTCGAACCTTTGTTCCAACCATAGTCTTTTTGAATAGCCGTTCGATCAACAAAAGGCATGCCAATCCTTAAGTGAAGAAAAAGTCCCAGAAATCTGTTCAAACCGTTGTTCAAACCAGAAGTTTGTTTGAACAATTATTCGAACGAATTAGCAATTTCGGGAATCAATTCTAATTTTGGAAAGGGTGTTTTAGTAATATTCAGTTTGTATTATAAATAGACACGAGCCAAGTCGTTTTGGAGAGCTTTTCATTACGTACATTTCAGTTTTGGAAAATTTCATTTGTAGAGAGAGATTTTAAAGAGAGAAAGTAGATCAAATTTACATTTCTATTGAATTTGGTATCAGAATTCCACATTTTGAGTAGATTTTATATATATTCAAGTGTTTTCATTTCCATTATGTGTGAGTAGATCAATTGCTTGAATTCAAGGCAAGTCTTATAGTTGATTTACTTATAGCTTCCGAGGAAATGGGCTGATTGTTTAATTTTTAAGGTTTTGAAGGTTTAATTCATTTTTGATTTGAATATTTTTGATTTTGAGTTGAGATTTCATTTAAACTATTCATTTGGATGGTTTATGGTTTATAATTATGGATTCTAAGTGGAATTATCATGCATTTGTGTTGCTAAATTGTATAATGATTACTAACTTTAGAATTTATAAGGATGACCGATAAATTATGCACATAATGTGTTTGATATATGACCTCAACATAATTTTGGACTTAAATTCTTATTCAAATCAGAATGGAGTTATTCCAAATTGATTTCCACATAAATATATCCTCTGATCTATCTCTTCGAAGGTAGATCAAGTAATTAATCCTTGGAATTATAAGTAAATCATTATAAACTTGTTTTGGATTCAAGTTTTTCATTAAATAGTTTTAAGAAAAAGTTCAAGAAATCCACCATTTTCACACCAACTCAACTCCTATCATTCTTTGTGAGATTGATTTTCGTTCAAGATTTTTCCCAAATTAGCTGTTCATTGATTTTTGCTTAAGGCTTTCTGTGCACATGATCCGGTACTTAGCGGTTATTGTGCTTCAACTGACACCCTGCACTTGGGGTCGAGCCATATTAATACACATTGGACGAGTAAGCATTGAGTAAATCAATCTCCTCCACCTTTGATCCAAACAACAAAGAAATCTCATAGAAATGTTCATTGAGGGTTCAATTACAATCTTGCAAGATTAATTGGAGTTTGATGAAGGTTAGCATAACTTACCAACACAAAGTTCTTGGTTCCTCCTTAACTCCTTCCCCTCCTGGTTCTCCTCTCCCAAACACCAAACTCCATCTCTCTCCTTCTTTTTAAGCCATATGGAAGCCCCATCTTGCTCCCCATGCAAGTTATAGTACCTTACACCTTCCTTCTACCCCCTATTCTGATCAAGGAAGTGGCCCCTAGTTGTATAAGCCAGAACCACGTCAATCTATTATTCTACTACATATGCTTGGTGCCTTCCTGAGAACCTTAGGCACCCCCTTAGGGCCCAGGTGCCCACCCCCTTAACCAAGGCACCCCTCTAAATATCCTAAAGTCAAAAAGTCAAATTTTAGGTTATTTGGCCCATTATTCCAAAAATTTTCAACCCTAAGTCAATCCTAATGATTTATATAGCTTAAATAGTAGATTATCATACCCAAATTTTGTATAAATTCATAAATTTATCTCAATACAAAAATCCAAGATATTAAGGTTTCATCAACTATTGCATAAAATTTTTGGACCTTCTAAGTTATCATCCTCCTCTACAAAGTTTTGAATCTATACATACATATATATACACACCTTTGTATCAACTTTCCAAAAACATATCTTCCAAAATACTATTCTAATAGCACCATTAAACATTCTACATAGAATATATGTAAGAATCATGCAACATTTCCCTACCTCGAGTGAAGAATCAAGTAATTGGCAAGCCCAAGTTAGTAATAGGAACCTATCCTACTTCCCTCCCCTATAACCTCTCTTGTCATAGCCTGAAGGGTTGTTGTATGGAAATATGGACAGAACATCAGTCTGACCATCGTCCAGCTCATCATCTAAGACGATGGGTGCCTCTCCCTTCTTGGGCATGTGCCCTTCCTTTATCTAGCCACTTTGTATGTTCTTTCACGTTTTGGGCCTAGCGCTTTCTCTCCCAAACCATTTTGTTTTCTAATTACTCCTTCATTCCAAAGTCTTAAAACTTAACTCAAATAAATTTTTTTGCATCATACATATTTCAAAAGTAAAATAAAATTATTTGGGTTATCTCAAAACATTTTATAGAAATTTGAAAAAAAATTTAGTGTTTTTTTTGTGGTTAATTTTTTTGCACTCCAAACGGTTCCTAAAAGTGTTCGCGTAAATGTTTGACATTTATAGTTAAACACATTTGTCAATGAGTACCCCGGGACACTTATTAAAAACTAATAAGAATATACTATTTATTTATTTTTATTTTAATCCAAAGAAGTTAAGAAATTTAATAAATTTTATCTATTGTAGAGTTCTAAGAAAGTGTGTATCATCTATATTAATTGATAACTATTACTTTTTAAGAAAAAGTTTCAAAATTGCTTATATAAATAGATTTCCTTTTCTAGGCTGCTTCATCTTTAGTGTGATGAGAAAAATAATATTTTGTATTCTTCTTACATCAAAAATTATGAAACAACAGAAAATAATCTTCTCACGAGTATGTAATTTTATATTTTATACATTTATCTGAATTTATTTTTGCATTATAAAGCAAGAGTTTGATTTGTTTTACAAGTATGTAATTTTATATTTTGTAAATTTATCTGAATTTATTTTTGCAGGATAAAGTAGAAGGTTAATTTGCTTTGGTGATTTTACTTCAAAGAACTATGGGTAATATTGTAATTTCATCTTAAAAAAGGGTAATTTATCAATTAATATAGATATATCTCTTTCGGATTCTACTATTCATATATCTCTCTTTCGGATTCTACTATTCATAAAATTTGTTGGATCTTAATTGTTAAGTGTCACGTCTTTATTAACTCTTGATAGGTGTACCAAGGCATAACCCATAATTAAAAAGTATAAACGTCTAACACTACAAATTATAGTTCTTAGGCATTAAAATTCGGCACCTGTAGATATTTACTCGCTGTTCTGAGCGTTTCCCGGCGGCTTGCATTTCTTAACAGCTAAATTGCTTACGTAATTACACACACCTGTATGAGAATGAGTGTGTGTTTTATTCAAACTACTACCACATTAATAATGCATTTTAAACCAAATGGCAATTGAAAATCACGGGCAGGGATAGAAATATGCTTTCGGAAAGTTGATTGCAAATCCAATTGTTATATTATGAGTAATGGGACGTTATTTCGTTTTTCTCATTTTAATATATGATTATATGATTTCGTTGTCTTACGTGTATATCATAAACTTAACGCAATTATTAGGTTCCAAGATGGATCCGAATGCACCAGGTTTTCCGTACATTCCTCCGACTTTCCGTGAATGTTGGCAAGTTGGAACACCTTTTCGGGCATGGCCCCTCCCAATGACTTGGGATTTCAAAATAGGTATTAAGGCCCATTCTCTAGGTCTTATTTTCATTTCACACTATATGGAGTTCGATCTGTCTTAGATCTTTGAGTTAATTCACACTATATGTTCTGATTCGTTTGAGATTTTCTCGTATGCGTATAAGTTCAACTTGTTAGGGAATTTCCATAAAATCTACCCATTAGGGAGCATTCATAGAGTACATACTATAATACATGAACCCAATATATATTAAATGACTCATATCAGCTTAAAAACTAAGGCTTATAAGCGGTAAGTCATCTAATTGCATATTAAGATCCAACCTCTTTTCTATTTATCTGATATGAAATTCAACATTCACAGTTCCCAGCACTATATTTAGGCTATGTTTGGATTGAAGGATCGAGTGCATACTACTAGTCCTAGGTTTTCTAATTTTCGAAAATAATACCAAGAATAGCATTCTAAATATTGAAAAAACAAGCCTAGCAATGAGATATAAACTTGTTTATGGACTTCCAATGGCATATATAAAATAACCAGCCATAGATGGATGAAAAACATACCTTTTAGAATCCTATAAGTTGCTGTCCCTACAAGAAAATAGAGTATAGGTGAGGAACGTTTTTGCGAGGGATACGATTTCCTCGCTAATGATCGGTTTTACGCGAGGAAACCAATATTTTCTCGCAAAAGTGTTTTATAGGCAAGGAAACTTAGTTTCCTTGCTAATTAGATGGTGTAAGCGAGGGAATATTTGTTTCCTCGCTAATATTATATGCGAGGAAACCTTTTTTCCTCGTGAATAGACTGTATAGACGAGAGAATATCTAGTTCCTCGCTAATAGTGAAGCAACTATTTTAATTATAGGTGAAGAAATTTAGTTTCCTCGATAATTGGGATATAAGGCGAGAACATATTCGTTTCGTCGTTAATAGGTTGGTAACTTTTGTTATTATAGGCGAGGAAATTTTTTTTCCTCGCTAAAAGTAGAGTATAGGCGAGGAAATTTTTCTTTCCTCGCAAATGGTCAAATAACTTTTTTTAAAAGTTCGGCATAAACAAGAAAATATTTGTTTTTTCACTGATAGCACTTAACTTTTTCTAACCTAAAAAATAAAGGATGAGTTTATTTACACTCAACAAATTGTCTCTTGTACTCTAATTTGCCTCTTTTTTTTTTCATTACATAAAGTTACACAATCAACATAAAGTTTTAAGACAATTAAATAATTTATTATATTCTAAGATGTATTTGAGACTGGTAGTGGGTATGGCCATAATTTATTATAGAAACTGGTTGTGCGTATGGTAAATGAAAAAGAGATGTCATAAAAAGTGTAAAAGTATATGTGTATTTTATGTTTTATACACATTAAATTTAATTTTGATTTAAATATTTACTTTAAGTAATTTAAAAAAAATCAAAGTCTAAATTTCACATTTTTATTATAAATAATTTTAGTTGACTTTTGTTTAATAAGTACTCATAGATTATTTTAAAATATCAATTTAAAAATATTTATTTATTTATTAAAAATATTATCATATTTTTAAAAATATTAATTTAAAAATTTTTATAAAAAATATTTTAAGAAATTTATGGAAACAGTAAGAGAGTGTGTTCCTATTTGAAATGCCAAAAAGACAACCAAAATGAAAAAGAAGAAAAAGTAATTCGAACCATTGAACAAATTCAATATTTGAAAATATCTTTTGACCTTCCATGTTATATAGATGTCACTAACACTGTAAAAGTTATATCTATTAAAATTTAATTTAATATAACTATTTACTTTTTAAAAATTTTTAAAAATTTAAAAGTATAAATAATATTTTTTATATAAATAATCTTATTTAACTTCATTTAATAGGTATTTATAGAATGTTTTCAAGTATTAGTTTATTTATTATAAATATTATTACATTTTCAAAAATTTTAATTAAAAATTTTTATATTTAAGAAAAATATAAGAATAACAATGAAGTGCAAAAATATGGCTCACATTAGGTGAGGAAAAAAATTCCCTTTTGCGCTCACTTTCCCGCGCATGCATGTCCAAACTAATCAGAACTTGATTCCTAACACATAGAGCTGTTAGTCTTACGATAGGATCTCACTCATGGTTTATCAAAGCACCAAACCCTAAGTTCATTAGTTCATCCACATATGCTGAAGATTGAGAGCATTGATCCACTCAGTAGCAGTGAGTGTAGTTTCCTCCATCTTTCATACTACATTTAAAAGAGAATACATTCATGAGTTGTCTTGTTCAATACATGAAACATGTACTAGTGAGACAAATCCACAAAATCCTCCAATGACCATGGTAGGTCACCCTATGGTGTAGGAGATTGCTCACTCTAACCTTATCCTGGTAAAGTGCCCTCTTTTACCATTCGGTTATGAACAAGGTTTATAACTCAAATGTCAATGCCTTAGACTTTCGATGCATCCAGCATCACTGCCTAACCAAGTCATTCATTATGAGTCATTGGATCTTCATACATGCCTTATCATTACACACCAGAGATAATATGTAAAGAATCATGGAACTTTATTAATGCATCATAAAGTTCATAGTAATAAACCATCTAGACTACATATGTATGTGCAAAATAACTAAGAGAGATTAGTGCTAGTGGTCTTTAGGGCATACGAATCCCAACAGACTCCCACTTGCACTAAAGATTACTATCGCTAAATCTTAAACCCATAAACTCTACATATGTGGAAAGCACTTTCTCTGGAAGAGTCTTTATGAATAGGTCCGCTAGGTTTTCTGCTAAGGTAATCTTATTAACTAATGTGTCCCAGATCAAGTGATATTTTCTCTCATTGTATTTCCCTTTCTTATGATTTCTTGGCTCCTTGCATTAGGCTATAGCACCACTGTTTTCATAATACATGGCTATGAGCTTTTGTATAGAAGGCATGACCTCCAGGTCTGATAAGAGTTTCCTGAGCTAGACCGTCTCTTTTGCAGTTTCAAACGTTGCCACATGCTCTATCTCCATGGTAAAATCAATAATATAATTTTGCTTGATGCTTCTCCAAGAGGTTGCTCCTCTTGACAGAGGTAGACTTTTAAGAATCTCTATCGGACTACAAATCCGAGTCTGTATGGGCCAACAGGATCAGGTCATCTGGACAGTACTCAAGCACATAATCCTTTGTTCTCCAAAGATACTTGAATATATGATTAGCTGTAACCCAGTGTGCCGATTTAGGGTTTGACTGGTATCTACTAACCATGCCTACGGCATAGCGGATATCCGGTCTGGTACATAACACACAATACACGAGGCTTCTAACAGCCAAAGCATTTGGTACCCTCTTTGTGCTTTCTATCTCTTCAGATGTCTTCGGATATTCATTCCTACATAGAGTAATTCCATATCTGGAAAGTAGAAGTCTCTTCTTGGAATTATGCATACTATATTTAACCAAAAATTTTCTCAATATATGAGGCTTGTGATAGTGCAAGCTTCTTGTTCTTGCAATCTCACAGAAGATTGATAGCAAGCACATTGCTTCCTTCACCCAAGTCTTTCATATGAAATTGAGTAGATAGCCATTATGGATAATAACACACCTACATCATTACCAATGAGTAGGATGTCATCCACATACAGAATTAAGAAAGCCACAACATGACCATTACCTTTTTTGTATGCACATGGCTCATTGATGTTTTGATCAAAACCAAAAGATTTGATTACTTGATCAAACTTGATGTTCCATGCTCTTGATGCCTACTTGAGTCTATAGATGGACTTCTTAAGCTTACAAACCATGTGTTCTTGGCCTTTGGTAATGTATCTGTCAGGTTGGGACATATAGATATCTTCATCAAGATCACCATTCGAGAATGCTGTTTTGACGTCCATTTGCCATATCTCGTAGTCATAATGACATGCAATGGTAAGAAGTATCCTGATGGATTTAAGCATAGCTGCTAGCGAGAAGGTCTCTTCATGTAACTAGCATTGCTTTAAAGGTTTCAACCTTTTTATCAACTCCTCTTTTTTTCTTGTTGACCCACTTAAACCCTACGGGTTTGATCCCTTCAAGTGCAACTACAAGATCCCACACCCTATTAGAGTATATAGACTCTATCTCGAAATCCATTGCTTTATGCCAATGGTCGGCATCTATATCAGACACTGTTTCATCATATCTAGTAGAATCCATAACTTGATCCTCTGAAGAAGTCTGGAAAGATTCTCTATAGTATCTATCAGCCTGTCTGGATGTTCTCCCACTACAATGAAACTCCAATGTGTTAGGATTAATATGCTATTCTTTCTCATTCATAACTGTGTAGGTGTGTCAGGAATTTCAGAAAAAATCTCCTCTAGAGCTACTTCAGAATCTGGAACTTGTTGGATCATACCGCCATCCTCTAAGTATTTAGCATGAGTGCTTATAAGCACTTTTTGCGCCTTAGATGATAGAATATCCCGCCTCTGGTTCCCTTAGGATAACCTATGAAATAGCACATTTCTGATTTAGGTTCCAACTTAGTAGATTTATAGCTTTGTACACAAGCTGAACATCCCAAATATGTAAGTGTCTAAAACTAGGTTCGCGGTCTATCCTTATCTCATGGGGTGTAGTAAGCACTGATTTAGATGGAACTAAGTTCAAAATATATGTAGCTGTTTCAAGGGCATATCCCTAAAATGATATGGGTAGAGTCGCATGAGACATCATGGATCTAACCATGTCAGAAGGATCTAGTTCATTTTCTCAGATACACCATTTTTCTGGGGAGTCCTTGGTGCAGTTAACTGAGACACTATACCCTAGTGTGTAAGGTACTACTTGAACTCATCCGAGAGGTATTCACCTCCTCAGTCAGACCGAAGGGTTTTGATATGTTTGCCTAATTTCAGCTTCGCCTCAGCCCTAAACTCTTTGAATTTCTTAGAGGATTCTAACTCACGTTGCATTAGATATACATATCCATATCTTAAGTAACCTATGAAAGTGATGAAATACTTACAACCTCCAAGAGCCAGTTTGTTCATAGGTCCACATAATCAGTGTACCAATTCTAATAGTTCTATGGCTCTATGCCCAATAGAAGAAAACGACCTTTTGGTCATTTTTCTTTTTAGGCATGATTCACATATTGGTAGGTCTTAGAGATCTAATGAGCTTAGAGGCCCATCCTCAACTAGCCTCTGAATTCATTTTTGGCTTATATGGTGTAAACAAAGATGCTACAAGAACGTAATATTAGTAAAATCTTCCTTCCTCTTATGGGAAGTAGTATCTAACTATAGTTCATGAAATTGATGCATACTAGAGTATAAGTAAAACAAGTTATTATGTAAAGTACCGAAACAAATGGTTAGCCCATTTCAATTGATGTCAACGCTAGAATGAAAACTAATAGAAAAACCATCCAAATCAATTGAGAAATTGATATCAAGTTTTTTTGAAAATCTAGAACATAAAGAACATTGTTTAAACTAAGTACCCTATTACTAGAAAAATTTAAAGTAAATACTCTAATTGCAGCTACTCAAATCCTTGTTCCCATACCAATTCTATGAGCGAACTCTCCCTTACTTAACTTGTACATTCTCTGAAACCCCTGCAAAGAATTATAGATATGATTAGTAGCTCCAGAATCTACAATCCATGAGTCTATAGAGTCAACTACTAAGCACATTTCCATGAGGAATAAGGAATTAATATCTATCTGTTTTTTGGCTAGGTATTTGGGGCAGTCCTTCTTCCACTGTCCTTTGAGGCCACACTTGAAGCACTTTTCCTAGGGCTTACCATTCCTTGGCCCAGAGCTCGTCTTCTTTTGCTTCTTGCCCTTAACATGATTTTGCTTCCTATTCCTCTTGAACTTTTGTACAGAAATGGAAGCTTGAGCCATATGAGCTTGCTCCATAGACTTTATTATGGCCTTAGTAGCTTGGAGCTCCTTCATGAGCTTAGGAAAAGTCATGTTCAGCTTGCTCATGTTGTAGTTAAGCTTGAACTAATCAAATGAGTGTGGATGGTTCTCCAGGATCATGTTAACTTGATTGGAGATATCAATCTTGGACCCCAGGGTTTCTGCCACATTGAAGTGATCTATGATTTTCAGCATATGCTCTCTGACAGATGCACCATCGAACATCCTAGAGTTCATGATCTCTCTCATTGTAGCTTGCCTTGCGGGCTTGCTAGTCTCTAAGAACATTTCAGATAAAGACTCCATGATTTGTTTAACTATAGTCATGCGTTGATGCTGCGTCTGTAGAACATTAGATATGGAGGCCCTATTATAGTACATGGCCATATTATTAGCCATCTGCCATTTTTGCTCAGCCTCTTTCTGGGCATCAGAAGAGTTAGCCTTGATCTCAGGACAGAGAGTTGTCAAGACATAGCTGTATTCTTCAGTAATGAGTAAAATGTCTAGGTTCCGTTTCCAGTCCACAAAGTTAGGACCAGTTAACTTATTCTGCTAGATAATACTGGTAAGTGGACTGAAGGAACTTCCTGTCATTATGTCTATACATATGTAACAAATTTGTATTAGTGAGTGCATGTACTTAATGTATGTTAAAATTAGAAGTAAACATATAGTCCTTTTTACATTGTTTACCTTTTTAATAGTTTTACCCTTAAACTATTATACTGTAACAGTGTCGCAACCCCTTCATAAGAACTCCACCGATGGGGTGGCCGAACTTATGAATGGATGAGTTAAGTTCTTGGCTTATTTGAATTATCACTAATCAGAACAAATTCTAGCGACAATTCAATCGCTGTTTAGTTTGGCTTCTTAGTCCAATAGCACTTACTTCGACAAGGAGGATACTATATTTTCTAAGTTGAGTGTATTTCCATTTCATGTGTAATTTGCAGGATGTTTTTTCTATAAGAACTCCACCAATGGGTTGGCCGAACTCACTAACATCCTATGAATACACATACATAGTTTGTTCATTGAATTTGAAACATGGTGTCACCCTCCAATGGGGTAGTGATGACACCCTTTCTTAGTTTGAACCGAAATGGAAAGCTATAGGGTCTTCCAATCCCCTCTCCCACTCAATAATTTAGCTTTAGGGTTTTTCTTTGTAAAAATATGCAATCTTTATCTTAAAACTATTAGGATCAAGATTTAAGTATAACTCAACCATGCTTTTGCCGAAGTGGGATAAAGTCCTAAAATGGCTTTGGACATGGGAACTGTACTACTTAAAACCTTAACATGTCTGTTTTAAAATATATGCTAAACCTTTGGCTTTAAAACATTAGGTTTAAGGTCTAAACAAGATTCAACATTTTCTCACACTTTTGGAGACTGTTATGACAACTAGAATGCACCAGAAAAGTTCCCAGGAAAGACTGGAGGGGTTACAATCCGTCCCACTTAAAATCCATCTCCTTGGATAGAGCTTCCCTAGACATGCACATAATTGTCTAATTCCATTAGAGTGATTATGGAACTCTTCTAACTTAACACCTATTCTTTGTTTTTAAGGTTATTATCTAGGCTTGGACTTGGGGTCCATAGGTAAGGAAACTAATGGACTCTAGCTAAGTTGAATTAGTCTCTTAGGATGGTGAGGTCCTTAAACCCTAACCAATTAATTAGGTCATTAATTTTAATTAATTAAATCCTTAGATTAATGGAAGTGACTTTAGTCTAAGTTTTGATTAGATACGACTTAACTATATAGAGCCTTAAATTAAACACCAAAAGGATTAGCCATTTTTAACCCTAACTTTGTGGCATGTTACTAGGTGAAAATTTAGATACATCCACACATAAATAAAAATATATGAAAACAAGCAAATAAAACATTCACATGCTATTGCACCCTCTTGATGGCTCCCTGTCCATACACATAACAAGAGACCTAACAAGGCCCAGAGCCTAATAAGGCCCAAGCCCAATAAGGTCTAAGGCCTAAGCCCAATAAGGCCTAACCCTAATAAAGCCCAAAGTATCATTGGGCTTCTAAAAAGGCCTAACCTGTTCATCTTACCGCAAGGGGATTGCTCCTCCATTACTTTAGCCACCTTTTACTCCTTGTATGGGCTCCATGGATAGAAAAAACTATCTATGCCTATACATGTAACTTTGAAGAATTGAAATAGCAAAACAAAGTTGGCAACATGCCAAAAATAACCTATGCTTCTTCCAATAAAGCAACCAAAAAGTTCTATTACAACAAATTGCCCATAGTTGATAATACGTCAACTGCACACGTTTTGATTATCTAAAACATTCGTTCAGACCATCAACAGGTGCTAAATAAATCATTCAAATAAAAAAATACAGCAGGTTACATTCATGTGTTAATAAAATAAAACGCACCTATTACCCGACACCAACGAGTTATACACCTACGCGATTATACAATATGATTATCCACACATGAAAGCAATTTTATATAAGATTGCAAGGTGACTCTGATACCACTTGAAGGACCGGGTGCATGCTACTAATCCTAGTTTTCTTATTTTTGAAAAATAATACCAAGAATTGCATGTTGGAAATTGAAAAAACATGCTTAACAATGACATATAAACTTGTTTATGAACTTCCAATGGCATATATAAAATAACTAGCCATAGATGGATAAAAAACATACCTTTTGGCATCTTACAAGTTGTGTATTTTTTAGATTGAAGACACCAATCACCTCCTAGAAGATTCAGAATCACATTAGGTCTTTGATTCTATGATTGGATCTTTTTTCAATGTGTGTATAAAGCTTGTAGGAGCTTTATAATTTGGTTTCTTTTTTTTTTTTAATGGTCGAATAGGGTTTTAGGGAAGAAGAGGAAGCCGTGTTTATTGTTTAGAATTAGGGAGATGAGAGATATATATTGATATAGAATGCAAACCATAATAGGTAACTTGTTAGGAAGGAAGCTGTGTATGTTGTTTAGAATTAGGGAGAGGAGAGATATATATTGATATGGACTGTAAACCCTAATAGGTAACTTGTTAGGGTTAGGAGTCTAAGATAAAATCAAACTCCTTCCAATCCTTGCCATATACTAATTAAAACTCTCCCTATCTTATCCCAAACACCAGCCGTCTTCCTTATCCCTTAAAATCATATTATCCAACATTATCTTCTTAATGATATTCCATTAGACAAGAAAAAAAACTTGTCCCAATCCGGACATCAAAAAGACTAATATGGAAAGTCTAAATTAGGAAATTACTAAAAATAGCATAACCAAATTTTGAAAGTACGGGCCAAAAGTAGAAACCATACACATAAAGGTATCCGACTAAGGAAGGAACCAAAAGACATAATTGCCCTTGACTTCCGAAATGACTAAAATGTCGTTACCCTTTCCTGGCGGCATTATGACCATTTTAACCTCAATCCATTCCACTAAAAGATTAGGGTTACACTCCAAATGGCAATTACTATATCCATAAAAGCTTGTCACATGAATATGACCTTAGTCTTGACCCACTAAGTAAAATGACCAAAATACCCCTCTATGTAACACCCATAGTTAAGGTCGGTTCTAAGTGTACTATCACTTTCTTAACTATATCTAAACCTTGGAACACCTTGTCTACAATCTAGCCATCCTCTAGCTACCTCATACTTGATCTAGGAATCACCCACAGTAAAATGACCGAAATACCCCTAGAGGGTATTTCACGAAGCACTTCGGTTTGGATGATCAATCCGACAATCCCAAGGGCGCGATTACTCCATCCTTAGATGGCATAGATTCTATATTACATATGTATGTCCTAACTAATAAGAACTTGATACTCAACACACGGAGCTATTAGTCCTACGATAGGATCTCACTTATGGTTTATCAAAGCATCAAACCCTATGTCATTAGTTCATCCACATATGCTAAAGGTTGAGAGCATTGATCCACTTAGTAGCAGTGAGTGTAGTTTCCTCCATCTCTGATAGTACATTTCAAAGAGAATACACTCACGAGCGCTCCTATTTAATACGTGACACATGCACTAGTGAGACAAGTTTGAAAAATCCTCCAATGGCCAAGGTAGGCCACCCTATGTTGTAAGAGACTGCTCACTGTAACCTTATCCTGGTAAAGTGCCGACTTTTACCATTCGGTTATGAACAAGGTTTATAACTCAAATGTCAATACCTTAGACCTTCTGTACGTCCAGCATCTCTACCTAACCAAGTCATTCATTATGAGTCACTGGACCTTCATACATGCATTATCATTACACACCAGAGATAATATGTAAAAAATCATGAAACTTTATTAATGCATCATAAAGTTCATAATAACAAACCATCTAGATTACTTATTTATGTACAAAATAACTAAGAGAAGTTAGTGCTAGTGGTCTTTAGGGTATTTAGTCCCAACATGGATATCAAAAAGTATTTTAGTTTTTTTGAAGTTTTGTTTCATTTTATATGAATTTTCTTACCACAATGCTAATTTTAGAATGTGCAATCTTTAAGCGTGTTAATCTGATCTATAAAAAAAAAATTAAAAAAATTTATGTTCGGTTAGATAAAATTTAAAAAACAAAAAAAAAATTGACTTTTTTCATTATTTTTTTTAAATTGAAGAAATAGATGTGATTTTTTTCTTTTTTTTTTTCCTTTTTACAAATGTAATTTGCACGCTTATACTTTCTAAAAAATATTAAATTGATGTGAAAAAAGCAATATAAAACAAAAAGATTATAAGTAAAAAAGTAATTTTTCATACCCAAACTAAGATGTGCATGAAATCGATGATGAATTTGATGCAACAAACATGATATAATTAGTTTTCATGTCATGGAATTGAAACTATGAATTTTATATAATATAAAATTCAAAGCAATGAATTCTATCCTAATATTAAATAAAGTTATATCTTTTTCAAATTATGTATAAGAGTAGCAGTGGCGTCACATGGAGGTAAGAGAGGACTTATCCTTCTTGATATTGAATGAGAATTGATATCCATAATAAATCTCATGTACTTTTAAAAAAGTCATTTGAATTATTAAATTGTAAAAAATATATTCACCAATTTAATATCTAAATATAATTTTCTCTCTTTAAAAGTAATATCGCTTCTCTCCTATTATTAACCTTAACCTAACTCATTCTATTCTTAGTGGAAACCCTGAATCCACTACCAGGCACCCTTCCGGAGTGTATTTGGAATTGTATAAATAAGTATAGATTTATAAAAGTTGTAGTCTCGTAATTTGTGCTGAGTAGAAATTTTAAATTTTGTAGAGAATTACATTATTTGCAGAGATTTGTATTAGTCTTGTAAATTTTGGGTGTTGTGATTTGTATTATTATTATTTTTTTATTATTAGTGAAGCAACAAATTTTCTCAAGCCCCGGATCTCGTGACCCAAGGAGTGAGTGAATAACATACATATCGTGCACTATATAACCATTGCATGATCAGAGTATCATGAAAACCTTGGAACGACATCCATATGAACACTAAGATAATATAATATAGACTAGGGCTTGGCCATAACCAAGCTACCATACTCTAACAATCCCACAATAATCAATATATATACAAAACAGGCCTATGGCCTATATAATCTAATCGAATAAAATTCTAGATTAAAAAAATATTACAATCTCAAATGTAAATTTAACTTAAGGAAATGAAAATAGTAATATCTTTCATAACTTATGTACTTTTAATCTAACCAAATGTCCACCTAGTTCTTAGAATCTGCACTTGCAACCAAATCTGTAAAGACGTGAAAACTAATCTACTTATGCCCACGTAGTATCTTAAAAGCATATATAATATGTAAAGCAACAATAATATGACTAACATTAATATATATGCAACATCACTAAATAAAAACCTAATTCCATTTATATATAAGCATCATAATTCTATAATATAAATTAACCTTAATATAAGCACATTCCATAATCAATCTCATAAATCAATACTTAAGTCAATTAATGCTTATCTTAGCATTCTGATCACAAACATTCTCATCCATGCTTCATTCTCGTCCAACTTACAAGGTGGGCATATTTAACGTCATCGTTAAAGGCCACAATTACCCTTAATTTCACGTCATCATTAAAGGCCATGATTAGCCTTAATTTCACATCGTCGTTAAAGGCTACAATTATCCAGGCCATAATTAGTCCTATCACATGTCATGTTATAGGTTACTAATCAACTAGCATGAACACCAACCCCTGCACAGGTTTTGGGTTTTTCAACCCTAGAATAATCTCTGTACCCTTCCTATTTTAATATACCCACCAACCTCGTGTCTTATTATCATATGCATTTCCTTTCTCACTTATCATTCTTAGCTCAAAATCATATTCATATCCTCATCTCATTCAATCATATAACAATTAACATCATCATAATAACTAATGTAACAATATCTTTTGATTTAGCCTTTCATTAATCAAGTAGTCACTTTATTATGTCATCATCTCATTTAATTATATAGCAATTAATATTGCCATCTTACGCAATCATATCATAAATGACATCATCATAGTCACCCATGTAACAATCTTTACTATATTCAAACTTACAATGATCATGATACTATCTTATCATAATAATTCCACACTTCATTACACATTTACCATTCTTCTTAACTTAAATATCACTTAATGTACAATGATAGATTTATCATAACTCAATTGGAAACATATGTTAGGAATAAAAACATCCAAATCAGAAAAATACCTTAGTGTTGGGCAAATTCTAAGTTTCTAGAGCACCCTGGGTGCCCTTCTGAAGATCCTGACCCTCCCTGACATTTTTCAGATTGGCCAGAACAACCCAGGTGCCCGCCTTGGGGACCCAGGCACCCCTTGTGTCCAGTGGCCACACTCTACTTCGTTTCAAGATTTTCTCTAAGGTTTTATAGTTCAAACTTTGCCTAACCATTTGTATGTTTCAAAACCTTGTTTCTAGTGTTAATTGGAACCTAAATGGCTCTAAAAATTCAATTAAAACGAGGTGAAACAACCACAATCTTTCCAATTAATTTGTTGGTTCAAAACCTATACATACATATATATGTATATAACTCCATACCACTATCCACAAAAATTTCTAAATCTTAAACAAACTTCATAAAAATGTTGGCTAGCATCAATACATCTCATATATGCTAAAAAAAGCCAGAAGTCCCCACTTCAAACTTCAATAAAATGGATTGAAACAGTTGGTGCACAACCGGTTCTTGGCCTTCAACTTTGAAATTATCAATCTCTTCACCCTTTGATCCAAACATGAAACAAATCATATATACATGATCATTAAGTGTTCAATTTCATCCTTACAAGATTGATTTGTGTTTGATTGGGGTTAAGGTAACTTATTAAAACCAATTTCATTGGTTCTTCCTCCGATTCCAACTTCCTCTCCCCATTTCTTTCTTCCAATCTCCAAACTCTCCTTTTCTTCTCTCTTCCATGCATATATATAACCTCTAAATTATCCCTCAAGTAAGTTATAGTAACCTATGACCTCCCCTTAGCCCCTATTTTGATCATAAGCTACCAAGGAAGTGACCCTTGGTTGACTAATGCAAAACTATTTCAATCTATCACTCTGCTACACAGGCTCGACACCTCTCTTGAGCACCCTGGGCACCCATCCCCTTAACCAGGGCGCCCCTCTGAACACCCTTGAGTCAAAAAGTCAAATTTTAGGTTATTTATCCCATTACTCCCAAAATTTTCAATCCTAAGCCACCCTTAATGACTAATATGGCTTAAATAATATATTATCACACATAAAATGTGTTTAAAACCATAAATTTGTATCAAAATGGAAATCCAATATATTACATTCTCTCATCCTTATAAAAATTTCATCCTCAAAATTTAATGCATCTATCACAAACATAATTCTAAGAAAATAATTGCAAATATCATATCTACATATGAAACTCATGCTCCTAAGTAGACTTTTTAATATCATAATGCTTTCATATTAAACGAGATTTATTAATCTACTAGTTGAATAATACTCATCTCATTTCACAATTCAAGAAATCATAGAAATTTAGAACATAGCATCCACGCTTCCGCTACGCTACTCTGGTCCGATGACTAACTTAATAGCTTCTTAAATAGTTTACAATTATACCCCACTTTTAAATCCCTTCTCTCACAATACCAAACCTTAACATTTATCCATTAATTTTGTCATTTGATTTACATTCATACTTTTTCTTTAATAATATTTCTTTCTATAATTTCTTTTCAACATATCAATACACCAACACACCACACCTATTGCATGTCCCTTGATCACATGGTCAAGATAATAATAACACACACGGTTCCGTTATTACACATCCACAACACTGTTATTTCTAGGGTTTTCTTCCACTTTATCATATTATTTAATATCTTCTTCTTTCATCAAAGTTTTTTTTTATCTTAAGTCATCATCTGTCATTACAAGCACTTTATCAATGTTTTCAATTAGTCATGGATAATAATCTTAAGGAACTTTGTTTACCAAATCATCTTAGTACAACAAAACTTATACCTAACTTATTGTTATTTTGAAATGTTATCTCTTTATTTCATTTCTAATTTCTACCATAGGTCTAAACCTGAAACACGTGGCCATAATATTTAACCATTCTACCTATAATCTTGAGACTATTTGATCAAGGCTATACTGTGGACCAAATTAGTTACCTTAACATTTATCATACTAAATATATAATTAACATCAAACTTCACAGTTGACAATAAAAATCATACTAAACACATAAAGATACAACACCAAGTGTATCATGAATATCTAGCTAAGCATATCTAGTAACCAAATTAAATCACTTGTTATTTATTAGTTCTACCTATTAGTGTAAAGCCCTAAAGACTAGGTCTCGTGTTACTGTCTTAGGCAATTTCTTATTACAAATTATGAATTTATCGACAAAGAAAAATTCATTTTATTAATGTGTAATGCACTGCTTATTTAACTAATAATTGTACAATGATAAAAGTCCACAGAGTGTGAGCAAAAGGTGTAAATTCTCAAGAGTTGAGAATTGGTAACCTACACTAATGATACTTATTTCTGGAATATGTTCCTAGTTATAGGATAGTTGATTGGACACTGAATGTCTAGAAAGATTAGCATATGCTTGCCTTCTTAGTGAAGAGGATGGTGGGTCTATCGCCATTAGTGTAGAGACACTAAGGCTAGCATGTGAGTTTTTGTTTGTGAACAAAGGTACTGAATGTGATCACCAAAGGATATCCAATGGAGTCTTTATGGACCTATCAATGGATGATCCTTTAGCATAGCTTGTGTAGCACAGTCCTTTGACTTGAGACACCATGATAGTCTTTAATATGACTATTGACCTTTGACTACACAATGTACTGGTGTCCTTTAAAGAACTCCAACTATGTGTTATTGGGTTCAGTAGAAAGCATTCAAAGACTTATATGTGGTCAAGAAAGGATCTGCCTACCAGCATAAATGGGAGCTTATCCCATGTTATCTTTTAGGACATGATTCGAGAGTCTTTAGCCAAAGCAGAGTAAACATTAGAAAAGCGATTCTAATTTAATCATATAAATTATGGTACCTAAATAAGTCCCATAGTTATAGCACTAAGGAGTTGATAGAATCCATACCCTATAGTCCTATCCGGACAACTATCAGAAAGATCGGACTAAATGTAAGCCTATGACTGAGAGGTTCGGATTAGGGTCTCTACCCATAGTCTCGGGTCTTCGAGTTGTCTCATGATACATTACTCAGTGTCACTCGTGACTGGTGAAAAGTATAAGGAGTTATTTAGTAATTCCCCATGTGATATTAAAAAAGAGTTTTAATATCTCACTGCCAAACATTATCAGACCTAAGAGGTCACATGCACATAGGCATATGATCTTGTAGATAGCGAAGAGAAATTAATAAGATGTTATTAAAAATGTTACAAAATGTTGGGGATTAAGAGTAATATAGAGTTAATTACTTAGGGGTGTTTTGTGTATTTCCAAAAGGTTTGGACACAAAATATAATTTATCAAGAGTTGATAAAATAGCATTAAGAAAATGCTATATTCGGCTAGTGCAAGTCCATTATGTGCATTGATATAGTATCAATTAATTATGGTAAGTAATTAAGGAGTTAATTACTTAAAAGGGAATATCACATTTCTAAAATATTAGGGAGACAAATGTCAATATTATATATATAAGTTTCCTAAATAGAAAATCGAGTCAAATTCTAAAAGGAAGAGTTTTGATTTGGTTTTCAAATTTGCACATGATAAATTAGTTGTTATTTAATAAAATTAAATTAATATATATATTGATATATATATGTGTGTGTATGGCCAATCACCTTAATGTCTTAATGGGATTTTATATTCTATTAATTGAGAGGACATTTGGACTTCTGAAATTCAAATTAAAGAGAGGAGGTTACATAGGAATTTAATCCCCATAATTATATATAAAGAGATTTTATATTCCTAAGATGTAACTCTCTCTCTCTCTCTCAACCTACCCGTGACATTTCATCTCTCTATTTCTTTTTTTTTTCTCCATAATTCTCTCTTTATTCTATAAAAGAGAAGAGATTGAAAAATTTAAGACTTCTGGCATTTTTAAAGGATTTTTATCTTCTATATCAATTCTAGGAAAGTTGGTGTAGAAGAACTCTTCCCAAAAATCTACAATGATCTACGCGGTGTGGACGTTTCTTGGAGGACACTGCACTTGTGGTGTCTTGGTAAAGATCAATTCATCTATTTTTTGTATTGTGGATTTACAACCATTTTCACGGTGTTGTAAATTATCCTACAAACATCCTATGGATATTTTTCTTTTATGTTTTATGCTCATGAGGTTTCAAATTAACAAGATCCAAAATTACTAAGCGTTTTTATAAAAACAAATTAAATGAGATTTATTTCTGCTGCGCCTAAATTTATTAAACCCGTGTAGTCCACTTCTAACACTAACTTTAAAAATTTCTTTTTTATTTTCCACACCCATACTTCTTAAGTACTACTTCCATCTCAACTTTCCCCATCTTTGCATTTTCACACTAACTCCATTAAGTTACCAACCTTCCAATCCTTCTTAACTAGTTAAATACTAATTAAAACTAAAATCCATAAATTTTAAACCATAATTTACTATATTACCACAATTTAGCTAATCATCTAAACATAAAATGGGGAAAATAACAAATAAATTCAGTGGGCTATTTATTCCATTTAAAAAAAAAATTTCCTTCCACATATTCATCTGATTTCCTACTCTCAGCTATAACTAAACTCACCTATTACTTTCTAATATTTACCAAACTAAACCTATAATTCTTTTTACTGGAAGTCACCTCATTCACATAGTATGATATTCCCATGTATACTCTTACACACCATAAACTAGTCAACAAACTAATATTTTAACTTACCAAGACATCCATCATCACTAGTATAGGTTCCAACATTGTCTATAAGTAATCAAGTAGATGAGACTCCCTGATTCACTATTTAATACCATCTTAAGTGCACATATAAATATCTACATACCATGTCAAATTCATCATAGATTTCAGCAAATAATTCTTCATAAATCAAAATTAAGAACATACACACTTCTATAACTTGCCTAGATAATCATTGAACAACCCGCTCATTCAATCCATGAACACTGATAGGACATTAGTCAATCCAAATTGCATTACTAAGAACTCCTAGAACATCACCTTTGAAATATCCTCCTACCTTACCCATAATAAGGGGTATCTAAACCTTAAATGACTCTTTGAAAATACCAATGATTCTTGCTACTAAAATCTGACATAACAGCCAAATCATTGAACCCAAACTTCGCAACTCCTTATACAGAGCCACAATCTATGATATTGTATAATAAATACTTAGACTAAATTAAACCTCAAACCCTCATTTATCAATTCCAATATCTTCATCATTTACTATAAACCTTCACATATCTATATGTTTGGCATAAAATTATTAATTCTAATTATACTTAAAGCAAATCATAACATCATCACACTTGAATTGATCATATTAGAACATCTAATCAACTAGTTATATGGATCAAAATTAATTATCTCAAATCGTAATAAATATAATAAGTTCTGTATAATTGGTACCTTCAGATATCTCCTAAATTCTTAGTTAAGACTTTCAACTTTTCTCCAAAATCTTTTATTTCTAATTTTCTCTACTATACTCTATCCTATAACTAAAATTTTGTAAAATTTCTCTTAACCATATGCAACTCAATATCCATTGTATAACAAATAACCTGACCATCCATAACTAATTTGATCAACAATTTGAGCTTCACAATTTATCACCTAATTGTACAAACTTAAGTTCTGATTCATCATTTCAATTATAAATAACCTAAAAGTACCATAGTTATACAAATCAATCCTCATTTATTATTATTAATTCTCTTAATACTTTTCTTAACTTGCTACAACTTCCAGAATATAGTTTCTTTCTTCTCTTTCAGATGTTAACTTAGAAATTTATTTTGAAAAGACCTCTAAAAATTCACGAACATCACCTTGCATTTCATTTCGTTTCATCAATGTCGAAAATTTCATTTCATTACAACTTTTCGTGCCATTAAGATGTACCATAATCTCAAATGATAAAGCACTTTATTATACACATTAAGATGTACCATACATATCAAGCACAATCACTTTATTCTTGAATTCTTAATTATCCATTTATGGTTACACTTTTGCTCAACACTTTAGCCAGAAGACTGATAAAATTACATTTTCTATTAAGACTAATCCCACAGTTGGAATCCAATAACCCCCTGTTCATAGTATTAATACTCTTCTTGAATAACTCTATTTGTATAAATTTACTTCTCTTTTATCATAATTCTCATCTCATAAATTCTCTAAATCCCAAGTATTTCCTCGAAGACTTTACTAAGAGAAACTCTGACAATAACCAAACTCCTTGACCTCCTACTTAAAGCACCAATCATTATATTAGCCTCATTTGAAGAATATTGGAGATCTTTAAGACCAAAATTTTCTTAGTACTCTATTCAATTACATTGCCTTATAATCAAACCACATTGCATACATAAATAACATTGAAATTCTTATGTTCTAAATAAATTCTAAACTCTTCTACCATTCTATTAACACCACCAACATGTCAATGGAAAGCTATTATAGTTAATACTAAGTCGAGAAATCCTTCTTATGTAATTTCAATTTATCTTAACTTACATGGTCATTTAATCATTATGCATTAGTAGACAAGCTACGTTTTCTCGTAACCCATTATAATATCCAAGGTAACCCCCTTTCACAGGTACAAATAACTAACCTAAAAATTTGGTCAGCCTAGCCCATAGAATGTTCTTATTAACTTAACCATATCAATTTCTAACTATTTCCCAAATTAGTCGAATCGGTAACTCTATCGGCTAAAAGGTATCCTAAATATGGTAGTGGTAGTGCCTCCTAAACTCAAAAAGCTTAGATATCAAACACCATTTAGTCTATACTTTGCTAATACAACTGAAATCTTTGGAAAATTATCATAATTATCTAACCAAATATCACATGACCCCAAAACTTTATCTCAAACAAACCTATCCCATACTTAATGTTCTCTTCATGTAACCATTAGGACAATTTACAAATAACTCAATAACCAATACTCATCCTTAATCACCACTTAATTTGAAAACTTCTAATTTACCCAAAAAATCAAACCTTTTATCCTTCATCTTAATGAGAATCATATATTCTGACATCAGGTACTATATTAGATAAAACCATAGGCTGCTAAATCACTTGATTAGATTTTTAAACTTCCAAAACTTAGTTGATTTATTTTTGTTGTTGATACCGGCAAGACCCAGCCAGATGATGTCGTACCTGCATACCCAAAAGAGGGTGCCAGTTAAAAAATAATCATTTTTTTTGTTTCATGCTCTCCACGTTATAGAACATGGTACAATAAGAAACAGATGAGACACCTAGCATAGAATCCAAGAAATATCGATCTTCTTCTGAAAATATTATCCTCACTCATTCTTAAGGAACACGTCCATAATCCACATATCACTCACAAAAAACAAAATCGAGACTCATTCTTCTTCAACCTCAAATTGATCATTTAAACATAAGGTTTCTCAATGCACTTAATATCACTAGTGGAGAATATAATATTACTATTGCCTTATCCTGAATTTGAACTACAATACCAACAGATAAACAATTGTCATTAATTCATATTAACGATCAATACCACTTACCAAATTGGTAGGTCATTCGTTTCAAAATTTAACCTCTATTACTACCACTACTGTTGAAAATCAATCCAAAATTCCTCCACACTCAGCAATAGATTGAAATCTCAATAAATCCCTACGTCACCAACTTGGACTTTCTAAGCCTTTTGAACTTCAAATTTAAAATTTTCTATTGTATTCACAACCACATGTAACCATCATTCCCAATGTCAAAACTAGAATTAAAACCTCTTCCAAACCTTATGCCTAGATCCAGCAGACCATAACCAATTACACCACTTGCTCACACGTTGGTTTTATTAACATCAACTAAGGATGTTTCCAATGTTTTCATGTCCTTTACCTATAGGATCACAGTTCTAGCAACATTTCTAGTTTTCTCCCCTTCCACTACCAATTATACCCCAAGATACCAACAAGTCCATCTTAAAATAACTAAATGTCAGTTTAATTACATAAGCATGCAATATGCAAGACTCTCACTATCCCTTAGATAGTCTAACCTAGGCTCTAACACCAGCCTGTCACACCCTAATCTCGTGACCTGAGGGATAAGTGAATAACATACATATCATGCACTATATAACCATTACATGATCAGAGTATCATGAAAACCTTGGAATGACATCCATATGAACACTAACATAATATAATATAGGCTAAGCCTTGGCCATAACCAGGCTACGATACTCTAACAATTCGACAATAATCAATATGTATACAAAAACAGACCTTATGGCCTTTATAACCTAATCGAATAAATCTCTATAATAAAAAAATACTACAATCTTAAATGTAAATTTAACTTAAAGAAACGAAAATAGTACTGTCCATCATAACTTATGCACTTTTAATCTAACCAAATGTCAACCTAGCTCTTAGAATCTGCACCTGTAACCAAATCTGTATGGACATGAGCCCTAGTCCACTTGTGCCCATGTAGCATCTTAAAAGCATATATAATATGTGAAGCAACAATGAATAAAATTAATATTTATGCAACATCACTAAATAAAAATCTAATTCCATTGATTAGCACATAATAATTACATCCTTATACACTTTTTTATTGTGCTAATTGCACAAGTACATTCACTTAAGACTCAGTTTTATTGCATATTTCTCATACACTTGTGTTGATTGTAATTTTTATAAGTTAAATCTAGGCAATTGGAGGCCAAATCAACATAAAAATACAAGTGAAAAAGTTACATGTGAACGATAAGCAAAAGAAGGAATAAAAAAGGGTTAAACAGGGAGAAAAAAAAGAAGTATGGAGAAAATGGTACAAACAAGGGTTCAAATAAGATTTCAAAATAAAAAATTTTTTAAGTCATGAAGATATGGTGCAAACAAGGGTTAACACCATGCCTTGTCTGCACCCTTGTTCGAATAACAGTGGTGAATCAAGCCTTGAGTTGCAGAATTTTTATAAACAACAAAACATGGCACGAACAAGAGTTGTTACCATGCCTTGTTCACATCTTTGTTGGAATAACAAAGGTCATCTCAACTTTAGAACTTCAAATTTTGGCTAAGGAATGAAGAAATGGTGTAAATAAGGGTTGGCACCATGCCTTATTCACATCCTTGTTCGCACAACAGTAGAGGAGTAACTTCAAAACTTCAAGCTTTGGCTAAGGCATTAAGAATTGGTGTGAACAAGGGTTGATAGCACACCCTGTTTGCACCCTTGTTCACGCCATGCTGGTGTCTTGTATATTTTTATGATTTTCCACTTTTTTTAAGGGCTCTTTCGTCATTCCAAACAATTATTTGTACTATATAAGGAGAGGATTTGTAAAGAATTGGGGGAACATTATATTACATATACATAGTTAGAGATAGAGCAGGGTTTATATAGTTGTAGAGAAAGAAAGTAGATCTTATTTGTTTTCTTAGAAAATTTCATTTTCCTTTTCAATTTCTTTGTAAACAATATTTCAATTCAATACAAGTTTTATTTCTTCTTCAACTATGATTACGTAGTTCTCTTGTTTGGATTCAAATCGAGTAGAGTAAATGATGTATGCGATTTTTCAAGGTACTTTGCTTTTCAATGTTTAAATTTTCTTAAGAATTCTCTACAAACGGTAGTTAATTTGTTTGAATCTATTAAAATCATTAATTGAGAATTCTAGATCATTCTTGTTTGTATAGTTTATGTCGTTTATATGTGAGTTTCTAATTAGAATTCTCATGCACTTTCTTGAAGGATTTGTATGTGGATTGCTAATATAGAATTTGTTTGTACTCACCATAGATTATGCACCCTAAGTGTTTGATTTAGATTTCCAATTACATGAAACTAACTTTTTCACCAAACTTATCAACTATTGTTCTTAATTGTGCCTTAATGCTCAATTTCCTTTGGATTTATAATGAATAATTAGTTTATTTGGATCATTTGAAATCACTAGTTGATATTTCTTGACTAACTTCTGAGAATGTATATTCCATGTACATTATATGTGACTTACTTAGTTGGAATTTTCATGCCCAATCTCAAGGATTTTATATGTGCATTGCCACCTAGAACTCTTATGTACTCTATATGAATTGTTGCACTCCAAGTGTTTGATCTAGAAATTCAACTAAGTGAACTTGACTTTACAACCAAATTGACTAGTCATTGTTGTTCTCCTTGAAAATCCATAGAAATCACTACTTGAATTGATTTGATCTAAATTCCTTTAATTTTTAGTTTCATTAAACTTTCCATCATAAATTTAATTTTTAAATGTTCAAAACAAATTTCTTCATTTCTATTGTGCGACACCTACTAAATAAGAGAAGAGAATTGTGAGTTTATCTTCCGATGGGTATGATTGGTACTTCATTGTTTATAAATTTAAATTGTTACAACTGATCACCTTGCACTTGGTTTGTATCTACTTCTCTCTGTCACTGAGACAAGAAAATAAGCAATTTTAGCATCATTGCTAGGGAGAAAAATTGTTTGCGCACAATTCGGAGCTAAGAGTGAGTTGTCTCAAGCAATTGAGAATATTCTTTCCTATCTATATTCTCTTAGTTAGTCGTTTTTCTTTCTTTTTGTATTGTATTATATCACATTTGCTTGCCATTTAATTAGTTTGCATTACATTATTTTATTTTGCATACTTAGCATAGTTTTTCAATCTTTATTTCATTTCTAGAAGGAATTTATGCACACACTTTGTTCTAGAAACAACAAATATGCTACCTTCATATTTTGGGCATGAACATAAGGACCCTCAAGTCCATCTTGAAAATTTTGATTTAGCAAATGTGCATAGAACTAATGGTTGAGTAGATTATGCTTTTATGTTTGATTTTTTTCCTATGTCTTTTCATGAGGTTGCTTTGGATTGGTACTATGCTATTAATTCACCCATTCAGTCTTTGGAGGATTTGTCGAATGCATTTTTTTTCACTTTTCAACCATCCATCGAACATACATACGCTAATTTCAATTAAAATATTTTTATCAGAAAGAGGGTGAGATGTTTTATGAATGTTGGGAAAGATTTAACAATATTTTACGATCCTAACCAAGCCATCATTTAGAGTTGATGTGCATTTTGAGTTACTTCTTCTATAGTTTATGCCTAGACATGCGTCACACTCTTCATGAGATTCTTGATCTTGCATCGGGCATGGCATGGTACTATCTTGAGTACCTCTATGAGAACCTAAGACCTAGGGGAGATATTAGGAATATTACTTCATCTAGCACATTTGATACCACATTACATGTCGACTCAACATGCTCACACCTCACATCACTCATGGAGACTGAATGTCATGATCATTAGATGTGCATATGATACCTCACTTTTAGAGTCTACCATGGAGTTTTATTCAAACTTAGAAACACTTCTTAGATTTTTTCTAGAAACTTGCCCCTATAACCTTGAGCATTCTTTGAGTAACAATCCTATTACGGGTCTTGAGGCAAATAGTGAGGTTTTTGAGGATATGTTACCTGAGATTACTACATTTGAGCCCACATACACTTACATTGATTCTCTTAGCCCCACATCACCCACATCCAAGGTTGATTAGTCTTTGTTCAAAGATGAAACACCTTTGGAGACCATTGATTTAGGGGATAGTATAAGGGTCGACTCAGTGACTCCGATTTGTTTGGAATCTCTTGACCATGTACTTTCTCTCTCTTACGCTGAGAGTCCAGTAAACATTAGTCCAGTGTGTGTGGAGCCCATCACTTGTGCACGTTCCTCACAAATTACCACCCCCAAGCATGATGCTCATCTTACCCTGATCAGTTAGGCTGCTCTTCAGTATCTTAAGGCTCATTTTGAGAGTGGGCATGTTACTTGGCCTGAGGAGTTTTGCATGGAATCAATCTCACCCTCAGTTACTTGTGTACTTGAGGTTGAAAGTGACACTCACTTCTCTTCTATTGATTTAGCCCCACCAGAGCGTCCTATTTGCGGTGTAGTGAGTGGCTTGTCTGAGACTGACCACACTTGGGTAGGGGAGGTGGTAGAGTATCCTAAGAAGGTAGCACATATAGATTTTCATGGTGTTGAGTGTTTACTAGAGCATTCCATGTTCACATTTAATCTTCATAGTGGGCCTTATCCAGGGTGTTATGGACCCTACTTGGCCACATTATCTCTAACGTCACTTACACATAAAGCTTACCCATCTTCGACTCCTCATGGGATTCGGAGATAACGTCTCAATAAAACCATTTAGCAAGGCTTGGGATAGGTTAGGTGTTGGATAACCCTTCTTTCATATTTTCCTTGTACATGGTAAGTTGATTTTTATTTTTCTTATTTTCTCATTTCTCATTAGTTTAAATTTTTTATTTCTTTACTTATTTTTATTTTCTTTTACTTACTAACTTGTTTTTGTTTTTTTGTTTTTTTTCCTTATATTTTTCTTTTCTTTTATTTCTAACAATTTCTTTTTATCGTTTTTCTTTCTTTCAAATAAGAAAGCTTTTTAGGTAATATCATTCCTCTCTCTTTTCCTTAATCTTGCACTTCCATTATTATATTTAATGATTTTATATGCATGTTGTTGGGAGTGTTGTAGAATTTAGGTTGGGGGATGGATTGGTTGATACCTTAAGTAGTTTAAATAATGGGTGCGTGCTTGATTTCTACTTATGCTTGTTTGATTGATTTGTACCTTAATTAGCTATGGTTATGTGCTCTTCATCATGCTCACTTTTACACTACCGACCCGCATTTGTTTCATGGTTGTTACATTGAGGACAATATACAATTTAGGTTTAGGGTAGGGTTTGCATGATGATATTTGTGCTTTTATTATAAAACTTATCAAAATATTTCAAAATTTGAGCATATTTGAGCTTAATTAACTTGACCTAGCATGAGTTGAACCGTACATGTCTCCTTTGATTGGTTTTATATTGATATTTTTCCATGAGAGTAATTAGTGATTTGGTTACAATACTGAATAAGGCGTAGGATTCATGTTGAGTATATAATTTTCTATTGCCTTGACAATACGTCATTTGAGATCATTGGATGAGAGTGTGTTAAGGATTGTTGCTCATGAGATTTAGTTACTTGAGTATGCTATGACATAGGTGGAGACTTGAATCCTATTATGTGAGCTTTTGAGTCTTATCTTTGTTTTTGAGGGTTATATACTTCATGCTCTATCTTTTGCTCATCTCACTAGCCTTTGAATAGCTTCGTTAAACTTACTTGTTTTGGTCTCAATGCACATAAGACAGTACATTAACTTGCATGAGTGTATCAATACATCTTATTAGTTGTAGTGATCCTAGGGAGTGAAAAAATCCTTTGAATTTCTAGCCACATATATGACCCTTTAGCCCCATTTATATAATTAAACTAACCCTTATATGTCATGGGATATCAAGTGTATCATTGTTTAATATAGATAGGTGTTATAAGGATGATGATTGAAATTAGAAAGAAATATGCTAGGAATGAAGAGAAATTCATCTAAAAAATAATAAATAAAAGGAAGAATAAGAAGAAAAATAAAATAAAAACAAAAGAAGAAGAAAAAAAAAAAAAGGAAAGAAAATAAGTATGGGACATAGTATTTCTTAAGCATCATTTATTTTAGTCCCATAAAAAAAATGAGAAATATAATAGTTACAATTCAATAAAACTTTATGGTTGGCATTCAAGGTGTATGAAATGAGGAGTTGAAATGAATTGAGTTTTTATTACACTTTCATGATATCCCTAGACATGCACTTTGAAATTTCCTATCTTTTATTTTCTGACCAATTGCCAAAGGCGAAGCTACAACCTAGCAAAGACCTAATGGATCTTAGGGAAATGACACTCATGGATGCATCGATTCATTTCATGTGAGTTGTAGTAGTGTTTTCATTTAATAGTGCATTAAGATATCTATTCATGGAGCTATGTGACTCATTATGTTTAAATTCTTTCATTCAGGTCTTAATTGGGTCCATTACACTTCTTTGACTTTGCATTCTTGCAAGAACCATGAGAGAAAATCTGACTTAAGTGAATTTCATTTGTGAGCGGATAACTTGGTGAGATTTGAAGTCAAGGCCACGTCATTAGGTATGCTTGTTGATTAAATTGAATGAATAATAAGAATTGTCATACTTGAGTTCCAATGGTTGATTTGAACTTGTTCAATACACATTAGGATGATATATGTAATTCTTGGATTATGTAACTTATTTGATACTGAAATTGAACCATTAGTTACTTGATTAGATTGTATCATTTATGAGATCAATCTAGATGCTTGTGGGTAGCATCACTGCAAACCCTCACGAGACTTCACCCATCCACTAGGGGGAATCTAAGGGTTTACAAGGCTTGCTATACGTGCTAACTGTAGTCATGATTTCCTACGAAAGTAGATTTGCTTTATTTGTTTTCTTTCTTAGTTTAATAATCTCTCATGTTGCCCTCACTCTTTGTGATCTTATTTTGCCAATTGTCTCTTTTCTCTTATATTTATTGTGAGCATTGGTAGGGACTAGCAATATTTAGGTTGGGGGTATGATTAGCACATAATAATTACATTTTTATACACTTTTTGATGTGCTAATTGCATAAATACATTCACTTAAGACTTAGCTTTATTGCATATCTCTCATGTACTTGTGTCTTATGCTGATTGTAATTTTTAGGAATTAAATATAGGCAATTGGAGGCCAAATCAACATAAAAATACAAGTGAAAAAGTCCCATGTGAATGAGAAGCAAAAGGAGGAAGAAAATGGGTTCAAATTGCATTTTTATGTTGATTTGGCCTCCAATTGCCTAGATTTCATTTCTTTAGTTACAATCAACACAAAACACAAGTATATGAGAAATATGCAATAAAACTAAGGCTTAAGTGAATATATTTATCCAATTAACACATAAAAAATTGTATAAAATTTTGATTATTATGTGCTAATCATCCATATATATATATAAGCATCATAATTCAATAATATAAATTAACCTCAATATAAACACATTCCATAATCAATCACATAAATATCAACACTTAACTAACATTTATCTTATCATTCTTATCATAAATATTCTCATTTATGTTCCATTCTCATCCAACTTACGGTGTGGGCATAGTTAACGTCATCGTTAAAGGCCATGATTAGCCTTAATTTCACGTCGTTGTTAGAGACTACAATTAGCTAGGGCATAATTAGCCTTATCACACTTCATGTTGTAGCCCACTAACCTAATGGCATGAACATCAATCCCTACGTAGGTTTCGGGTCTTTCAACCCTAGGGTAATCTCAGTACCCTTCCTATTTTAATATACCCACCAACCCCGTGTCTCATTTTCATATGCATTTCCTCTTTCTTACTTATCATTCTTATCTCAAAACCATGTTTATATTCTCATCTCATTCAATCATGTAAAAACTAACATCATCATAATAACTAACGTAACATTCTCCTTTGATTCAACCTTTCATTAATCATGCAGTCACTTTATTATATCATCATCTCATTTAATCGTATAACAACTAATATTACCATCTTATTCAATCATATCATAAATAACATCATCATAGTCACCCATGTAATAATCTCTACTCTATTCAAACTTACAATAATCATGATACTTTCGTATCATCATAATTCCACACTTCATTACACATTCACCATTCTTTTTAACTCAAATATCACTTAATATGCAATGATGAATTTATAACAAATCAATAGGAAACATAAGTTAAGAATAAAAACATCCAAAATCAAGAAAATACCTCAGTTTTTGGAACACCCTGGGCGCCCTTCTAGAAACCTTGGCCCTCCCTCACATTTTTTCAAATTGGCCAAAACACCTTAGGCATTTGCCTTGGCGACCTAGACACCCTCCTGTGTCCAGTGGCCATAGTCTGCTTCATTTCAAGATTTTCTCCAAGGTTTTATAGTTCAAACTTGGCACAACTATTTGTATGTTTCAAAATCTAGTTTCTAAGTGTTAATTGCAACCAAAATGGCTCTAAAAATTCAATTAAAACAAGGTTCATCAACCATATTCTTTCCAATTAATTTGTTGGTTCAAAACCTATACATACATATATATGTATATAACTCCATATAACTCTTCACCAAAGCTTCTAAATCTTAAACAAATTTCATAGAAATGTTAGCTAGCATTAATACATCTCATATATGCTAAAAAGAGGCTAGAAATACCTATCTTAAACATGAATAAAATGGATTGAAATAGTTGCTGCACAACTGATTCTTTGCCTCCAACTTTCAAATTATCAATCCATTCACCCTTTGATCCAAACAACAAACAAATCAAAACCCACTTACTTTATAAATCATTTTTTTAACTATTTATACCATATATTTTTTTACAATTCTTACGAAATTAAAAAATAAATAAAATTAAAATATCCAAATTAATAACCTAAAAAATAAGAAATACTTATTGTTTAACATTTTTTGTTGTATATTTAATTTCAATTTTATATTCTTAAGATTTTATAATATGAAAGTAATAAATCTACATTTTGATGTTCTCATGATATCGAGTCTAAAAAATTTATTAGATCCATTCTAAGAAGTATAAAATTATGCTTAAACTATAAAATATATAGGTAAACTTGAATAGATCATTATATTGATAGTATAACAATTTTTTACACAAATAAATTTTAAAAAATAACATCTGTCTATAATTATTATTCTTCATATTTTATTAAATTATAAATATATATATAAAAATATAATATTTTTTAAAAATATTACAAAAAGATTCAACGCTTACAACATAAAAATGTAATTTTATAATTTTCATATAATAAAATCTTAAGAATATAAAATTAAAATTAATTATACAACATAAAAATGTTAAATAATAAATAATTTTATTTTGTTCGGTAATTCATTCGATATTTTAATTTTATTTAGTTTTTAATTATGTAAAACTTTTGAAAAAATAAAGGATAAATAGTTAAAAATATTATTTATAAAGTAAGTGGGTGTAATTGAACAAGCTGTAAATTTAATGATTAAATAAGGGTAGATGAGTCTTTTTTAGAGAAAGAGAGAGAAGTATTTATTAAAGAGAGAGAAAGAGATAGAGAAAAATAAATAAGGATGAAAGGAATTAATAATGGAGAGAGAAACCAGAATAGAAGATGAGGATAAAATTGTCAATGGCTACAAAAAATAATAAATAAGCTCTGGCATTAACAATTACTGCTTTAGTATTATCGCTACCCTATATGGGTATATATTGAATCATAAACTTACCTAATTGACTTGTTTTCTTTTTGTTTTAAACAATTTATTAATTTTAATATAAATTTTAGTTTTTAGTTCATGACTCATTTTGTATTGATTTAAAAATATTATTAATCTTAATTATATTAATTAATTAAAAGTTAATAACATGACATATTTAAATTTAAAATCAAAATTTTTTCTAAAAATAAATTATTCTCAGGCTTACATAATATTTCGAAATTAAATTTTACGTTTTTAAATTTAAGCTATATATTTTTTATTTGTGTTTTTAATTTAATTACTAATATATTTGAAATATATAAATTTTATAGTTATATTGAATTTATAAGTAAGTGGTTTACTTTTAGAACCCAAGAGTCCATTGATGTGAAATTTATAAGGAAATGTGTCCTTTTTCAGAACCAAGCAAGTGGGTCATTTTTTGGAACCCATGAATTCTTTAACATTTATTAGAATTATATGCCACAATTCTTGTACTTTTATAGATAAAATAAAAAGTAAAATTGTAGCGTTTTATCGATAGGAGATAAATAAACAAAGATTTTGTGAATAAGAAAAGAAAAGAGCAAAGGAGTGAATCAATGATTTAAAAAATAATTCAAAAATCTATGAAAAAAATTGGAATAGCAAGCCACTTAGGGTTGGAGTGAAGGAGAAAATGAGAGGGAAAATATATTCTATTAGTATTATAGATAGATAGATAACACATATTTGTAAACATAATACAAATATTCAGTATTATTAGTCGGTTAAAAATTGTCAACATAATCAATTTAAATTTAAAATTAGAAATTTTTCTAAACAAAAAAATTGTTCCTAAACTTAAATAATATTCTTAGGCCTAAGATATAATAACAGTTATTATTTTAAGAAAAGTTATACTTTTTAAATTTAATTAGGATTTAATAATTTCTAAATATGTTTTAGACTGTGTCAATTGTTTTGTAAATTTTATAACTACAATGAACTAACAAGAAAGTTCCATTTAAGGAACCCCTAAGTTCACTTTATATTAATTAATATCAAATATCACAGTTATAGTGGCTTTATAAACCAAAAAAAATAGAGTTGTAGTCATCGACTGATGTGAGATGAAAGGAAATAAATGTTTTTTGAATAAAAACAAATGGTATAAAAAAATAAAAAATCATATTTAATTCAAAGATCTGTAAAAATAGAAAAAAATAGAATGGTGAATATAGAGATTGTTACATAAGATTTAGTGATACTTTTTGATTAATTTTATAAAAATAAAATAAATTAAAAAATATTATTATTAATCATGTATTTTAATTTCTAAAAATAATAGTCAAACTTACCTATTTAAATTTAAATTTAGAATTTAGAAAAAAAAATCACTCCCCTAAGACTAATTTTATTCAAAGACTTCTAAAAATTAAAAGGTAGAATGATGAATATAGAGTATACCACATAGGATTTGGTAACAAATTTTTAATTGGTTTTATAAAAATAATTCAAGTAAAAAATTATTGTTAATCATATGTGCTTTATAAAATAAAACAACTATAGTCAATGTGACTAATTTAAATTTAAAATTAGAATCAAGAAAAATAAATTTAGATTTAAAATTAGAAAAATTCCTATTCCCAATTCTAATAAATATTCGATAATTGTTTTTTTGTATTTTTAAATTTTAAAAATATTAAGAGTTATTATTATAAGAGAAATAACCCAATTATTATTTAAGCTTTTCTATTTGTGTTTTTTAATTTATTTTTATTTTTATCTGTATTTTTAATTACTAATGTATTTGAAATATATAAATTTTAGAACTATATCATATCATATTATGTATATGAAAAGTAGAATTTGTCAATGCTGTTACGCTACGTAAGACCTAACTTGGACGATAATTGTGACACGTGCCATCTAATTGTAATTATCTTGTACCATGTAAGACCTAACTTGCATTAAAGTTGTAACACGTGCCAACTAATTACAATTATCTCAATTATCTTACAAAAAAATTACTATTTACATAATTGTTACTTATTCACAATTTTTAATTTTATTCCAATTAGAATATTCATGAATATCAACTGATATTTTTACTTAATTTACACTTCAACTTACCATTTAACTTTTTACTTTTTATTTTTATCTTTCTTTAAAATATATTCTTATTTTTTATTTTTTATATTTTAATAAACTATTATTTAAAACACAAAAATAATAATATTATTATTTATTAAAACAATATAAATAATAATTGGCCTATTAGATAGAGAATTTAATTTATTAACATTATTATTAAAAATAATGCAAAAGTAACTATAAAACATATTAAATATTATTAAACAAACTTATGAAAAAAAAATAATTGAACTATTAAATAAAGATTTTAATACTGTCCCACAATCATAGTGGTAGCCCAAACCATTACTTAGTTTATATATATACAGGTTGCGAAGCACCCCTACGTCGTCGTTTATAGATCCAAGTCTAAAGGCCACGATGAGCCTTATCACTTTCGTCGTCGTTGTGGATT